>CM065424.1:5787311-6241163 GCA_033060865.1 Dorcus hopei
GTTACATTTTTCATTAACTACTTCCTCACAGGTTTCTATTAGTTCTTCATATTCTTCGTTACTGTTACCTTCTTCAGTTTGGTTATTATACATTCGCTTACTATTAAATTTAGTATCACAAAATCTTTAAACCAGACACTAAATAGCGCACAAAACACTTACCGTTTCGCCGTCGTTCGACAGCTTCGTCAGAAGTGAAAAATGACGAAGCTGTCGAACGACGGCGCTAAAGCGCCACATCTGGCAACACTGATTAGAAATATTTGACAGGTGTTATAGAAAAAAAAAACGGGCAATAACTATAATTTTTACTCTACCACATAATAAAACTATATCGTTTCTTGCTTATTTTAATCACGACTTTATTTAAATACAACTTTAATCATAAGATGAGAATTCAGGCAAACATTATTAGGAAACATAATTATAGTATATTATGGTAATAACAATAATAGTTAATATTCTCCATTCATTTTTGTAATGAGTAACTAATTGTGATTTTGTTTTCTCCCCTAAATATATTTTATAATTTAAAATGTTATATTCTAAATGTCATGAGACTAATATTATATTATTTATTTACGTCATGCTTCTTGTTTTTATTATTTGACTTATTTTAATTTTTTGAGCTGGTGATTTTTCAAGTCGATCTGGTGCTTTTTGGGTTAGTTGTCTGGTGATTAAAAAAATTATATACTGGCAACACTGCCCGCCAGTTCTTAGATAGAACGCATCGGGTGCACGTCGCGTCGTGGTGTGGCGTTTGTTTTAAGGCCGGGTGTCCACCGGATCGGGCCGACCACAGTCGGCTCGATTGGGATCGTGCGATAGATCGTGCAAATGTATTTGTATTGTAGCCTGTCCACTGAAACGATTTCAGTCGCGTGTAATTAAACGCGACTGAAATCGTTTCAGTGGACAGGCTACAATACAAATACATTTGCACGATCTTTATCGCACGATCCCAATCGAGCCGACTGTGGTCGGCCCGATCCGGTGGACACCCGGCCTAAGAGGTTCAACAGTCCGAAATTGCCTAGTTGGAAGATGAACGGTAATCAAGATACCGGATTTTGAAATCGTCACCCCCTGCATTTATAAGCATTGGTAATGCTTTTCGAAGTTTAATCCGACAAAGTTCGATTAGGTAAATATGGCGAGTATCTAGGCGCGTTCCAGGCCGTATAGGACCGTCCACACGCTCGTGCTTTACCGCAATCTTACCTGCACAAACCGGTTTGTGTGCGGAAACCCTTGCGTGTGGACGGGAAAACGGTATACCGTGCAAACTGGAAAGCACGGCTTGATCAATCGTTGCAATGTCAAAGATTTGACTTGTGCAAACTAGGCTTGCACGGTAAAGCGTGAGTGTGTGGACGGTATACAAGCCATGTCTTCAGTCTGTTGCCTCGATTGTGAAATCAACATGTCCGACGTTAGCGGCTACTCTAAACAATTTATTTCCGAGTTCATAGAATTTTATAAATCCTTGCCAAGTCTTTGGAAACTTGGAGAAATGAAAAGTAAAGACTATTCCGATCAGAATTGAGCTGGCGTTTGCACGTACTTACCTGCATCGTGTAGACAACAAAGGGTTTTTCGTAAAGTTTGCACAAACTGTACGGTGCAAGTTGCTGTTGTGTAGACGGCCCTTAACGCATGTTTTTCTTTTCTTACTTAGGCTTTTCTGGTTTTCTGGTGTAGCCGTTATTATTGGCGTTGCTGTCATTGTTATTATTAGTAGGTACGTCTAATACGAGTACTACTATCATACCCCTTTGGCTACTCAAACCTTCGTGGTGATATCTGGGGCCAACCAACTTGAAATTATCGCAAGGTTAGCTTCGTTAGCGACGGTTGCTTTGCCGCCATACTCCCCTCTCTGTTCGGACTTGAAATCGCCCAACAGCTTGTGGTGACTCTCGACGAGAGAGGTCGCTGGGAATAGCGACACGCCCTCTTTCCTTCAGCGACCCTCCACCGAATTCGATACTCGTTGGACGTCGTCGACGACTCGACAACTGACGTGTGGCGCGGACGATGTTAATCCAAGTTCACGGTAAATTAAATACTAACGGTGGCAACATTCAAGTGAGATAGCGAACCGTTACGTCATCGCTACCCGCTTCTTCCTCTAACACATTAACTGTTAACCAACCATTAACTATCACGGTTGACAGTTTGGTTGACAGTTAATGGGCACTTTTCAGAATTAACCGGTTACTCCACCGGTAGACATTTTAAAATTCTAAAATCCACTGTAAAGCTATAATATGTTATTATAGCTATAATAAGCATATAATAATAATACAGTTATATTAAATTAATAACTTATTATAGCTAAAATAACATATTATAGCTTTACAGTGGATTTTAGAATTTTAAAATGTCTACCGGTGGAGTAACCGGTTAATTCTGAAAAGTGCCCAATGTTGGTTAATATTAGGTGCTTTCCTTTTGCCAACTTATGTGCGCTGGGCGCAGCTGAAGTGCGCAAACAAACTCACTGTCGTAATGGAAAGCTCTAGAAAAGTTCGTTTTCTATAGGTTTGTTCCAGCAACAGTTCGGAACTACTTCGGATTTTCAAAATTGTCAGTTAAATACGCGTTTGCTAATTTTAATGCAACCACATGTATCAAAATTACCCTTTCCTAAGTGAGCGCCAAATCTCAATACTGAGTTGACTTCAAACGTAGTGCTCGAGCGGCAAGGGGGGAGATCGAAATCTCAGTTCAAACTCACTTGTTCGTGCTAAAAGAAACGACATTTATGTGATCTGAGATGAGCAGATCTGAGATTTGTGGCAAAAGAAATGCAGCTATTATGTAAAAGAAGAAGCGGGTATGCGGTGACGTAACGGTTCGCTATCTCACTTGCGGGAATGCTGCCACCGTTAGTATTCAATTCGCCTTGATCTAGATTGGAATTTCGTGTGACTTTGCGCATTTGACTTAATCCAAGTATGTATTTAATTCAATTCACTTTTAAATGGAGCAATCTTTTGTCGCCCGAGGTTAGAAAATTACGTTGACTAAAGTCGGATCCGGATTTCGGGATTTTATATTTGACAACCTCATTGCGTTATCTTTTTATTTTATTTAATTTCTTGCTTTAACCCCTTCTGGGTTTTGTGTTAGTCGTGCTTACTTATTACAACAAATAAAGACAAATGTGCTGTATTGGTAAATTTTATTTTTGGAATTACGTACGATCCATACCCATCTCCTCGAGTCTAGCCGGTCAGGAGGTGAATTTAGTTTACCCATCTCTACATTTGCAACCAGATAGGTAGCATGTTTCAAGAAGTCTTGCGTTTACGTTATTTCCATGACAACGGTCGCACTTTTCACGCTCTACTTAAAGCTGAGCTGTGAAGAGTGCGTCCGTTGTCATGGTAGTAGTGTAAATGCTAGACGAATTGAAATAGATGAGCGTGATATAAAATAAGCTAAAAGTCTTGCGATACACACCCAAATTGCACTCGAGGGTGTAGTTGTCGAACACAGCCCTGATTATGTAAAAGTTTTTTTTTTTCAAAATGGTGTACAGTCGTGACTATAAAAATCGTTACCCCTACTTGCTAACTTCGCCCTTAGTGATCTGCAAAGGAAGCCACATCATCTATCGTTTCCTCACTCACATTAAGGATTACGTGTGCTTCGAATCGTAACGATTTACTTGACCACTAGTGTACGTCCTCATACAAAATTTACGTTCTGTTTGGTAAGCTCCACTTTTCATATTTTTTATTCTTTCTTTCTTTATTTCTTAAAGGTTCATATTTACTACAAGCCTAGCCAAAATATTTATACAGTTTGTAGCTTAATTTTTCTTTTCGTCCGTTCTTAAAATGCCTAAATCATCTACTGATTAAACTAGATTCACAGAAAGTGTTTCACTTCCAATAGACTTCTCAATAGGTTTCTCGTCATTATAAAATACTATTGTTACATTCCGTGAAGTAAATTCTACTTTTAGACTGGTCGCGCCACCTATGATCCAGACAAGATTCTACTGTATTCCAGACTCGCACCGAATGGTAGCAGAATTTACTGGAATGTTGTTTGTTCGCCGCTATTCTAGAATAGCGTGACTTACTAGTAGCATTCCTTTCAAGAGCTTCAAGCTCCGTTCAGCACGTACAGTCACAATCATAACTTATGACGCCTACAGAAAGCTTATAGAACATCCTTCAAAACTATGAAAATCGAATGCATCCAGATCTTACTAATACTTAAAAGAGAACCCGAGATTATTTTTTGTTTGGAAACGACAAATAAAATATGTTTTTCTGTAATGGCTATGTCATGAATTATGATTGCGATTGTACACTGAACTGTTCGGTGCTATTCATAACTGTTCTAGTTTGTGAAAGGAATGCTACTGCTATCGCTGAGTTCGCGATTACGCTCAGATCGATCGGAGTGTTTCTTTTTCTCACTCTTACATGCAGTGAAACGCAGTCGCTCTCCCTCACACTTTTGATCAGAGCGCTCGGCAACCATAATCGCGAACTCACCCTATATAACTATATAACCCTGAGGCAGCGAGACATTTAAATGAATTTTATCTAGAAAGCGATATGTGTAGCAAGCGAATTGATATAACGATTAAATGTTATTTTGTTAGATAAGTGTACAGCTCGATATTATTGTGCTTCCATTGTGTTAAATGATCGTAGACATTAAAGTGTTTTTAAAATAAACAACGATTACAATTTGTGAAACTTGAAGTCGTAACACTATGAAACATAATGTGAACGTGTTTTCAAACGCGCCATAAATTACCATCACTCGAACAACCAATCACTACCTTAATCATTACTAAAAGCCAATCACATTTTTTCGCCCCCGCAATTCACATCTAATTATTTATTGTCGTTTTGAAATGTTTTAAATTATTCTGCACAGAGAGATTTAAAAATGTTGAAACAGTAACAAACAGTTCACAAAAAGCAAACTGTTAATACACACTACAGGTCTGTTCATTTGTTCTGCACTTTTTGCACTAACCGCTCCAGAGAGAGTTATATATAATAAATTTGTTAAATGAGAAGTCTTCTTTACTACAAAGTATTTAATCAAATATTTCTAAACCGGTTTCAATTTATTTATTTATTTACAATTTTCAAACATATACATTAACATTTTACATACATTTACAAATATAATTATTAGTTTTTAGAAGATAACGTTGAGAAAAATTTTGCTATAATTGTTCTACTGATGCCTGTTTGGTGAAACCGGTTTAGAAATATTTGAATAAATACTTTGTAGTAAAGAAGACTTCTCATTTAACAAATTTATTAACAAACTACAAAACAGCATGGACCACATATATAAGATGTATATAATTGCTGGGTTCGTTAATTCCTCCGTGCTTACTCTATTCACTCCTCGAGCACTTTTGTCTCACTTTTACGTATATCAAAACAGCTGCGTTCTCACTCTACTTTTCACTCGGAGCTTCACCGTGTGAATTTTCGAACTCAACAAAAATAATGTAAGTAGGACTGAGAAAAATAGAGTTCTTAAGTTCTGACACTGCGAACACCTCGGTATAGTTTGTGTATGTAGCGTATGTAGCAATTGTATTAGGTTTAAAAGTGATTAAATTAAGTTTAAAATTAACGCATTTTTCTTCACACCTATTTTTCAAATTAACTGGTTCACCAAAGTTTAAATAAAAGTTGAAAATATTTTCATGCCTTACTTGGCATTTAAAATGTAAACTATTATTAAATGATGAACGCGTTTGACTCCGTTGAATCAATATTCATTTAAACGATTCATCCATCTTCATTTACTGACAGACTCTTCACGTGCGAAACTTCCGACACCAAAGATCGAAATAAATAATTCCCAAATCCCGTTTGATGGACATTTGCGCATTGATTATGCAAATTCCGAAGATATTGCTTTTATTACAGCACGTATATTCGAAGTAACAGAAATTATTTACTTATTTTCTTTTGGAAAATCTTAGTTATTATTGAACTTTTGAAATAAATCAAGTTCAATAAAATTTATAAATGGTGAAATAATTTTGTAATAGGTGGCGGTTATCATGAATGATGACGAGTTATGCAACCGCATGTACACTAGTGCATTTATAACGCCTACTCGTTTTTATTGAATCAATCAACTTTGAATACAATTTATTAATTAATCTAAATTATATTCATTTTGACCTTAATTTGACTCAAAGGATCAATAAATTCATGGCTACCTTATTTATAAAATATGGTGTTTCGTATTAAAAAAATGATCGAGGATAAGATAAAATCCAATAAAATGCATTTTCTAAACAATTTAATAAATATACTTATTTTTCATCTACATTTAGATTATCTAGAGATTTCCCTGCTTCACCGTATTTTTCTTCATGTCCCAAATACAATTCTTGCTTCAGACTTTTATCAATCCCTTTATTAATTCGTTCTCTTCTAGCGTCCTTCCACTTATACTGCCAATATCGGACTTCCTCCATGGACGTTCCAGTAAGTTTGAGAAGACCGAAGGATATCGTTCCAGCGAACGTACCCAATACAAGACCTTGGAAAACAGAAGAAGCAGAAATAATTGATACATGAACCAACGATACATATCTCCACAAGTATCGAACATTTTTGCTGATTAAATTCGAATTTACCTAAACCTCCACCGACTATCCATCCTCTAGGACCTGTAGTAAATTTGTACAAGGTTCCGCTCAAACCACCGGCGAGAACGTGCTCGATGATACCATTCTTACCACGGTACGTAGCTATACACGTTGACAACCCTCTAAATAAAACACAATGAACTTGAGATTTACTCGAGAAATGACTGTCTTACATGTAGGAAGTTGAAAACAATGTTAATCGCCAAGACCAACGGAATGCGCCCTTACCGAAGCTTAAGGTAACTTTATCTTGCAATTTTTTCTGAAAACTGATTCGTAAGAAACTTGTAAGAGCCTAAACGTTTTCATGAAATACTTTCGCTTCCTGATGGCCCTGAAAAAGAGAGGCCTGATTGTTTTGCATAAAATCCATGTAGGCCGTCCGACTGCTCATGTAGCCTCCGTAGATTGCACCAACGAACGCGCTCATGTAGGCCACGTTTAATATTGTGTTTAGTTCCGGGCTAATCTCTTCAAACTCACTGAAACACATCTTGAAAATTTACAAGTTAAACGACGAATTATTCCGCGTTCTCACTCAATACTAAACATTTTTCTTAGTCTGTCCATTCCAGTTTCTGGTTTCGCAGCACTCAAGTCTATTGTCTGTGCAGTTGTCGTGTCCTTTGAAACTGTATCTGGGTCGCCGAATAGAGATGTAACGAAAGAGCCGCACGGAACTAAGTAGGTTTTAAGGGGTAATCGAAACATTTTTGCAAGTTTTTGATTTCTACTTGCTAATATAAAGAAATATTTGAGGTTAAGTCACCTTTTGACATAGCTCAAGAAACTATATAGTGAATTTTCATTTAATCTGGCAACACTGCAATAGATTATTTTTTTGGTGTTTGGCAAATTTAATTGCTCTTGATTTTGATATATTATGTACAGTTGTGTTCAAAAAGGTGTTGTACAGCTACGTTTTAAATATCCTTGCTTTTGAGCGGCAGTTGGTTTTTCTACAACTTAAACAGTGATTCTTGATCACTTTGTATTTTTGTGTTCAATGATATTATTATTGCCAGAAACCGTATAGGCGGGTAGCAAACGGCGTCACGAGCGCCACTAGTTGTAAGTTTATGTAGGAAAAGGTAGGGAAAACGGTCGTATCAGGGTTGGCAACACTGCTGTCAGCTGACTGTCAGTACTATCACTGGAGTTACGAGCACGTTACGAGGACGGTCTTTACCTTCCATACTTTAAAACAATTCGGGAAAATACTAGCAAGCACATTCAAATCTTCTTCGAAATGATATAAATGGATATAACGGTTTCAAGTCGCGTCCTACAATTTATGTCGCAATCTCCACCAGGCGGCGCCACCAGGTAGCTTGCTAGGGGCCTATATGTAACAAAACAACTTGTACATGAATGCACATACAAGTTTACACAGTACAAATTCTGTACAACACTTTTTTGAACACGACTGTACTTATAAAGAACATAACACATGAATAACAGACATATGATAATAATTTCACCGAGAAAGCAGTGAAATTTTGCGTCTTATACTCATCGATAAATTAATCGTTGCCATCAATTCCTCTTTACTTTAATAAGTATTACATTTAAACGCTTTACTCAACAAATAACTGTTTTGGATTTTGGATTGATACCAGAAGAATGAACGGATTTATGATCTGTAATAATAACAATTCTAAAAAGAGCAATAAAGTCTCGGTGTTTCTTTTATCATCGTTAAATTAATCGATACCATCAATTTTTCCTTTTGCCAAATATTAATGTGCAAATCATTCAATTGATGAAAGGCTCTCTTAAATTGTTAAATCTTGTACGGCTTCATGTTTAAAATAAGATGGTAAATGTACTTACGTGTTGACAATAAAATGAATTTTTCACACTAGCAATTCATCGATGAAATTAAAATTTCAACCAAAAATTATAAAAATTACGATATATTACAAACTTATTTTTAATATATTTCTAGTATTCTTGACGTTCTTAATTGTTTATTACTTACATTTTGAATTAATTGAGGTTTATTATTTAGTTATTAAAGTACAGAGTGTTTCACTTAAGACGGTTTCTTCCATATCTCTCTATAGGAGTTTGCAGCTAAGCGTTCGCCACCTGGTGTCAACTAAACAAACCCTTGCATGCTACATAACATATCGTGTTTTGGCGTCGATACTGAGTGTATGATGTATCAGGATTGTATTATTTGTGACATTCAAATTAAATCAATTTGGATTGGTACGCACTTAAACACGTGCATTACAAAATTTCCGCCAAGCGTACAGAGGTTCAGATTTATCCACGGTAGCGCTGCGATCTTAAAATCAAACGCCTATAACCATCTATAACTCCATTCACGTTAACAATGTAGTAGAGGGCGCTGAGGTATCACATAGGACAGGAGTAATAATGCCCGGTTGCACCAACTTTTTAAGCATAGCTTAAATTTAAGTGGTGTTTAGACTATGACATTACTCATTCCGACAGATTTAACAAAATGTTAGTCACATTCTAATTGATACTTAAGTTGAAGTTTAAATGTCAATCAGAATGTATTTGACATGATACTGACCATACGAAATGTCACATTCTAAACATAACTTAAATTTTAGCTCTGCTTAAAAAGTTGGTGCAACCGGGCATAAAACTCCGTTCACAATGACTTAACGTAACAAAATTAATCACTTTAAAAGTTGGAAATACTCTTAGAAATGTAAGCGTACTAAAAGGCTAATTCTATTAATTTACTTTTCTTAAGTTGACAACTTCCATTTTTAGGTTAACTCTGTTAAGTATAGTTGCGGACAGAAAATTTCGGATGTCACTGTCACTCATTTGACATATACATATAGGAATTTTTTAACTTTTACGTCAATGGAATGACAGTGACATCCGAAATTTTCTGTCCGCAACTGTACATTCAATCAACAGCGTTCTAAAACAATATAGTGAGTGTAGTCTGGTGTAGTCTTTGAGTCTTGGAGTTGAGCAAAAGAATTTTATCCTTTATTAACCTAGACAACCACTAACAATTTGCAAATACTTGCGCAAGCAAAGAACAAAAAATTCCTTCATTGTGAACACATAAATTAACACTCTAATTTTCTTAATTTAATTTTGTTACGTTAAGTCATTGTGAACGAGCTTTAATGCCCGGTTGCACCAACTTTTTAAGCAGAGCTCAAATTTAAGTTATGTTTAGAATGTGACATTATTTATGGTCAGTATAATGTCAAATATATTCTGATTGACATTTAAACTTCAACTTAAGTATCAACTAGAATGTGACTAACATTTTGTTAAATCTATAAACAATGTCATAGTCTAAGCACCACTTAAATTTAAGGTGTGCTTAAAAAGTTAATGCAACCGGGCATAAGTGTTATAACCTAAAATAGCGGCAAATTCAAAATTTACATCAAGAGAAACAGCAAATTAAAATTTGAGCAATTAAGTGTAAATTATACTGTTTTTAACTGTTTACTTTAAAAGATTTGAAATATTAACAACAAAACAAACAACGAACCAAAACTACAAAACGACATAATATGACATTTCAGAATTCTAGTGATGTTTCATTTTATCCAACTTAAATTTCATTTCCGTCAGAGTCAACTTCACACTATTGTAAACTTGCCTCAAAATTCAACCAACAACAAGTCGGAAAATATTGCCCTATCCTTTTCAATGCTATGTTCTTAACGTGAATGAAGTATAGTTACTTATTCCACAGCATATAAACTGTTTGTCGGCACCTTTGATCTGGCGGGGCAAGATTTTTTTACCTTGGCGCCATTTTGCGGATGGACCCACCAGTGCCGGCAGTGCCGCAATAAAAATATTTTTGATAATCGAATTATTTATATAGATTATTTTGATAATCGGATGACAGATTATTTTTAATTTGAATTATCCGATTACTACTTGAAAGTCTAGAGTTTAAGTTTACCCCAGCATGCATAATCTAAAGCACCTATTATGCTGCTAATTACACGAGACATCACTGATCGTAATCGTGCAATTTAAAGGGCGTATTCGACATAATGCTCGATGCACGCAATGAGCAGAGGTGTGAGGGAGAGCGACTGCGTTTCAGTGCATGTAAGAGTAAGAAAAAGAAACACTCCGTGCGTCCAGTCGAATATAGGTTAGACAGATTATCCATCCGGAATATGGCGGCTCAGTTTGCGCGGGAAATTTTCCCGCCAAGGAGAGTGAACCTGGGTTGCGTTCATAAAATATACCTTCAAGTGCACCTTGGGCGTGTAATCGTATCTCTCTTAATTATGATTATTTGCTTATTTTGCGTCTCGCTTATCTGTTTCAAGAAGTCTTGTGTTTATATTATTACCATGACAACGGGCGCACTTTTTACGCCGCACTTTTAAGTAGGGTCGAGTAGGGTGTAGAAAATGTGTTTGTTGCTATGGAAACCACGCCTGATTGTTTTTTATGATTCATAGATGAGAAATAAAATACATAAATTCATTTATACGAGAGAGACTGCAATATTACCCAAGAGTAACTCTAGAGTTTCTTTTATGAACACAGCCTGCTGTATGTATTTATGCTGTGATATCGTGTTGGTCAGCGGCGTCGTGAAAATTAGTCGTTAGCGTGCGAGTAAAAAGCAACTAATTTGTAGGTAATTGAAGTGGTAAGCGTTTCTCCCACCGAGCGCAATTCAGTACATCTCTGACCGATAACCTTGAATAATATAGTTCGACCGCTGCCTGTAGATCACAGCACATTTACGTAAAACGTTAGTTCAATAAAATACCTGCAGAGTTCTTGACCAATTTTTGAATTCCCCCAATAGTACCTACTCAAACAATTGCACATATCTTCTGAACAAATGATGTTAGCAACTTGTAGCCTTTTTTACAAAGGTCTTGCCTTCAAATTCTTTTTCATTTACAAGTGACACAAGTTTTATAAAGAAGCTACTCATTTATTTTAATAGAAAGGCAAGTGTTTTTTTTTTTGTTATTAGATGTGCCATTTAATTCTCTTTTCAGTTATATAGGGTTGTTCATACCTATTGCTTATATTTTTTTTTTAATGTACGTAATATTGGCATTTAGAAGTTTGTTCAACAAAATATTCCATCACATTTTTTTATTGAATCTCAGCATCAAATGCAACTCAAATTCTACTATCTGTTATCCTTTACGTCGACATATTTCTTCAAATTTTTCAAATAAGCCTCCTTAATATGCCCACAATTGGTATCCATCGTCACTTCTAAGTAGTTCTCTAGAGGCAAATAAAAATCACGATAAATATCGCCCTCCAACTGAAACTAAAAAAAGAAACTAGCTAATTGATTGCTTAGCTCAATCAGTAAATCACCTACTTCTTCGAAAGCTCTGTAAATGGCTTGGAAAACGGGCTGCTTTTCCGAATGGAAAAATCCCCTCGATCCATGTAGGATTGCAACCCCGTATTTTTCTGCTGATTTACAGACGCTCATGTACATGCAATGGTCCGGTCGGAAGTTGTACATGCAAGGGTAAATATACAATTTGTCTAAAATCGAAAGGGAAAGTACAGAATGCAAACGAAAAGGTCCCATAAATACCCGGGTGAAAATGGAATATTATGTTGATTATATCTTGATCCCCCCACGTGATTTTCAGCTTATACTTTTTGTAAATAGGAATGACGTATTGCACCCATTGAAACTCGCGCATTTTCGTGAGATTCATAAGCATCACCCCCGAATTAACACCTGCGATGACAACAATAAACCAACGGAAATTACTACGTAAAATAATCAACCTAATTTCCCATAGTACGGATGCCCTGCAAATCGGTTATACCATCCAACATTGGGATCCTCATGCTCGGGAACGAGCGCAGCCATCTGACTAGAATTCATTTGTCTGAAATGATCCCAAACCATCTCGACGGGCGTTAAAAACAACGTATCAGTGTCCATGTATAAAATCGAGTCTACATCATGTAATACTGACTGGAAATGAAGACGTAATGAAAAGGAGGTAAATGCAGTACATGCAGTGAATTACTGGTAAAAATAGTCGTTGAGCAGCACATGGTTTAAATAATCTCTTCCATTCTTGTTGACTGTCTTCGGGGAAAGTCAAGGGCATGACCCTAAAGTTAAATTTGTCACTTGTGAGTAGCTTCCATTCAGTGAGCTGAAATTTACGAATAAATAAAATTTCCGAGTCGCTAACTGCTTTACCTTCTCTGTAAAATTATCTATTAAGTTGTCCTCGGTTAAAACGATGAAGCTAATTTTGATTTTGCTGAACATAATCGCCGACTTGAGCATGGTCAAAGTTTCATACAGCCTATCCCCGCAAGCAACAACAGCTATGATAACATCCCTAGAATTTACACGCGTGAATATGCTAGAACATTTTGCGTTTATTACTTCAGCACCTTTCGATGTCTTGTGCTGGCAGTTTCAAGGAGTTTGCTTCTTCGGATGCTACGTTACCAGATCTGATGTTCATTCGATAGAGATTGTAAAACAGAACTACTATAATAAAAACTATGCAGAATCTAGTAAATGTTATTAATTTCATTTTTAAACGGTCTTTTAATATATTTTAATCTCATTTTACTATTTATTTTTTGTGGTTGGACATTTATAAACAAACAAGATTGCAAACTTTACACAGACATAACCGGACATAACCTACAAAACAGGTCCTGTCACTGCATCGTGACAAAACTTAAAATTAGCTTTAATTTAAAAAAAAATCGCATTTGTTCATGTTATTGTATGCACAATTAGCATCTCAATATTAGGAAAATAAAGAAAAATATATTGAAAATGAAAAATTGTCATGTATCATGAGGGTTGGTGTTGTAATAACCAGGTGGCGACCCTGAATTACCAACTTCACGCGATTGCACTTGCTGGTAAGCTGTGCGAAGTTGTTCCACAATATTTTCTTTAAAGGATTTACGAAATACAGCCGTAAGTATTTCTCTGGTACGTATTTAAGCATTTAACTGCTCGTATTATCTAATAGTAAACCGTCTGTTGTTATGGAGAAAACGGAGATGGAGGAAATGGGGCACGCGTTCTTAACCGAGGGTTACATGGTGCAGGCGGACGACATCGACGGTACTGTGCGGAAAGTATTGAGTTACATTTCCATCGTCTAGTCTAACAATTCCCTTTCGCAGACGACGGTGATCAGATAACCGGAGAAAACACCGACGACTCCAATCACGACGGTGGAGATAAATCGGGGATTCCTTTGCGGGAACAGGATCGATTTTTGCCTATTGCGAATGTGGCGAAGATAATGAAGAGAGCAATCCCTGAAACTGGAAAGGTAATGTGGTGCACACACGCAATTATTTCTAGGACATTTAATACGCTGTAATTTCACAATAGATTGCGAAAGACGCACGCGAGTGTGTTCAGGAATGCGTGTCGGAGTTTATTAGTTTTATAACGAGCGAAGCAAGTGAAAGATGTCACATGGAGAAACGTAAGACTATAAACGGTGAAGATATACTGTTTGCCATGAGCACTCTAGGCTTTGATAATTACGTAGAACCCCTTAAAATATACCTACAAAAATATAGAGAGGTGAGATTTCATTCTTTCATTCAAATTTCTAATTTTCGTCTTGTATCTTTGCTTTAAATTTTGTGAAATACTGATGGTAATTAAAGGAAGTGTTTTTGATTTAATTTTCTGTTGTCAGGCTGCGAAAAGTGATAAAAATCTGCACTCAAATGATACAATATTTGAAGAGATTTCCGACGAACCCTACAGTAAGTTTAGCATAGTGTTACAGTGAATTTCGGTTGGCATCCTCTGTGGCGGTGATAGCTGTCCAGGTGTAGAGAGCATAAATAAAACAGATGTTTTTTTAGACCCCACTCTGACTGGTAATATTTTGAACACGGAAAACGGCACTGCAGAAACAGTTATTTTTACGTATCAGGATAACACTGTGCACCAATTTCAACTTGGATAAATAATTGTTGCTTTTCAGTCTTTTTTTTTTCTTTGGAATTAAGCACATCAGCAATAATAATCTAATCATTATTGTAAACTAATGTTTTGACTATCGATTATCTTTAATTTAATTTTAATGTGAAAAATATAGTAGGTTTTAATTTAATAATTAATCCAAATTGTTCGCAAAATTATGTGGCCAGTGATTTTACAATACAATACAAAACAGTCAAATGTATGTAATTATAATTACTCATATTGTAACTAAACACCAATATTTTGGGAAATCGGCATTACCACAAAATTATACGTACGTTTAATTCTGTGAAATTTAAATGCGACATTGTCATTCACTTTTTGCCTTATTCAATTATCAGTGCAATACCGGGGGAAAGATACATACACTGCCTATTCTAGATTTACTTCAGTTAGAACTATAGTTTTCCAGTTACCATATTAAATTGGGAACTCTTTGTTATAGTAAAAAAAAATGAATTACTGTGACTATGTTGAAGAAGTAATGCTCCAAGGAAAAAATTGGTTCTAACTAATCAAATTGAGCTATTGTATCAGTAGTGTTGTAAAGGAAATTTTTTTAATAAATTATAATGAATTTGTGTATTGCGTATATTAATACGACCGATTTCCTTCCTTCCTTTCGAATTGTTCTCAATTCATAAGATTTATATAACCGAGGGTTACACGTACATAAAGAAATAAAAACAAGTATTATTAACGCCTTATATTAACATATAAGATATATGAATTTTACGTTGCTTTACGAGGTGCTGGCTTGCCACCTTCACGGAAACCATTTCGGAACCTCCTGCGTACGATCTTCAGGAAACGACATCTGCCAGTTCCAGTAGTCTTCCTCCTCTTTGCCTTGATGGACCAGTTGTCTAGAATCAGAGTTTTTACATTAAGAATAATACAATTTTTGGATTTTATCATTAGCAGAGCTTTTATGGTTTTCCTAATCAATGTACACTTCTATGCAATCAAATTAATTAGGTCTGTTCCATTTGACAGAATTTCAAGTTCTGAACAGTTCAAATCATGCACAGTATGAAATTTAAATCTAATTTTGTGCACTGCTCATGCTCAGTACGATTTTGAACGGTTCAGAACTCGAAATTCTGACGAATGGAACGGACCTATTACTGTTTCAAGAGGACATAAAAAACAAATATAAATTTGCCAGAACAAAATACGAAACAATCAAATGAAAACTTTAAAAGTGCCCTATCTTGCCTTACAAGTTGGCAGGAATATTCTTTCTGACATAAACTAATTAGTACTGTGTTTAATTTTATTGCACAAAACGGTACATTCATTATTATAATAGATTTTTTATGACAAATTCTTAAAATTGTTTACTGGAGGTGCTGCGATTTTCACAGTAAAATATGAAGAGGCCAATAACAATGAAGAATTTTACTGAATGGTTGTGGTTCGGAATAATTTTCGTAAAGTGGAAACTGCAATGAAAACTACCACAGTGACAAGTCTCAAGAGCAGAGCCGCCGCTAGGGAGTCGAGCGCCCTTGTGCAAAACATACATATTTTGGGACCCTTGAGTTTTAAAATTCTGAACAAATATTTCTTTACCATTTTACTCAAAATATACAGGAGAACCAATATTTGCAAAACATTTAATTGTACATGCTATTTCCTTCTCTGAAAAACGAATCAACACAGTGTACATACAGGGTGACTGACAAACAATTGTTCCGCAAAATTACAGATTACGCGAAAAGTTTTAAAAATTCTATGGAATAGTTGATAATTAATGAAAAATTATTTTACGCCGATGTGTGTAGAGTAACGAGTGCTCAATTGAAAAGTTCATCACGTTGGTTTTGATGAAAAATTTGTTTGGGTTTAGGAAAGGGTTGTCATCGCAAGATGCCTTATTCAACGCATTTAATAGCATTCTCAAGGGTGTAGAACTACATAAGAGAACTAATAGGTTTGTTCGTAGTGCAGTTTGTAACTAGTTTGGAACCGTCAGATCCAGTCCCCCATCGAAGTTATGATCAACTTCGACCGTTGCGTTAGATGTAAAATGTTCATTTCAAACTAATCAGAACTGCTCTACGAACAGACCTATTGGCATTTATTTCGATCTATCTGAGGGATTTGATACTATACATCATTTAACATTGTTGAGTAAGTTACACATGCTTATGGATGGAGTACGTGGTAGTGCATTGGATTGGTTGAAAAGTAATTTAAATAACAGATCGCAAATAGTTAGTTGGGCCGGTAACAAATCTCAAAAAAGGTTAAATAAAAGTGAAATACCACAGGGTAGCATACTAGGTGCTTTTTTATTTACTGTATATATTAATGATTTGCCTACAGGATTCCGAGGTAATATATTCTGTTATGCGAACGACACTCAGTGGTCGTGTCGAATTCATCAGGCGCGGATTTAGCATTACAAGCAACGAACATAGTTCACACTAAGATGAAATCGTGGTGCTACGCAAATGGCCTAGAGTTGGCCCAGAGCTAAGTATTTCAAAAACCAACTTAGTATACTTTTCTAGGGGTACTACAGATCAACCGAATTTATCTATGGACTTACACAATTTTACTCTTAATTCTTAGGCTTAAAATTCGATAAGTAATAAATTGAACTGGTCAAATCATTGTTTCGATTTAATTAAAAAACTCAATTCTTATTGTTATCTTATTAGGAAATTATCAGCAGATGTAAATATAGACATTTTAAAGCTTTTATATTACGGTCATATTGAATCTTGTCTATGTTATGGTATATTATGTTGGAGAAATTCTTCTCGTGTTGCAGAAGTATTTGTAACCCAAAAATTAATCATTCGAACTAAGTTGAGAGTCCCTAGGACAAATTCCTGTAGATTTCTCTTTAAGCGTTTGCAGCTTTTAACTCTTCCATCACTGTATAGTCGTTCAAGTTTTCTATCGGTTTTATGATCTTGCTATAAAAAACAACTTCAAAGAGACCGGCCTGCGGTCGCCTTTCTGTCGCAGGGCAATAAAACCGCTACCAAACTGGGACGACTATACATACTATCCTGTGTGGTACATGTGAAAAAACATATTAATCAGTTTATAATGAAAGCCACGGAACTTGAGCTCTGCGTAATCAATCGCCGAAACAAGAACCGACAATTATATATTTCAATATTATTTCTTTGTTAACGGTGAACGAGAAAAAAAAGACGGAGTTATGATTCATAAGTCTGATGATGCAACACCAGACAATGACGCAGAGCTCTTCTCTTATGAATAATACTATACAACTGTTTCAGATATTAATACAACATACAAAACGCGTACAGCTGAATATAACTTAATATATCTACCACAACACAGAACGCAATTATGTATATCACAAGAGTGTAGCTTATACTGCACTAGAAATTTTTAATCATTTGCCAAAATCATATAAGGAATTGAATGTGAATAACTTAAGAAATAAATTAAAATCTGTGATGTTGGATGAGGTTTTCTACTCTCTTGAAGAATTCCTGGCTTATAAATTTTAATAAGTTCATTTGTTGTATTAATTGTTTTGTGTTATATTTGTACATGTCTCATCTTGTAAAACATCGTATTGGACGACACACACAGTATGTAAACATCTTAATATTAGTTGCGTTCCTCTTACAAATGTACTGAGGATAGATTAAGTGAGGTGAGTAGCTCATCTCACATAAAAGTGAACGAAAATTTGTCTAAATGGAACAACTAAAGAAGAGAAAACTGAGGTAGTTCTTACGTCAAGAAATGTCGAAATTTGTAAATAATACATTATAAGTAATTTAAGAAAGCGTAAAATGCCTTTTATTTAACTAAATGAAATAATTTTTGCCAACTATGTAGCTCAAGAAGAAACTTTTCAGCGCAAGTATTTTATAACATGTTTTTTTAAAAATGCCATAAAGGTTGGCCATGAAAATTAAAACTCATGTCGTAGCTTGGCATCTAACACATGCCAAATCCGAAAATTTAAAGTAAATGAATGGAGCTAAGACATGAATTTTCTTTTCCACAGCCACCCCTTATGGCATTTTAAAAAAAAACACATAGTATAAAAAAATTTATTATTAGTTTCTCCCACTACTGAGGGACGAACACTCAAGCTACATTTACATTCAATTTCGTGCCAATTGACGTGTGCTTTCTTATGATACCATTTACATTGGCCAATGTAAATGGTACCATAAGAAAGCACACGTCAAACTTTCGTGTTACGAATTCGTGCTGGCACGAAATTGAATGTAAATCCAGCTTCATTATTGAGGAAGGGTTTGCGGTTCCTTCAAATCGGTAAGGGGGGAAGCAACTTCCTCACTTCAAGCAAAAGGAACGTGTAATTTAAGTGAGGAAGGGGAAGTGAGGTAAGATTATCTTAGAATCGGTGTAAAAGGAACGCGACTAATATAACGTGACTTATTAGCGCTTTCGTTTGTTGCATTGCTGCAGAATATCTTCGTCTCGTATTAATATATGAGATAAAAACAAGATGCGCATACTTTGACTGCAAACACAATCGCTAAATTTGCATTGATGTCCATAATTAGGTATTCGTTGAATGTGAAGTTGAGAAATAATAATTCCTAACTGTATTTACTTGCTATCGGTTTCGACAATAAATTGTCTTCATCAGGCCTAAAATTAACAAAGAAAAGAAATTTTTAACAATTTTACAAAATTAATTACATATCAACTTTACTATTTTACATACAAAATTGTTAA
Source organism: Dorcus hopei (assembly GCA_033060865.1). Lineage (NCBI taxonomy): Eukaryota > Metazoa > Arthropoda > Insecta > Coleoptera > Lucanidae > Dorcus > Dorcus hopei. The sequence goes on from CM065424.1 coordinate 5,806,652, forward strand.
AAATTTCTTTTCTTTGTTAATTTTAGGCCTGATGAAGACAATTTATTGTCGAAATCTGTAGCAAGTAAATATATAAAAATACAATTAGGAATTATTATTTCTCAACTTCACAATCGCTAAACATCAAGTGACATTTCGCGTTTATCTAATTCAAGACCTGCTTCACAATGTTAAAGAAAATTCAAAGGCTACTTGATGAACTTTTCAACTTTTGAACTTTTCAACACGTTATTTGGAATACGTTCAAATTAAAATACTAGGAATTTTTATCACATAAATTTGAATTATCTTCGTGTTGTAGTGATTTATTTGTCAAAGCAGGTTTCAAGAGGAGCCGTTGTCTTTATTTTATACAATTTTCTTCAGGTGATTCGCATACATTTGGTCAACGTTTTAGAAGTCATATTTCAGCTGATCACATAATTCCATTTAAAGGTTAAGTTAACGTCCAACGTCGTAACAGTCATAAAACTATGAAACACTTTTATAACTGTATTGCATTTATCTGCTCTCTTTCTTAACCAAGGACGAACTGTTGTTTTGGGTATTACTTTTGATTATTTTTCTAAAACTACATACTCTGGGATATCACTTTTCTACGTATTTCCTTTTCTGGCGAAACAATTGTCAGTCACCTTGTATATACTATGTGTTTTTTTAAAAATGCCATAAGGGGTGGCTGTGGAAAAGAAAATTCATGTCTTAGCTCCATTCATTTACTTTAAATTTTCAGATTTGGCATGTGTTAGATGCCAAGTTACGACATGAGTTTTAATTTTCATGGCCAACCTTTATGGCATTTTAAAAAAAACACATGTTACTTACTTATCTATAGTACTTTGATTAAAATTTATTCTGCTGAAATAAAGTTTACAAACAAGGTGCTTTTGAATAATTGAAATTGCTATATTTTAACCACAATTCATTTTTAGTTATATTTATTTAAATAATTGCATACAATCTGGGGCCCCTTTGCTTAACACGTTCATTACCGGCTGGCTCATACATATATGAGCCATATGGTTTTATCAACAGACCAACGACTCATAATATGTGGAACACCGGTAGAGGCATAATAAGTATATAATTTTTCGGCCAAGTCTACAACTGCATTGGTATTCAGTACCTAGTGGTCTAAAAGGAGCTGTGGCTCATTTTTGAGACGGTTGGTCTCAGTTAAGCTAACTTTTACATATGATGTGTATGTATTGTTGGTCTGTGTGAGACGGTGCCCTTTTACCTGTCGATAACGAACATGTTAAGCACCTGCACAACTGGCAGCGGCGGGCGTTTCTCAAGAGGATATAAAAATTCTGTTGTGCTAAAGACATGCATAAACTACATATTCACCCTAATTTGTTAACAAAATTTAAAGTGAAATTTATTCCCGACAGAAACTAACGAAATTTAGATGTACTTACATGATCGCATCTTAGCCGAAGGATATCCACATTGGGCACAACGTGACTTCTGTATGTGGTATGAAGACCTGCCACATCGTCGACACAACGTGTGTGTCTTATTACGGCGTTTACCAAAGCTCGATGTACCCTTCGTCTACAAACAACAAACCATTATGTTCTACACTAGAATTGCTCCTCTACATGAAACAGTACAAAACATAGGTAGATGAAATTACACAAGCAAATTCATTTCCTTTAAATAAACATAAACGCACGAACAAACATAACCTAAAAAAAAATTATTTTTTACGAAAACCACTGCAAATAAAAGTTTCTAAGCGCGGGCAGTTAAGAAATGAATTAAAACTGTGATGATTTTGAGTGTTATTTAAGTGGGATGATTGAAATAAGCAAAGAAAATATTTTCAAAATTAATACGTACCATTTCGGTCTATTGACATGGGGCAAAAGAACACGGTCGGTAAAGTAGTGAACTGGACTAACTTCAAATTTTTCGCTCGCAGTTTTCACATCCATATTAATTAGCAACTCTTTAATTTTTACACAACAATAATTAAGAAGTCTTTAAACAATAAAGATCTAGATAAATTTACAACGCATGTTATTAAGATCGGCGAGATAGAGAGTATGTCGGTAAAACAGGGCACTCGCGTGTAATCGCTCGTTAATTTCAAATTTAAGGGCGAAATTCAAATTTATTTTGCGCCATTTTTAATTCGGAAAGCCAGTAAACCGAGACACATTCTAACAAATACAAAACAATGTTCTTTCTTTAATAATATTTGTAAGTAGACTCTTGCAAATTGAATTTAAAAGTCGACGCTTCAACAATAGACAAAAAAGGTGCTTTAACGCTTTCATTTTGTGAATTAAAAAGTATAAAAGTATTAAGAAAATTGCCTGAAGCAATTACAATATATTAGTTCATTGTTAATTAATTATTTCTATTAAAAGTACTTGGATTGTATTGTTAATTCTAATGATATTATGCAATTTAATTTCCCCCAAGTTAGTTGGGACAAGATTAATTTTATTAGAAGGGTATGAATTAAATTTTAATAGAAAAAGTAAATTCTTAGTGAGTATTTATTTAATCGAGGTTTGTTTCCTGTTTAATTAATTGAGATAAATTCGAAATATTGGACAACCTGTACATTACTTGGTGTTAATCTCAGATGAACGAGTTGTCTAAAAATAAAAAGCTTGCCACGGCGTCCGCTATAAACATATAGCACATAGTTGAGTCAAAATAGACTGACTAAATGGTGGAATTGACTTAGATTTAGAGCATTTCAGACGTTTTTATGAAAATTCCCGGCGGCGACGTTTTAATTGCCAAACAATCTGCAGAACTGATGCAACCAGAGATAAGGTGTGTTTAGTCGGTGTATTTAAATAAGTTATCATTGTGATTTTTCACGTTTCATGTGTGATAGTGATTAGTGTTTCCGTCGTCGCCGCGAAAATAATTTTGTAGTAAATACTGTAGTATTAGTTAGTAATCGAGCGCGTTTCAGGAGGCTGAAAGCGTTCAGTTCCGCACGCGTACGATAAACAAACAGTTCGCGAGAACGCGGAGCTTCTTCGAACCGTGGCCTCCATGTGATTCCTCCTCCTTCAAGCGACGTTATCATTTTTTAATATGACGCGAGCGAGGCACGCGTCTTTTCCGTTGACCAACGGATTGAGACTCAAATTACGTGATCACTGTGTCGCATCAATAAAAAGACAGAATGTGTAGGTGGTAGATACATTTCGCCGAAGATGATGTTCACAGGTGGATCCCAGTTCAAAAAGAGGAGCACCTCGGCTGGGAGCAATGGACCGCGAAGGTACGAGAGGATGCCTCGATCGAGTAACGTGGAGGTGAGTGGAATTCCGCGGTAAAAAAATAAAAATGAAGTAAAACTTTATTAAAATACATTTTCAGAAATAGAAAGTGAAGTCAGTGGACGAAGCAGATATTTTTATGTTTTCTATCTTACTTTTTTTTTAAATATTTTCACACACTTCCCATTATAATGGGAGCACTTTTATATCAGAGAAAGTTTCTTTCAAAGATTAGTCTGTTAATTTTTTTCTTTTTTTTAAGTCTGGATATTTAGATGGCATTACATTCCCTTACAGCTTCTTCTAAGTTCTCTTTTTCTATGTATTTGAAATCCATCTTTTTACAACCTTTCGCTTTGCAGTAGAATGAACATGGTCTAATCATCTTAGTCATCTATAATATAATGAATTGGGCCCCTAACTGTAGGTTTCTACCAGACTCAATTTCTTTTGCTTATTCACGTGTCCTTCTCTTTTATATTTGCACATATTTTTCCTCAAAACCTTCCTCTCTCAAATTTCCAACATTTCCTTGACGCTTAATCCACATATCCAAGCAAAATTTTGAGCTGACTTAGAACTTGATGATTGGGGTGAGTTCTTTTTTTGGGATAAAGGGAAAGCAATTCTTTTATTGCCAATGTGAATTAGCGTTGGTGTATTATTGCTCTATTTTCCTAGTCATTATTTAATAATAACAATAAATCATTTTATTAAGCACAAAGAAATATGTATTAACACGTACAAAATTTAACTAGCTTTCTGATCTACCCATCACACTCACTTAAATCTAGCCTATGTAGTGCTAAAAGGTAATGAAAAAAAGAACGAAGACTACAAGGACATATGTGAATAAATACAAGAATAAGGAATGTATAAAAAGTAAAAAGGTGATAGTTGTCATCAGAGATCCACAATTCAAAGTCAACTTAAAATAATATAATTAAAGGAATGAAAAAGTGACAAAAATATAAAATCCTGTTCAACACAGATCACGAGAAAGCCTGTTATTAAATTTGGTCCTGAACTGGGATGCTCACAATTTCAAAGAAGCTTCAAGTAACATTAGTAATTTGATATTATTTGAAACATCTTTTGAAATTGAATTGTCAATAGGCCCTTATATCTTACATTAATGTTATGAACGTCAATACGAAACCGAATGTTATTGTACAAATAAAGAGGACATTTACATACATAGTAAAATTTTATGAAAAAATAGTGCGTTGTGAAAAATGACAAAAAGTAAATCTTTACACATAATTATACCGAGCGATTCTTAAAAACTTTTATCAACTCTTGCCATGAAATCTGAACGGCATGTCTTAGTTTAAGTGATAAGTACGTTTTTGCACTCCTTGATACTGGTTTACAGTTAAGCTAAGATATGTATGTAGTCTAATTTCCATGGCAAGTGTCAATAAAATTTTTTTGAAATCACCTGGTGTTTCTCATGCAACTATTTTGTACCCTTTGAATTCTGGCGAATTTTTAATGCAAATTGTACATATTTCAAAGTTAAATAACAAATAAATAAATTGGTAAATCATTACATCATTACAATTATTTACTTTCGCATATAATCTCTAAACTTTTATTTCTTTTCTATTTTTAATTTGTTTTTTATATCTTCTTTCTCTTTATTCTTGTTTGTTATTAGTGAAGCACGGATTTAGGTGCATTTTTAGACTATGAGTCAACACTTTACAAGGCTAACAATAAGAAGACAACTCATGACCTATAAATGCACCTAAATCCATGCTTTAGTTATTAGTAAAACGCTGATTTAGGTACATTTATAGGTCGTGAGTCATCGCTCTATAAAGCGTGTGCCCGACTGAGAAATATGACGCATGACCTAAAGATGCGTCTAAATCAATGCTTTAGTTATTAGCAGCGATGCGAATTCAGACCACTTACTGGCCACGCACTGTACTAGACTGTACGGTCCTTCCTTGTCTAACAAGTGGCACAATCATATTTTACTGTTATTTATATCATTTTTCGTTATCATGACATGACGTTTAGACATTGGGAATTTAGGGCGATTTTCCAGTTACAGTGAAAGCTCCCATAGCGGACAGCTCTCTTAAGCGGACACCTCTCTTAGCTGGACAGTTTTTAATCTCCCATTTATGTAATTTACATGCATTTGCATCTCTCTTAGGCGGACACCTCTAATGGACGGACACACAGTGGAATGAGATAATGTAATGCTTTGGACATCGGTCAGAAACTCAAGTGTCAAATTCAGAAAATCTTTTCATATAGATTTGTTGCTTATAAATAAAACATAGTCAAAAACAAAAAAATGTCAAAGTGTTGACAGCGCCCCCTACAGTTATACAAAGAATAAACAAATATTCAGATTCGGCAATACGGAAAACTCGCATATGTAATTTTACAAGTAAATATTTCAAGAAATAAGTGAGTTTTCATGAAAAACTGAAGTAAAGAAATGTTCTTTAAAAAATCGTAGCTTGTTAACGAAACAAAATTGTACTAAAATAGAATGCTCTAAATTTTAGAGGATATTTATTTTTCATTAAAAAAGATATACTTATTGTATGTGGCTAAAGTGAACCATTTTCGAGAATAATTACTTTAAAATTAATGATGCAGAATGTATGTACCAGGAAAATTTACAGTTTATTTAACACCTGAGAAACGTCAAATTTTCTACTGCTTCTTTCAGTTTGTCGATATCTTTTCGAGTGTTCAAGATTTTGTGTTCTTTTAATTTTTCATTTCGATTATTCAAACATTTTCTTCATTTTTCCATTCTTAGTGACGATTAGATTCGTAAGCTTTTGGTGTTTGTAAACGGAAATTTTAATTTCTATCAAGAATTCTTGTTGGTGAATTTTTGTTTAGAAATTTTGGTACCTAATGGCAAAAGTTGATACGTTCTCTTTATTAGTAAACCACCAAATTTCATTTCGTAGAGTAATAATTTTTTACATTTTAAGTAGCGACAGATCGATTTGGTTTGCAGTAGAGTTCTCGAGCTACGGTTCTGCTGACGAAGGCCCAACTAGGCCTGAAACAGCTGTACAGAGCCTGCTCGAGGAATCCGTTGTAATCGAAACCGATTTGCACAAAATTTTATAATATTAGATCGTTCGGAAAAAAATGTATTATGTCTACAATTTTTTGATTCCAGAAAAGTTGGTGATATCATCGTGGAATACAACTGCTAGCAGAAAGATGGCAAAAGGTCACTGATGCAAATGGTCACTATATAGTTTAATCAAAATTCATATACTTATGTATATAAATATGCTGAATTAAAAAGAAAACGACATTTCTTTCCGAACAACCTAATAATTTTTTGCAAAAAAAATGCGAGACCTATTATGGACCATGCTGTATATTATTATATGTATTTACACTTATATGTTACAAATTTTGACTAATTCTCCGCTAACATACGATATTAATGTCAAAAAATTAATTTCAGTTTCCATATGTCCAGTAGCTTCCATTATATCGTTCCACTGTGGGACAGTTTGCTGGTCACGGTCGGTGTCCGCCTAAGAGAGTTTTCACTGTACTTATATCTAGATATATCTAATTAATTCAAAAAATATTATAGTATTGAAAAATAGTATTGAGCAAGAATAATCGTTTTAAAATTCTTGAGAAAACGCCAGTGCCTACGAATAAATTAAATCAGTCATCTTATTAAATGGAATTCTGTTTATATTTTTCAAGTATAAGTATAACAATCAGCATGTTATTTTTATTTACCAACAACTCATTGCATACCTCTCCCACTTTTCTATTTTGTGTGTAACGGTCATGTGTAATAGTAAGTTTTCGTATTTTGTTCGCAGATAGTGGACTGAATTCGTATCCTTGGTTATTATTATTAGTATTGCTCATATCCCAAATATCTGAAGTTCTCCTCCACTTCCTCCATAAACTCGCCTTATTTTTTAACTGCGTAATTTGTAAGTAATCTACTAACCCGAACATTATTTTTTAATTAATTAATTAATATGTTTGTTTCTGTTGTAGAAATGTTGTAGAATGCCGTTATACATATAAATCTTTGACTAAAACTTAAATTAAGATCGTGATGGAAATCCATTGTAATATAGAAATGGTTGATTAGAATGAAAATGTAAACTCTAATTTAATTTAAACGATAGGTAATTAGGATATCGTGCGGCCAATTTTTGACCTAAAATTGCAACAAATTTTTAAATTATCAATAAATTATGTAAATTTTAAATTCCAACGAATTCATCAGGGGAAGAATCTTAGCAAATGTAGGCCTACTTTGTACATACAGATTTGGTAGATGTTTAACGTGACATCCGGTTATAATGCGTGCGACAGGGAAAGCACTAGTAAAATAAAAAGAGAAATTTGACTAATCACGCCCAATTGTGTTCCTAGGTCAATTGCGTTCGATGCCGGCTATCTCCCATTCTCCCCGAACCGAATCGAAGCAAACTTGCTATGTCCAGTATCCAAATTTCCGAATCTGTATATAGGCCGATCAGAAATAATATGTTACAACCACAAACTCAGATCTCCACAAACGCTGTTAAATGATGTGATGTGACCAATTTAGTTTAATTAATTAGTTTAGTTACTTTTAACACATGTGCAGTTGTTCTGTACACAAAGTAGACCTATAGATTTGCGACATGCGATTAAAAATTTATATCATTCGTGCAGAATAAAACTAGAATTTATATTTTTGCACTTTCATTCGAATAAGTCCTAATATATCCGAAAATCGATAATTAGTTAATAAAATAGATCAGCCAAAACTCAGACACTCCATAAATTGATAGATTTGAATGTTCTCTTTCATATTTTGCAAGAAATTCGTTTGTGCAACTTTTGCTTAAAACGTTATGTGCATTTATAGTTGACGCTGTCTTGAATATCTGAAGTGTCGGAGCGCCCGTTTTCAATCGATAATTAGTTAATAAAATCGATTGATCAAAACTCAAAAGTACCATATAAATCGTAGATTTAAATGTTGTCTTTCATATTTTGCAAGAAATTCGTTTGTACAACTTTTGTATAAAAAGTTATGTGCATTTATAATTAACGCTGTCTTGAATATCTGAAGCGCCCGTTTTCAATGGACAATTAGTTAATAAAATCAGAAAAAGCATAAATCGATAGATTTGAATGTTATCTCTCGTATTTTGCCAGAATTTCGTTTGTGTAACATTTGTACAAAAAGTTGTGTGCTTATTGTATTTGGCGTCTTTTAAGTGCGTGAAAGTTTTCATCGCAAATAGTTTCTTTAAAAAGTTATTTATATAACTAAATACTGGGCATTAATTGCTGCCAATAATTTAGATTTCGTTTTTCCTCAATTGTGATACACCAGGGACAAACTATAGTTAATGACCTTCACAATGCTGTTAAAATTATAGTTCTGTGATAATTAGGACGGCCTTGGCAGCCAATTTAAATTTTGAAATTTTGTTGCTGGAGGTTTGTTGCTAACTTCTCACCGGTTACGAAAGTCACTTTAAGCTTGTCAAATTTTTCAATATTTAAATTTAAGGCAAATTTCTTCATTATTGGAGATTTAGAAGATCGTATGATAAGAACAATTTTCAAAGCTAGTTATGAAGGATCAGAAAAATTTTTAAAAAATCACGTTGAGGAAATTTAAGGGGGAAATGTAAATGATAAATAAAAGAAATGTTTTCCCAGACACTGCGTCATTCAGCCGTATATTTTTTCATATTTTGGCAATTAGTCATTCAGTGGACGACACATGCATTGAACTCAAAATTTCATTCACTTCTTGTTACGCCACTGATTGTGATTATTGAAAAAAATCGCCTTCATTTTCAAAAATTTTGCTGAGTTTATATCTTTTTTAAATTATTAAAAATGGTGTTACCAACTTGAACACGTCAAAAAAGTGCAGTCGTACAATCAGTTGCTCTCTTTTCAATGCGTACAGATTGTTAAATTACTTTAGTTGACCTGTTGTATCTTGACCTTCAGTTCTGCTTAAATACTTCATCGCAGGGCGCCATAACAACAGAGAAGGAGCAAAGAAAATGAGTAGTTTCAATTCGCGAAGTGTTTGTTCCAGAATGCCGTGTAATTGCGGAGCGACATTGACATGATTTTTATTTAAAAATTAAATAAAATTTAAGCAAATTGTAAGAAGCGAAACTTACGAGTCTCTTTTTCGTAAAATAAAATAAAATAAAATAAAAATAAGTAAAAAAAATTCACGGCCGTCTGTTTTAAAACTGCTAAAGCTCTTCTTTCGTCGCCTCGATAAATAGCAGCACTCGTAACTACGTTTCTCATCCTCGTTTGCGTCAAAAATGTCTACATATTTAATACGCGTAACCACTTGATGTTATTTAGCACTGGCTCTATTTTTAAAACCTTATAAATTAAAAACGCTCCGTTGGAAATCGTGTCTCTCCTGAATTTCTTCTTCGAAAATATTAATAGAGAAAGCTTCACCTTTGAGTTCATAAACCTATCCAATCAAAACGTCACGTGAGTCTAAATTCCAAAAAAACAAATTCGCTTTTAGATGGAACACTTGACGAAAAGAAAATCTGATACAATTTTTTGGTTGAAATACCGTACCTTAAAAAAGCATGCGAAAAAACTAAGTGCAATGGTATAACTGATTTTTCAATGAAAAACGTCCAGGAAAACAAGAGCTTTTAAAATCTTGTAATCACCGACGCTCTAAAAGGATAAGGGATTAAAAACATTTCATCAACCACTAAAACGGACGTTGCTTTCTTCTCACAGTTTGATGGATGATTGGAGGCCTCTCGTCATCTCATCAAAAAAAGTCATCGAACATTCAAGCAAGTCTTCGGACCTTTTTAGATAACAACCTGCGAAAAGGCTTTGTATTATTTATCTTTGCGTTGCGCGTTGTCATCGCGAAATTCGTACCTGCCATTGTTCTGCTGTGATTTAATTGAAAGGACGAGCTATAAATAGGGCGGCGGCCTCATTCATTCCCGTTCGCTTTGACACGCGAAATTTAAGAGGAATTCTTTACGGCTTCCCCGGAAAGTGTAAACAGCGCGTCCGTCTTAAAATTTGTTTGGATCGGGCCGATTCGCGTTAAAACGTTTATTGGGTTTACTATTTACAGAGGGGCCCCCGGCTTTGATCGCTCCAAGTCAAACGTTATTTGTTATTTGATTTTCTCGAACGCGCGAACGGATTCTTTTTTTGTTTTGTTCTTGGAATAATCAACGAATTTCGAAATTTGTTTGCTCGAGCTTGATGTTTATAATCAAGAGGATTGAAAGAGAAACGTCATTTTTTGTTATATTTATTGAGAAAAAAATGGAGATATTTTTTAATTCTTATCAGAAAGTTATTAAAGTATTTTTGAATTGCTGTTTAATTTCTTCACCCTTCGTATACCTTTGGGGAGACAAAAAATATTGACGAAAGAAGGACCATTCTTCAACCAGAAGGCTCATGTTCACCTAAAACTAGTCATCTCATATTACTCCGAGAGTACACTTTTGGGAGTTTTTTTTTCTTATATGTATATAAAAACCAGCGCCCTTTCGGATATTCGTCTCGACGTTATAATTTTTGAGGGAGCGATGAGAAAGTGCGAAGCGCTTTGAGGGGCTCGCGGCACCTAGAGACTCGACTGACGATGAATTTTCACTCGAATCCCTTCGACCTTGACCTTAAACTTTTGAATTTAATTTTTCAATTTTATTTAATCTCAATTTCTTGCTCGGGTTGAGCGGAGTTGGGTTCGCTCGGGTCGGGTTAACCTTGACCTTTCGTTTCACCTTGACCTTTAACTTTTCGAATTTTTTTTAACTTCAATTTTTTTTCGATTTCAATTTCCTGCTCGGCTCGAGTGAAGTTGGATTCGATTGGGTTGGGTTGACCTTGTAACGCGCCCAATTACAATCTTTGTTTACTGTTACGTACAAGTAGACACTTAATAAAAAATGTCCAAACAAACACAACTTAAATTTATTGCCAATTTAAACAACTGGGCCGTACGGACCCGGCCGTTTACCTAGATTCCCGAGAAAAGGTCGTCCAGATGTTTCTTACTATAGCTGGTCATGCGTCCCTATCTACCTACGCTAAGTCTGCTATGCAAGATTTATTGCCGGCCGGCGTTAAGAGCGTTAAGCCTACTGGTTGTGTTACGGTTGAATGACCCTCGCGGGGAATCCGCTATAAATGATAATACTCTTAATTACGGCTCTTGATCGCTGCTAACAGGAATCTACGTCGTGATAACCCGTTCTTCTTGGTGCATCCAGTAAAATAAATCAGAAGAACAAAGGAGCTGATTACGTTAAATAACAACACGTTAAATAACAACATTTTTGAAACCTGTCTCTTATTGTCTTTCTTCTTTTATCTGTGGAGCTTCGTCGAGTAATATGATTTTTCAATCTGTTCTCTTCAACTCCTCTTACATGTCTCCACCAAATCAAACTCTTCTGGTCCTTAACGATTACTCCATGTTGTTTCAAGTTGTCTTTCTTCTTCGTTTCTGCATATTCAGTCCTCACTGTTAATCTGTTAATTTTTTTCCTTTCAAGATCTTTATTTCTTTTTATTTATTTTCCTTCATTTTCAAGTTATCCTTATTCTTCCATTTTGCATTTTCCAATCCTCTTTGATTCACTGCGTCATCTACTTTATTTCCTCTCAAGATTTTCTTATTTACTTTCTTTACTTCTTTTCCTTAATACATAATTAATTTATATTTCTTATAGTCGCCTTTGTTCTTTCACTCTGCATTTTTCGAATTCTTTTTAATCATGGTCTGCTTCATTATCCTCACGACCTTAAGATTCACTTTGTCTTCCTTCTTTTATCCATGGAGCTCTATTGAGTAAACTTATGTATATCTCAATTTGTTTTCTTTAACTTTTCTTACACGTCTCCACCAAATACTCTTCTGGTCCTTAAAGATTACAGTTATCAACGTCTTCAGAAGCTCCAACAACAACTTTTGGACCCGTTGGTTCAAGGAAGTCATAGCCGAAGTTCAACAGCGGAATAAGTGGAATTTATCCCCGAAAAGCGCATAGAAATAGATTCACTTGTGTGTTAAACAAAGAAGATAATTTATCACCCCTCTGCTGGCAAATGGGTCGTGTTATTGCAGTGCATCCCGGGAAGGACGGCATTGTTCGAGTTGTTTCTTTAATTGACCACCAAGGGAACCTTGAAGCGAGCAGTGGCCAAGATTTGTCCTCTTCTTCCGGTGCAGAAACCGGAAACGAAAACTTGTTAAAGTGTTTGAACTTATTCATTACGTAGATACTTACCTTGTCATATTTTTTATACCTTGCATTATATTTTAGCTGAAAGCTCAACTTTCAACGGTGGGGGGTATGTTTGATATTTAAATACGTTGCAGTTTAGCACAATTGAAATTAACACCAGTGCCCTATCTTTGGGGCGGGTTCTTTATTCGCATGTGTAACAAGATGGCGAGTGAATAAAGATTGCATTAAAACGTACGAGTGTTTTTTATTAAACAAATTGCTAAATAAACTTGACAAACGTTAATAAACAAAAGATTAATAAAACATATACAGCAATAAAAAGGCATATAGAAAATATCAATATACACTCCAAACTATTTAAGATGTGATATTACTTCAGTTAGGGAAAATTTCTTCAGAGCAGTATTTTTACCATGATTAACAGTGGCCACAAATATCCAATGGTTATTCATGTAAATTTACCATGAAATTTTTTTCAGTGTACGTAACGCTTTTCTAATTTCTTCATTCTCTCTTTCGTAATCTCGGTTCGGTTTTTCGTCTTCCTTCCTCATAGCTTTCAGTTCTTCTTTTATCTCACTTTGCTAATGAAACACACTGTATATTATTGCATTTTTGGATTCTGCATCAAATTTTAATGTGATCTGATGGGTCGCACTATAGGTCTAACGTGATTGGTTCTTGAGTTATTTCAAGTTGTCTTTCTTCTTTCATTTTGCATTTTTCAGTTCTCATTGGTCCTGGTTTCCTTTGAAGATCTTTTTTTTTCTTCATTTGCAAGTTGTCCTTGCTCTTCCATTCTGCACCTTCCAGTCCTCTTTGATTGATCTATTTTATTTCCTTTCAAATCTTTCTTTTTCCTTCCCTAAAATGTATTGTTGGTAAGTACAGTTAATACTTCATCCAATCGTCTTTGTTCTTTTCCACTCTACGTTTTCGAATCTTCTTTTGTTCCTCTCTTTACTTCACGGCATTGAAGTTCACTCTCTCTTTCTTTTTCTATACATGGAGTAATCGGATTTCTCTTCCATTCTTACGTGTCTGCGTCAAATCAAACTCTTTTGCTTTATCTGTTCCTTGTTTTGTTATTCTTTCTTACTTCTTCTTTTTCTGATTTGCCTTTATTTGTTGGTTTATAGCATTTTTTTTGCATTTGATTTGCAGTGATCCTTCTATTGCTCTTTTTTACTTACGTTTCTGAATCATGTCATAGTGATTTTTTTTTCTTGAATGCAAACGATTACTTCTAATAGAATCCGATTGACGTATACTTGCTATTAATTATTTTTTTGTTTGAATTTTTTTTGCGCCTTGCCTAGGTATTGAAACGGTCGCTGAATTTGTTTCCAAAACAAAATCGGTGTTTAATTTCAAATAACAAACATGTGTTCGAACTGTACGCTGTAAAAATTCGACCGGGTGATTAGGAGGGCGCCGCGTCCCTTTCAAGAGGATGGAACACTCAGGGAGTCTTTAGAATTCTATAATTGCGGACGCCATTCAAATTGCACTATAGTTTCACAGACATCATAAATCTGTCAGAGTAGCCTTTTAGATTTGTTTGTGCTTAGATTTTATATACACTTTGTCGCCCTAAATGGCAGACACAAGTCTGTTATGGAAACGGGATCAAATTACGTCGCCAATTAGAGTGGTTCGCGTTAGTCTGTTTTGTTTCGAAGGGGCGCCGGATATATTAAAATGTCAAGTGGGCACTTGTACTGAAGGAAGGTCCAAGCAGGTTGCAGATGTTGAGAGACCACCGCGTTGTATCTGGGCATAATTGGGGTTGCGTAATTTATGAATGTGTACCAGAACATGTGCAGGGCGGGAGTTGATTAGAAGCAGCGATTATCATTGGCCGTAGGTTGTTCAAAAATTATCTTACGAAGCCCGAGGGGTGTGTTTAAAATTTACTTTGGAAGATAGCAGCGCGAAAAACGGATAGAAACGTTTGAATCTCGCTAACGAGCGGTTGAATAATTAATTTTGACTTAGCGATTTTCTTTTAGTGCTTGCAGTCATCTTGCAGAACCAGGTTACCGCAACGTAAGTCCAGATTCACAGCGGTCACGAAATTATAATTATTATCAATATTATTACGGTAAAGTTTCTCACTGATTCTGAAGGGTCGTTCAACCGAAATAGAATATAGGACAGTAAAGTAATCAGGTAGCACGGTGGTAGCAGGTAATTGTAGAATAGGGATAGGATAGCGACTAATTGTCGTAGTAAACCGTTGTTGTGTGACCTTTCGGAATTTCTCCGTAGTAAACATTGTCGGTCCAGTTATATCATTTGGCAGTAAATTTAATTTGTTTTGTTTGGACAGTTTTATTAGTATTAGTTGTACGTAAAAGTCAACAAACCAGGATTTTAGTCGGGCGCATTACAGTATCAGAAACTCTGGACTTTTAAATGTTGCCGTTCTCTGTTCGACTGTTATCCATCTTCGACTAGACCTCACATTTTTTCATGCTGCCAAAGTTTCCTTCTGCGTTACTTCTTCAGAGCCTATGATTGTATTCAGCTTATTGTTGCTGATGCTTCGTCGAAACAGTCTCTCGAGTTTTTCTGTATCGCTGAAATATTGGCAAGAAAGAGTTCAAGTTCATGTTGAAGCTTGGACGTCTTCTTCCCTTTCATCAAAACTTGTTTCTAATTCTATGTGTTCTCTTTTTGGTTTTGTTATCGCAAATCCTTCACCTATTCTGTCTTGAACATCTTTCTCTATCTCTTTTTTGTATCTTCGAATGTTCTTCCTGACAATGTTATTTTCGGAAAGGTTTACAGTTGTCTTTTTATGCATTTGACAATGTTGCAGACATTGTCAGTTATTTTTTTTATCTCTTCACTCTTTAGAATATCTTTTAGCAAAAGTTTTTTTTTTTTGATATGTTGTATGTAAGATTTTTCTTCAAGAAACGAACAGTTTCAAGCTTTCAGTATTCTTCTTATTGTTTGAAATCCTTAGGAATTAATTACTCGATGAAACCTATGTCATCGATTTAAGAAATTTCAAAAGTTTCAAACTTTCTGAGGAATTTCCGTTTAAGCAACACGAACCGAATTGTGTATTTTAATTTGTCGTGAGCTGCAATCAGTTCAGCACCAACGCAACGTTAAGCTCCACAATGAAACAACTTCTGCTTATTTTAACGTTATGTCCAATTAAACTTATTATTAGCAGGCGGTTTGTTTTCATTTCGAACTGGTTTTATCGTGCCCGCACGATTTATTTTGCTTGGCCGTTTTGCATTCCCGATCGTTTCAAATTTGAAAGAAAAAAAAATTCTCGAAATTCTGGTGATTTCTAGATTGGTGAGTCGTCCAGATAAGGCCGTCATTGTCCGAATCGCTCGTTCAGTTCTTGACGTCGAGAAATCGCCTGTTTATTTGTATTCTCAGGCGAAAAGAATTTAACAAGCCCAATCCAAAACATGCGCCATAAAACGGAAATTTACGACGGCCGTTAAAAGTTGGCGTTAACGCCGCGGCGGAACATCGGAAACACGTCATCTTTCTGCTTTACGATTCTTGTAGGAAGCTCGTACAACAGTCAAATATTATTTAGTGGAAATTTGTCTTCATTAAAAAATATATATCTCTTCCAAATTGTTTTCAAATACACATTCTTTAGCGAACACTTACACTTACTCGTTTAATACTACCATAAAATTGTCAAGTGATATTCCTGTAACTAAACCCTTATAATTAACAGTTTAGGTTGCGACATCTTGCGGCCGATTTTTGAACTAACTAGGACAGGTCGGTAAGATTATTGTGGAGTACTCGAGCTACTCTTCCGCTGACGAGATACTAAATAGGGCCAGAGGAATCCTTTGCAATCAAAATCGACTTGCAATAAATTTTAAAACGTTGAAATGTTTCGATAATTTGTTTTAAAAATAATAAAACGTGATTGTTGCATGTCTGATTTCATAAAACACATGTTCGTTTCTCGGACTTGCAGCATTGATTTGTTGACCGGAGGCGCCACCGGGACCTACGGGCTGTATGTTTCTGCCCACCCAGGAGCACAATAAATAGATCATCGCCACATGGGTTTGAATGTTTTCTAAATTTTAAGTACTCGCCCAGGATCACAAAGACCAGATTGCAGGCAATTGGAAACATGTCTCGCTGTCCGTTTCGTGTTTGAAAACTGACGACGTTCGCAGTGGTAGAGTCATAAACCAATCTATCTTGACATTTCATATTGTTTTTCTAAACTCTTATGTATAGATTGCTTTGTCAAAACTGCAAAACGTGCGAGCCGGGTGCGCGGGGATATCACGTTACGTTGTGAATTTAGGCTTAATTGCAGACTGTCTTGTCTCAGTCCGAAAACAGACCTTTTAAAAACGTCAATTTTCACACTTGAATAAGTAAAATTTATGGATGTTCGTGAGACATGAACAAAACACCCCCATGGAGTAGTAGAGTGCTCTTAATTTTTCTAACATCTGCAAAGGCAGCATGTGAACCAAAAATACCACGAACGGGATTGGCTGAGGTGATTTTGAATTTTCGCTGCAGGTCCGAGGGCGGGGTTTAATTGTTTTCGTGTTAAGTAAAAAGACGCGGAGGAAGGCAGATAACATTTACGCTTAGACTAAAACGGTCGAATTGAATCTTTTTAGTTTGATTCCGCAGTTTTCTTAAGCGCTTGTAGTCCTTATTCAAATTTGTATCCTTATATAACTCGGTTGCTTGTTAAATCATTTATACCGACACGATTAAATTCAGTGACAAAGAGCAATTAAAATAACACACGGGCGTCGCGGGTGATTAAACAAGGAGTGTGATTAGTGCGGGAGTGTTTCACGGATTAACGCATATTGGTAATTTGCATTTATTTGTATTTCTCCATCACATCTTTGGTGGTATAAATAGAGCGAGAATAATTTAAATTGCATTAATTCGTTGTCGAAAGAATCAGTAAGGTTCATTATTATCATTACATTTAGAGAACTTTAAATCAAACTATTCTTATTTGCTTTACTGCGAGTGTTAAAACGCAGTAGTGACTTTCATGTTTAAAAGTTTTGATTGGTCAGCGTTCATAACTTATAGCCGAGTTCGATAATTTAGTTAATCAGCGACAATTTGTCATTCCCTACATCTACTTGGGACTTCCCATACAGGGTACGTTAAAAACTACCACTCAAGGGGAATCCTCTCAAGCAAATTATAAACCAAACAATCAGTAATACATTCCTGCCACTTTCTTGACCAACCTGTATTTGTGGGAGGGTCAACCTGTTGTCGTGGCTGTGAGATTTGTTGGTAAATGATAAGCGATTGCCTCGAGACTGAAAGGTCAAAAACACCCATAGTGTAGCACCAAAAAAACAGTCGAAGGGACCTTGCGCAATAATTTAGTTAGATAGGTTTAGCCGACGGAAAAACGACGAAGAGAGAGATTTGAAAAAAGGTGCCAAGGGCCACTCTCTCAAGGCGATCGCAAGTAGCTGGGAAGTCCCCTACCCATTGACTTTAATTACTTAGGTTAATTAGAGATAGGGTACACCATCACCTCCAAAAGGAGTCCGTGAAAAACGGGTGATTGCTTTTGATTTACCTGCAGATTGATCGCTGAAGGCGGCAGGAATCATATACTTCGCCCCAAAACATCTGATTAAGTCATTAATTAATTCGATTAATTAAGTACACTGTCGTCCCACAGAGACACTTTGTGCGTTGGTTTATTAAATCGAATAAGTCTTTGAATACCAGCAGAGTTACAGACGCTGTACTAAGACTCGAAACTTTGAAACTCGATTAATTATTGATCTAAGTCAGGAGCAGAGCTCTCCAATAAAACATCTGTGTAACATTAGACCACCAACGGTGTGAATCGGAGGAATTTAGATCGCGCCGATACCCGAAGTCGAAAACTACTACGAAAGTCACACTGTATTTCTGAAAATCGTAAATTTTTTTGATTAATTGTATTTGATTTCAAACCATCCGAGTTTTTTACGCTCAATTTCTCTGATTCGACAGAAGAGGAGAGACGGACTTTTTTGCCCGATCAAATTAATTATTACAATAAATAATTACTTAAATTTTAATTGTTGCGTTTTATTATCAACTTGCCTATTTCCTTGCTAAAGCTAATTGTACTATCGCACCAAACAAAGAATCTGGGAAACCACAACGTAGGTCCTCTACATTTGATAATTGTGTCATAATCATATAATATCGAAACTAGCTTCAGCGCAGGGCATTCCGTAGGGTCACTCACCCTGTAATAACATCTGGGGGATTGCACTGTTAGAGTCGACGGGCGCAACGCAGATAAAGGGACCGGTCGACCGTTCTCGGTCATAAATCTCAGTTGGAATTCCGTTGATCCATATTTATTATTTACTTATGTAAATTATTTGTCTGTTTACTTGTCAGTATTAATTGATAGCAGTAATTAGCGGGGCGCGCTACAGCGTTATAGTTTATACTGTTTCTTTTTGTCTTTAGCAACCTTCTCCATTTGATTCCTTCCTTGCTAGAATTTTTTGCGATAAATGGTTATTCTATGGACCCTGGGGGAAGAGATACTGCTTTACCAAATTTCAATTTTTTTCGTTTGTTAGTTATATGTACCTAAACCAGGATGGCTCTTACTGTCCGCAGGCTCTTATTACCCCACGTTCCCCTACATCAAAAAAGTCAACTATCTCGTCCATTAATTCGTTTGAAATTGAAATCTTTTTGAATTCTATTTTTCTGTCCCAACGTCTAAAATTAATTCTCCAACATCACGTTCATTAATTTTGCTCTTATTGACTGAAACATGCCCGTAGTATTTTTTTAATGTCTGCTTTAGCAAGTAAAATATCTGTCTCTTGCGTCAGTGGATGTTCGAAAGTGGAAGCCAGTGAGTCATATTTTTTTGGCACACACGGAACGAACTAAATCGACCGGAATTAATAAGTTCGAGAAACACCTTTGAAACTTGAACTGGGGACACCCAGACTGACGGGCGTCTGCCAAAATTCGGCGATTTTCGATCGGTCGCTTTTGATTTAGATCAGTTTTTGGGCGTGCGTCGTTACGACTCAAAATGACGTACTGAAAGGAACGTTCCCAAAACATAAATTTATTATTATTATTATTTATAGATTACAGTTTTTGTTTCGTTTCAAAAACCGTCGTTCGATTTCAGTTCGATTTTAAACCAGCGCGGTATTTCTGGCGTTCCTATTTATACGATTTCGCGATATTTTTAAGTTATTAAACCCCGAGAGATCAGTTTTTAATAGGTTTTTCGTGTCACGCGTTAAATTTGCCGTAGGAAATGTGCGGGCATCAAATTGGCGATATTTATAGAGAACGCTCGTAAAGTGAGCGCGCCTCTTCTTTCCCGTTTTTATGTCATTGTGCACGTGCTGACTCAGCTCTCAGGAATTTTGCTCCTATTTTCCAGATTATCGCAATAACGTCCAGAAATGACGAAAGCTACGTCGACTTCATTTAGGAGGCGGTCAAAATTTTCGTATCTTTATCATCTTCTAATTTGGCGCATTCTGAAGGCCAGAGGAATTTGTTTAAATATTTTTATAAAAATAAAACTGTTTCGTCTGAGGTGAAAATGAAAGTGCGAGCCAAACGCTTGGCGACGTCTACCGAAATTTAATTAAAGAAACAACTCCAATAATTTATTTATTAACAGTAATCATGAATTGTATGTAACAGTATGTAACAGTAATCATGAATTGTACCTAACAGTAAGTAAAAAAAATAGGTAATTCGATCGATTCGAAAAGCACGTCGAACTAGTCATCCCTTAATTTATGATTCTTTATTACGTTCAGACTAAACAAACAAAATTCCCAAAGATCGCGCAGATACTACATGTACGCCTACTCACAGTGCCAGTTGATTATGATAGTTCAAGTGCTGTGTTGAAATTTGCATTTTAAATTGTTAGACGTAGTTTATCATTTAATATTCTGAAAGCGAATGGTGATTTATACGTGAATTAAACGATATACGTTCGTTCCTGTTAAACTCGAGCGATAAAATCGCACCTTACTACTTTATTACAGTAAATGATTTAATAATATTCTTCTCAGAACTTGGGGAAAGCGTTAAACTACACATTTTTATTAAGTGCAGTCAATGCATTTATTTATTTGACGGAACCAAAAAAAAGATCGCATCCACAAAATTCCTGTCACCAATTAGTTTCTAATCGATAAACTTAAAACATGCGAAATTCACAAATTAAATCGCGTAGCGTGTTATTCGTTTACAAAGGAATTCCTTATGTGATGAAGAACTTACGGTATTAATAAGTGAAACTTATTCGATTACACCCTGTATAAGACGCACATTTATGATACAATTTTGATGTTAACTTTTTTTTTAGGGAAAGTACCGACCTCCTAGACAAACCCTGACGGTCCACAGGAGCTTCGAGGGCTCAATCAATTCTACGTCTTCCCTGCTGACGACCTCGTCGGCGGACTCAGAGGGCACCGACGTCAGCGATGAATTCCAGAGGACCCGCGGTAAAGAGATCACGAGGCGGAGGGGCGCCGTGAAACACCAAAAGTACGAAGCTCGAGTAAAGCACCATGAGGGTTCAAGTCAGTGTTACCTCACAGATCTTGCATGTTGTAGGGTGCACGACGTGAAGGGGCACCGGTTCCTCGCCAAGTTCTTCAGGCAACCCACGTTTTGCGCCTTTTGCAAGGAATTCCTCTGGGGATTCGGGAAGCAAGGATATCAATGCCAGTGTAAGCACCCACTAAGAACAAAAACGATCCTAGGGTATTCTGACTCTGATTGCATTTTGTATTCTGGGTGATTTCAACGTCCAATCAAACGAGAAACCCAAGGATAATTAGATTTATTTAATTAAAAAAATATTTGTTAGGCACATGTTTGATTGATTTTAAAATTTTTCTTCTTTTTGTAGGTTGCCAAACAGCAGTACACAAAAAGTGTCACGATAAACTGTTAGGAAAATGTCCTGGTTCTGGAAGGAATTCCGAAAGTACAATTGTAAGTATCTCATGTGAGAAAAACGCAAAAGGAAGCACGAGCTATTACATGATACAAATTAATTATTACTATTATAATTCACAATAAAAAAAAAAGTTGTTCTTTGGAAGCAAGAAAGCCTAATTAGGTATCGGTTTATTTAGCAGCATTTCTAGTCAACAGAAAAAATACATTTTAACAAACCAGAGAATGTTATATTAACGATTTTTTTTTTTTAATAATAATTTCTCATATTGAAGGCTGAAGGCATTCAATTGTACGTTCTCTAGAATGCATTGTCTTGTGGGTACAAAAGATCTAAGTACTGGAAATATTCCTGTTGGGAGGAAGATGAAAACCAGAGGGTTTACTACTATCTACAAACAAAAGAAAAAGCAGTAAAGCAACGCAGATAGTATTTATAAGTTACACCACAAAACCAAAAAAAGAAAAATTGACCTACTCAGTTAAAAATAGATAAGAGAATCACCTATGCATGACAGTTTTTGGAAAGGAAGTTTTGTTGTAAGAATAAGGAAACTCAAATGAAAGGTGTATGACTCCTACTTACTGTCGATAGCCGTACGTTCTACCAACCACAATAACAAGAAAAAAGGATAGCTAAATAAGGCATAGCTTGCTAGAGATTAGAAGAAGATTTTGAGGCCACAGTTATTGGTTTGGTAACATTGAAGTCACAAGTTATTGTTATGATGCAACTGCTTTACTAAAGTATTTTTCATAAATAAAACGCGTCTGGCGTTGCATAATCAGACATAAAAAGCATAATTCCATCGTTTCTTCTTAGTCACCATTGACAAAGAAATAATACTGAAATATTTGTCGGTTGTAACTTCGACTATTAATGACGCAGAGCTCTTCTCTTATGAAAAATACTTTACAACCCCATTCTAAGGGGTCCTTCATTGAAGAAAGCCTCAAGGAAACACTGTGAATATAGACATGAGATTTGTAGCAAAAAAGCAAGGTTCCCAATGTATTATTTTTCTAAGAAGATATAACAAAACATCGCAAAAAGTACAAATTTCCCGGGATTCCCGGGATAATGATTTTTACATTCCCGATTCCCGGGAAGTAAAAAAACCCGGGAAATCAGACACCCTAGTCACAACAGACGTATCATAAATCATAACGTAAATGTATACGTAAAGAAAATAGAGATTGTATATAATTTAAAAAAAAGAACAACCGTATATGTTAGTTCTGTAAATATTTTAAATATCATTCTAATTTGTCATCTCTTACTTTTCGTCAATCAGCAACACCTCTTCCATAAAAATGAAAAAGTATTGTAATTGCCAGACTTCGGACATTTCGGAGCATTGCCATGGTTACGCAATACGTGGACCAATGAAAAGTGCACATTCATTTTCGTTGTGTACCCATGGCAACGCTCCGAAATGTCCGAAGTCTGGTAATTAGGTGTGTAAATTGCAATTTAAGCATTTAAAGTTTTCTAAATATTTTGCTCTGCTGTAAAGTTTTTTTTTATATATTATTACATGAGGTTAAAACAAGATGAGAATGCCTTGAGTGTACATTCAGTCCATCCGGTGAAACCCAATCAAAAAGCACTATATGTTGAAAAATAAATAAAATTATAAAAATTATAAACAAATAAATAATATCAGATTATCAAAGGTTGTTAGGAGTTATGAAAGGAATTGGAAATATTCAAACAAACATCTTATAAGGGCTAGTCTGCTCATTTATTATAATTCTATAGTTTAAATTATTGAAATTTGCTTAAGATTGTAAACAAAATAAAATTCATAGTTTTTGTTACTTGACTATTTAAAAAGTTGTTACTTTAACTTCGTAATGCAGGTTCATTGATTCAATAATAAAAAATAACCTCGTACCAAACGCATTCCCACTGGAAATCTGGTGAGGAGAATATCTTCGGTTTATACCAACCAAAGATTTCATGAAATGCTTTTAATTCGCGAATCTACACTGAAGATGACAGCGCAGCTGCCGAAATACGTAGGGGAAAGTTGCGTAATTTGGACCGGCTCCTAAATTGGACCGCTTTTGAATAAATAAAAATAAACTAGAAACTTCAATAACAGTAAGCACTACATATACTTCAGATGGTACTGTATTAAACAACGTTTCTGCAAGTATTTTTTTTAATACCGATAGATACTTCTAGTTGGTTTTAATTTAAATTGAATTGAAGTGGTCCAATTTAGGAGCCGGTCCAAATTACGCAACTTTCCCCTATCTACGGATATAAACTAATTATTGTGGTAAGGGATCACTTTTTATTTTTTATTGTTTCCAAAACCACTCTCTCCTTTATTGTTCTTAATCGATTGAATCGTGACTATTACTATATTGGTTTGAGTACAGATACCCAGTTGTATAGATCCCTCCTTCATGTATTTTGATACGGGTGAAGATCGCACGTTTTACAGAAATTTACCAAGGCCTAACAACCCTAGTAAATATATGTATTCTTATTCACAAACCTTGTACATAGGTAATATGATCACTTGTTATAACTTCTCATTATCTTAATATTTAATTAACAACTTAAAAAAAAGAATTTCCTTCACAGGAGAAAGTTACTATTGTTTTTTTGTGACAAATTGCGAAATTAAAATTAAATCCACGCCTGACTGATTGGGATGAATACAGATATTTTTTTTTATTAAAAATATACGTCTTATAAACATACATATTATGAATATAGCGACGGCGACGGAAGGCGAACAAAATACAAAAAAATTGTTTCCAATTATTATAAATTTGTGAAACCTATACAGGGTGTAATCAATTAAGTTTCACATACTGTTAATACAGAAGGAAAGAAGCGAAGTTATGACATACGTTTTGGAAAATTGTCAACAACTACTCCGGTGTAAGAACCGCGAGTACGGGAAAGAGTGGTTTATATTTTGATAAGGTGGCTTTTCGCATAATAGACAGATGGCATTTCGAAACCTACCATCGTTTTCAAACGGGGGAAAAAATTTAAATCATCCTTTTCTTTTGATTGTGTAAACGAGCACTTGAAAGACATCTTTTTCTGAGGTTATGTTTCCCATTACTTTGATAAAAATCAAATTATTTACACGATCCTTTGTTACCCTTTTGCAAACCGAATCGAGACGAAAAGGCGACTCCTTTGTCAGTAGCGTTGCTGGAATTAGCTAAAAAGTAGCCAGGAGTCGTTCCGTTTGCCCCCTTCGGACTCGGTATGAATTTTGGCCCTTTCGACCCTCGGACTT
Source organism: Dorcus hopei (assembly GCA_033060865.1). NCBI lineage: Eukaryota > Metazoa > Arthropoda > Insecta > Coleoptera > Lucanidae > Dorcus > Dorcus hopei. The sequence goes on from CM065424.1 coordinate 5,831,411, forward strand.
ACTATTTTGGAATTGTTGAATCTTTCTCCTCTCCTTGTTCGATTTACCACTTAATAAAAGGTTCTCTAAATTCTACTTTGAATAATAAATAAAATTCGGAAAGTTTAACAAATAAAATTATATTGAAGAAAATCTAACGAAAACATAATTTACATAGGAAAAAAAATTAACAAACCAAATCAAACTAATTACGAATCTAAATATCAAGAAAAATTATAGAGCTAATGATGTACTAATTTTGAGACTTCTGAACAAAACATAATCCGACTTTTTATAACAAAATTGATAATAAACAGATAAAACAAAGACAATGCAAAATATTCTCAAAAATATAACAAAACAAAACAAACTTCGACAAGAAGGGAGAATGGTGTAATAACAATTAGAAAAATGCTTTTTGTTAATAATTATCTAACTTTTTAAGCAACAAATACATTGAGCTTACCGGGGACGAATCTTAAATGATTTTTCTCCTATCTGTAACTTAGGAAAACACTATCAATTTAGATTTACGAGAAATGTTTCGTTAGCGAGCGAAATTATTTTTAAATAACTGACACAAAAAAAAAAACTACACGGAAAAAAGCTTCTGCTTTTTCTATTCGAAACCGATAACAAACTTAGGGAAATTTTAATATTAAATTAAAACAAAACCGAACTTGGAACAAAAATTAATTAAACCAAAATTTCGACGAGAATTGACGCGGGCAAAAACTTAGGGAACCGAGAACCGTCGTTTTTTCGCCCTTCGCGTCTATTTAAGCTTTCGTTTCCACTCTGGAAAAACAAAAGAGGAATTTTTTTAATAGTCAGCGTATTCCCGCGAAACGCGCTGTTAATTCCAGCTTCCAGCGGTGAGTTGCTTTCCACGAGATGGCGTACTCACCCTGCTTTTACCCTTTTTATCCACGTGTCGCGCGGTTAACGTTCAGAGATTCCGGCCGCACGGTTTTTGCTGACTCAATGAGAATTGAAAAACTTTATCACCGCAACTTAATATTACCTCTGGTTTGCAAGCACGTTCTAGTATAATGAAAATGATATGTTTCCTGCTCTCTGGTTTCTGTTTGAGACAGGTAAAACTTGAAACAAAGAAAATAATTTCGAAATTTCTTTACGCATTTTTCGGGTCCTTACACCGGAAAAATATACCTTTAGTTTTTACATGAAACGTTTGAGAAACGCCAGCTTAGATTTAAAGCCCCGGCTGAGCGAAGTTTACTATTATGCGCAATAAATCATAGGGCAGTAAACCCGCAGATATAATACAATACACGTTGAGGCAGGTCATTTATTACTTATTAATTTATTTTCTTAATTTAAAATAAAACAGTAATCATTAATCCTACATAATAATAAGTAAAAGAAATAGGTAATTCAATTGAGGCCACATTCTAAAAGTATTATTGGAATAAAAAGCCTGCTGAACTCGTCATCCCTCAATTTATGATTCTTTATTACGTTCAGACTAAACGAACAAAATTCCGAAAGATCGCGGAGATACTGTGTGTACGCCAGAGAGCCAGTTGATTACGATAGTTAAAGTATTGTGTTCAAATGTGCATTTTTAATTATTATTGGACGTAGTTTAACATTTACCTGAAAGCGAATAGTGATTTATACGTGAATTAAACAATAACCATTCGTACTGTTAAACTCGAGCCATAACATCGCACCTTATGACTTTATTATAGTAAACGATTTAAGAATGTTCTTCTCAAAACTTAGGGAAAGCGTTAAACTACATATCTTTATTGAGTGCAGTCAATGCATTTATTTATTTGATGAAACAAAAAAAAATGTTCGAATCCGCAAAATTCTCCTGTCACCAATTTGTTTCTAATCAATGTGCTTAAAACATGCATTCGTCATTTTAACACGCGGAATTAAGAAATTAAAACACGTACGCTGGATTTCACAAACGTCACTTAACTTTAATCATCGATTAAGAATAATCATTCCTATACCTTCAACGTATGTAACCATGGTAACGTTTACTTTTAACGGATGATTAAATTTAAGTAACGTTTGTGAAATCCGCCACTAGTGTGTTATTTGTTTACAAAGTATGGAATATCAAGATGTAATTATTATCGATTGTCTAGTGAAACAGATGGCCGAAGATTTCGTTATCGAATTGTGTTGCGGGCAACATTGACCAGTGACCGTGACATTTGCTGAATTTATCGTTTAATGATGTGTTTATAAAAACCGTAGACGCACTGACAAACGAGCAGATGTTTTCAAACAAAAGGCGCTCTTGTGGTAGGTCAGTTGTTAATTTTTGAGCAAAACTATTGATATTTGCAGAATTAATTCCTTATATGATGAAGAACTTACAGTGAAACTTATTCGATTACACCCTGTAGCGTAAATGCATAGTACCTATGTAGTTTTAAATATGATTAAACTGGTTTTGTATTGTTTTACAATACAAAATGATTTGTTCTGTTATTTACAACTTAAAACTATAACAACAAACATACTATACATGTATCTATTTATCTAATTATTTGAATAAAGAAATGTATTAATTTTTTTACGATAAAAGCCTGAGCGTTTGAAGTAAACTTTTTTTTGTGAAACTTATAGTTTAAACCTCTGTAGGTACGTTAGTTTTAATCAATATTTGTTATAGTCGAACTGATTTATTCAACACAACAGTAAAAAAGCGGAAACTGATATGAAATAAATAAGACACTTTTGCGCTAGTTTCCTTTTCCGTTCTGAAAATAGTACCTACCTTTCATAAATTACGTTTAAAGGAAGTGAGTGAGCAAGTGTAAACACGCATATTACAGTTGCGTTAAAAAATATTTCGATACTTATTTCCGTCTAAACAATTAGTTTCCTTTAAACGAAAAAAAATACGTGCTTACCTGACTTGTTCGAAAAAAAGCAGCGTAAGAAATTTACTTAAAATTTTGTTCTGTAAGATATCTAACCAATGCGAAATTACAATAACCATAGAAGAGGTGTGGTACAAAAAGCAACCCTTCCTAATGTAGCCCATATCTTTTACAAATTGAAGTTAAAGAAAACCGAGTTTAATGTTTAACGACGAACTGTAATTGAAACATTTTTGACGACGTCAATTTCTTAGAGTTTAACATTACTGATGTTTGTATATGTGTAAAAAAATATGCTTTAAAGTGGGTCAGTAAAAGCATTTTAACGTATTTTTGAAATGGTTTAATATTACTCATGCAGATGTTTGCAAACAGAGGATATGAAATTTATTTTCGGTGGTTTCTTCTTTATTTCCTAGGAATCCCCAAAAATACAAAAGTTCATCGAATTTGTCGTTTCGCATTTTGGAAAACCAAGAATTTTCCTTTGGTCCCTTTCGATGTCTTCCTTGAATTCTATTTTTTTAATGTTATTTTCAAATCAAAGCATTTGGGTTAAATTTGACCAAATTATTACCAAGGTAATGTAAAAATGGTTTTTGCAGTAAAGCCAAAGCGCAAAGCAATTAAATAAAAATGAGGAAATTATGGCGCAATACTTTTCAATAAATTAAAATTAAATGTTAGCAGGATATCCAGTGATTGATGTTATTGGTGATAATGAAATCGATAATAAATCTCTCCTCCCATTAGTGTGTATTTATTTAATCTTTTGTGTCTTACTAATTTAAAATAGATGTTGAAAAACTAGTTCGATTTATTTCCCATTTCATCAGATTTACTGAACGTTCTGGTGACTGTTGACTGTTTTTGGGAAAAACTTGTAACTCATGATTTTTTGTTTAGAATAAAATAACTTTTGAAAGCTAGAATGAGATACATACATTTCGCAGCTCTCTCTCTCTCTCTCTCTTCAAAAGTTGTTTTTGATAAAGCGGCCAAACAAGTTATGAAACGTCAAATCTATTAAATATATAGCTTCCGTTCGCTTTCAAAATATATTTACACTCGGATTACCACGTTTACAAATTCCTACAAAAAAATTTATTATCGTGTTTGTTATAGCAGGAAGGTAGAGTCATTGAATGCATATAACAAACCCAGTTGTTTCGTTAAGTTCAACTATTTGACAAAAAATGTATTATATTGTTACGACTTTCTCTTTTTGTTACAGTATTTAAGAGAACGCTTCAAAATAGACTTGCCGCATCGATTTAAGCTGCACACGTTCATGTCCCCGACGTTTTGTGACCACTGTGGATCTCTTCTGTACGGTATTTATAAACAGGGTTTGAAGTGCGAAGGTAGGTGGTTTTTTATGAACGTCTTGTGACACAGAAATGTAGCTGATTTAAAACTGAATCAATAGATGAGTCAGACTCGTACGCAACTAAAACAGAAAACCAAGTTTTCCAACATCTTCTGAATCCCAAAATTCGACTTGTAAGGCAATTATTATTAGCTTTAATTACTGTGCTCTTTTCAGGGATAGAAAAATGACAGAAAAGTAACTAAATGACTACGCGATAAAAAATAATTAGTAAATAGATTAATGCACGTTAAATATTATTTAAAAAAACTTTACAATTTTTTAAAGTTCATGTCTCTCTAAAATCATTTATTGTGTTTTCTTTTATGTTGCGTGTCTGACTTGAATTAAAACTCATCGTTTATTATCAAGCAGTTGTCTCGTTCCATTTAAATTGTAACGCAATTGTCACTTGCGATGCAGAGCAGTTTACGTGAAAATTAAAACAAATTCGCAACAGAGGGCTCTGCTCGCGTGTCACACATTCCCACATCTTGTTATTGTCTTTGAATGTAACGTACAGTCACGTGCATGAAAATAGCAATGGCTTCAAATTTAGGAAGGTATGAATCAGTGCATAAAATAAGATAGCGTTCATTCATTTTATTATTTCTGTATTTTATACGTCCGTAACTGCATCCAAAAATAAATATCTTGTAGTAAATAGAAAATGAAACTGATTGCCTTCAAGAACTGTCAAGGTCATTAATTCGTTTTAAAAATTAAATACTGTAGCTCGGTCTCTTTATTCACCGTGTTGCCAAATAATTTTTTTTGAATAAACATAAAGACAGTGGTCTGATCAAATTGTTTCCGATTTAAGGATAATTTTGTACGTTTGGCAACCCTGCTGTTTAGTTTCGTTTTTAAACACTTCCAGTCAATTTTCTAATATTTTCTTATAATTTCCTAACACAGAAGGGTACATCAATAATTTAAGATTCCATTAGTTCTTTAGATTTGGCGAAAAAGCGTCTGGCAACCACGACAAAGAAACGAACGAGCAAACAGCGTTGTCAAATAATTTTTTTCTCGGACGATAAACGCACTATCTTGATCAAATTTTTTCAGGTTTAAGGATAATTCTGGACGTTTGGCAACCTTGCTGCTTAGATATAGCAAGCGCGCGTTTTCTAATATTTTGAACAAATTCTTCAGGTTTAGAGAAATTTTACTACATCCGGCAACTCTGCCTGACCACGTGTTGTGTTTCTTTGAACAATAAAAACAAGTGAATAACGCAGTTACGTAGGTTATTATTAGGTAATTATGTATAAAGTAGGGAATACACGATCCAACATGTCTTAACACATGTACGCGCGTACATGTTCGCTAAACATCAACGTCAAATAGTACCATACTACACAAGATCGAACATGTCTTAAGACATCATAGTCCAGTTATCAACCAAGACTGAAGAGTTATGTTTGATGGCAGTGGCGTGCGCTATTATAGTAAAACAAAAATACAAAAAAAAGTGAAAGTGATAAAGCTGTAATAAGTCCCCAGTTTAATAGTTCCAATTGTAGGATCTGCCACCACACATTGCCGGAAAGTTATTTGTTAAAAATCATAAATTGGCTGTTTTGAGGTGCTGTGGAAAAGTTTATGCACGACGCCGACGTTCTGCACTGAATAAGTCCGTGACGAACATGTGCGTTTGGTAACCACACGGTCGAACATGTACGTGCAAACATCAACGCACGCACTTGTTTTCAGGAAAACCAGAAAACAAGTTCGACGGACTTTTTGTATGTGCGTACATGTTCGAAGCGTTTTTCGGGCCAACACACGCACGTTGATGTTCGGAGAACATGTACGTGCGTACATGTGTTAAGACATGTGGGATCGTGTATTCCCTGCTTAAAACAGAGAAACAGGATAAAAGTTTTGATAATAATAAACTGTCTTTAACACAACCTCAGATTTCGCGAAAGTTTGAAGGATCTGACAACTACGCTTACGGTACAAGTTTTATTTTTTTACGACTTACGATTTGGCAAAAAATTGACAACTACGCTAACAGAGAGTGCCTAACAATGTTGCCAAACAGTTTTTCATTTTATTATCTTAGCCGTAAACTCACGGCCGTGTTACCAGGCACACAGTCACTTTATTTACAAAAGAAAAAACAGTCAGTTTTTGGAACTGTTTGAAGAAGTAAGTTCTTCAGATCCAGTTAAAAATTGAAACATCTGGCAACTACGCCAAGCGAATAAATGTGCGTGCAGCTTTTTCAACATTAAACACACGCCATGTTGCTAAGATCAGAGAAATTTATTTTTTAGGGCTTAATTAATTTTTAAAAAATCTCCAGATTTAAAGAAAATTTGGATAGAATAAACGTGCAGACAATGTTGCCAAACACTTCTCCTTTCTAATTCTTCATATAATAAACACATAGGCCACGTTATGAAACACGGAGACATATAATTTTACGTAGCTTATGTTTTTATAAAAAAATTAGAGGTTTTTAACATTTCAAAAAAGTTTATGTTGTGAAGACTGCGCGCATCTGAAATTCAGCCAGTGTTGCTTTATGAATCATAAACTTGTGGGAGTTCACACGTTGCATAGCGACCAACAAAATCATGTCAGGACGACAGACGACAAGAAACGTCACAATGACAAAATGACAACTGTCAAGTAATGTCACGATGACAGACACGGGCGAAACGTCACGTTGGCAGAATCACGTTGACAACTTGTCCATTTTTTCTTTTCCACCATATTTCTTGGGATTGGCAGAGCCATACAATTATTCTAAGGCCCAGTTGTACAATTCGAGTTTAACTTTAAGCGAAGCTTAAACCCATAGCAACGTCCATTACAACTATGTTATTGTGAAGGGTGTACCTAAGCTTTGGTTTAACGTTAAACTCGAATTGTACAAACGGGCATAAGGAACATAACGATGGTCTCAAATCAATACCTCGTAAGTCAATCGTACTACGTATACAATTAAAGTCGAATACAATTAAAAATTAAGAAGTTTTTTGAAAAATACGTCGATAGAAGTTTTTTTTTAAGACGTTCTATTATTATTATGTGCTTTATTATGTGCCAAGGGTCATATTTGAGATCACTTATTGGCCACGTACTTCTAACTTGACTGTACTCAGCCGTCCCCACCTTGTCTAAGGCAGCAGTGCAATCAATGGGCGATCGTAATCCGCTCACTCGACTCGATCCTCCCACTCTTCGATCTATTGTTCCTGTGTACACTCTGAATAGCAAGTAAAATGATCATTTATTTACACTTACGTGGTATTGACTTGAAGCCATCGATAAATTACACAGAGAGGCTTTATGTACAAACTAACAATTACGTAAATGAAACAAAGCTAAACATAACATAACAAATACTAGAAGCGCAGAAAAAACAAACTGTAATACCAATGAAAAATATATCAACAATGACATTAAATTTACGAATTAATAAAATTAGTCGATAGGGTCAGTTATGGTAAAGGTTTTTTGTGAACAAACCATCAATGATGAACAAGAAAAAACTATTATAACGTAATGAATAACACATTGCTGGAAAAGCAAACGGGTAACACAAATGAAAATGAAATAAATATCAATAACCACGTCCTCTGCGGGGGTCAGTTAGTAACATAAATCAAACCTGTAGAAAATGTCATAACATAATGAATAATGAAAAGGAAAAAAACAGTAACCAAAGTAAAATGAAACGAAGTGAATATCAACACAAAAATTAAGATTATCTACAAATAGATATCCCATACGCTTTGAATATTGAATGAACAAAGAAAAACAAAAATAAATTAGTGCACGCTATTAGAAAACATGTTCGAAATTGCTACCAAATTGTCCTACACGACTTTCAAACGAGTGGATTACATTTTTAAGAACATTCATATCGATATTTTGAAAGGCTTCTCAGATTCTAATTTTCATATTTTCTTTGATAGATGGAGGTATGCTACAAACGAGTTCTTTCACATAATACCAAAGAAAAAAAATCCATTTGTGTTAAATCGGGTGATCGAGGAGGCCACCTTATTGGTCCACCTCTATCGATCCATCTTTGAGGGAATTCAGTGTTTGAAAGTTGACGAATGTTTGCTGTATTATGGACTGGTGCTCCGTCATGTAAAAACCACATTTGTATTAAAATACGAAAATCGTTCATTAAAAATGATAAGCTTCTCCATTTAAATGACCTTCAAAAAAATGCGGTCCAATGACATTGATTTCCAACGGTTTTGACTTTTTGTTTCAGTAAGGAAAGCATTTTGTGTGGCATAATAATGAAAGTTAGGACGATTGACGTTGCAATTCGAAGAACTATCTTTTGTCCTACGTCCAATCACAAAAGATCAAACGAGTTTCATAATCAGTCGGATTCAACTCTTGTACTACTTGACAATGGTATGGATGAAATTGACGTTTCTTCAAAATTCTTTGCTCAGATCTTCTACTATCTTGAAATTATTCTTGAACTCCCATGAGGGTCTTCATCCACGGTCAAAAGAACTTCAAGTTCGATTTCTTCATTCGAAACCGTTTTGGTTCGTTCATTTTTTTTTATACAGTCACAGTCCCAGTTTCGTTAAACCGTTCCATTAAGTTTTCGAAAGTTCTTTTATTTGGTAGTCTTCTATCCGGATATCTTTCTTGATAAATTCTTTGTGCAAGTAAACAATTTCTGTCACTTGCGCCTAATACGTAAATCATATTGTCACGAAAGGGATTTTTCTAAAAAACCACGAGGGGCTTTCTGGTTGTATTCCGCAAACAAATAATTTAAACGCGAACATGTGTAATCGAGGGCACCGCAACCGTGTTGAAATAAACAGGTAATCGGTTCAAATTCCGCAACGATAGAGCTCAGCGAAAATTACGATAAACGAGGACGCGCACATATGAAATCGATGGGCGAAACACGGGGCAAGAACAAAGAGATGCAACATGCAAACTAGCCAAAAACGGTGTATAAAAATGCGGGCCAAAATTAGGAAGTCAGTCGTTCTACCGAACCGACTCAGTGGGCACTAGTGCCGACGCACCGGGGACGCCACGCACCGAGACGCTGTCCCACAACTGGACGCCACGCACCGAGACACTGTCCTACAATTGAACGCCACTCCATCGAGACGCTGTCCCACAACTGGACGCCACGCACCGAGACGCTGTCCTACAATTGAACGCCACTCCATCGAGACGCTGTTCCACAACTGGACGCCACGCACCGAGACGCTGTCCTACAAGTGAACGCCACTCCATCGAGACCTAGTGAAGGCTTGGGCGCTTTCCGTAACATGGTGAAGGCAGCCATCCTTCATCGCGACATGGTGGAGGCTTGGGCTTTTCCGTGACAATATTGATCATTTCTTCTTTAGAGAAATTCATTTTCGAGGTTAAATGGAGCCAAAAATTCTCAATTAATTTGAAAATTATTGACAGTTACCGTCGGTTACCGTGAAACATGTTTTTTTTCACGCCGCCTATAAAATTTCACTTAATAGACGTAAATCGGATAATTTATTTATCATCGTAAATAATGATTTTCAGTAAAAAAATACAGGGTGTTCCATTTAAAAATTCAAAGAGAAAAGTTCTTGAAAATCATCAAATTTGTTCGCCTACGAAAACCACCCTGTGTAGAATGTTCAGACTCTGTATTCACGGTAACGTAGGGGTACTTTTGTACTATACAATTGCCAAATGTTAATTTCCTAGAAGTAATACATATTACGACTACTGTGATCATTTATGTTGTAGCGTGACATTTACAAAATTAATAGATTTTCGTGTATAAGTTGGTAATTCTGCATCAAAGGTCAAATTTCTTTTGTTTATTGGAAACCTTACATGACGTGGAGTCACTCATTTATGGAACGCCCTGTATCGTTGAAAATAATTTTATAATACGGACTTTTTAAGGTATACGGCCTTTGTATGAAGCTACTTTGCATTTTACGTCCGGCAAGGGCGATAATTAATTTTGTCACACTAATGTGCCACCCTGTATAATATTACAATAGTATAGGATAACGGAGCAGTGCTTCTTTTTTGTAATTAAAGATCGTGCAAAACATTGTTCACCGAAAAAAAAATGTTGAGTATCATCGATCTTCCTAATAAAGGCAAAGATACAAAACTTTCAAGAAACCCTTTGATACCCTGCGAAAATTACTGCCATTTTCATGCACATGACTGTATATCTATCTTTGTTTAGGTGGGCTGCTATGTGACACAAATCTATTTACAAGTTGTATACGTAAGAGTATTTCTCACGATTATTTTTCCTTTCTGTCCTCTGTCCAAAAGGTTTTTGATTAATTCTTCTTTAAAGAAACGTTTTTCATCAAGACGTGGGAATTGAGCTTACATTTAGCTTAACTCAAAAAAACAGAAAAAGAAAGGATAAAGATAATTGGCAATGTGTTTTTAAAGCTATACCACATTCCAGGAGGAAACACGAGCTCGGCTAATTTTTGAAGAGATTTTCTGCTTGAACGTGATATTTTTGATTATCGATTTTTCATTCTGAATCAGATTTAGCTACATTTCTGATTTAATTTAAGAATTTTCTTAATTTTTCCGTCAACGTTTTGCCACGTATGCAGCGTTTTAAACGCGCAAGTACGGAGGGTTGCCTACAACACAGATCTCAAATTTTATTTCGAAACAGAGAAGTTCACACAATTGAACTTCAATATTTATTTAAATAATTTATAACACTTGGATTATGCACTGTGGTTTCCATAGTTTGTTATTATTGAAATTTGTATTCGTACCTACTTTATAATTTATTTTTAGTTGCACAATTTTTCTTGCTTTGAAAGACAGTGAAAAATTATTAATTCACTTTTGGAACTGGGCCAGGAGGGTCCGTTTAGGAAAACGCATGGTTACCTTCCAAACCCGAAACAGCAATTAAAATTATATACGAGAGGTAATTTATGGCATCGCTGCGTATGTAAATCGGCAAGTTCGTTCTAAAATTACAGTTGGACAAAAGACCGCTCGCCAGCACGATTCGAAACAAAATTCCAAATTTTTTTTTAATAGTTTAAACCATTGTGAAGCGATTTATCACCTGCACAGAATCGTACCAGGTTATTTTTGTCTTGGCCACTTCGTGGGGGCCCCCAACATTTTTCTGATAACGCCGTTGACTATAACGCAGGCTAATCACGTGGTTAGGCGCACAACAAAATTCCTTTTAGCCCATTGTTGTTGTTGGACGACGCAGGTTCGTACTTGGCCCACACGACACTTACCGGAGGCGTTCGTAAAAATAGTGCTTTTCCTTCGTTTCTGTGTCATGCGCTTAATTTAGATTTACCTGAAAGACGTGTTTGTTTGTCGAAGGAACAATCACTCTATTGTTCTATTTTTACAGTTGATTTTACTTACTGTCCGCATGAGTTATTTTTTTGGATGGGCAGTAACGTTTCCTGAATTTTTCTGTGAAATCAGGATTAATCAGCGACGCGACGTTTAGATTTAAATGCTGGTGATTTGTTATTTATTCGGCCCTGTCTGACGAACCCAGTTTCCTCCTTAAATTCTGTTTTTCGTTCCCCAAATACACTCGTGGGCGTTCAAGTATTTTGTAACAATCCAAGTCCTGGCTTTGAAAAAGTTATAGTGCAGCACTCCTGTCGCGGAATTTTAAAAATAGCCTCATAGTTTCAGGTATTTTTCAGAGGGAACGGCGCGTTTGTTTCAGCCAACCTGAAAACTGCGAAGTCTTCGTCCGGAGTTCGAGTTTTCATTTCAGTGGTTTTGGCAATAAATACGAGAGTTGGCAGAAATAATAACACATGTATTTATTTATATCTTTTAGCAATGTATTTAATTAATTGCGTCTATACGTGCGTCTGCAAATTTTGATTTTTTAACTAGCAATGTCTGAGAATCCAAAAGTACTTTGACTTGGTCAAAGCTCAAACTTTAAATTTGAAGATAAAAAGGAATAAGTACATCATAAAATTTTAAAGGACGAATAATCTACAAAACCCCCAAAAATTTTTAACAGTGAAGGACATACATAAATACAAGTGAACAACAATTCTCGGTTTAAATATGTCTTCATGTCAGCGTCAGCCAGTTATTATTAATGATTCCAGGTGGAGTAATTTAATGTTTGGAACATTATATCATACATCACATCTAAACAGGCAAATCCTCTAAATATTTACGATTCAATAAATGCAGAAATGATTTAAAAATTTAACTCGTCGTCCCAGAAGTCACCTTTACGAATCTCTCTTAACGAGCAAAGCAACGAAATTTTGCCTTTTATAATTTATTAAGCAGATGTCTCGCAAATATTTTATATCGTTAAAATAACTATTTGGCAAGCAGAAATGTCAGACTTCTGACAATGTTTTTTTAGCCGGGAGCAGGTTTCCACATACTAAACAATTCGTTTACGTGAGTGTTGCTAATACAGCTCGCGCGAAATAACTCGGTGATGAGTTTGTTGTTCAACGTTCAATGTACATCGTGCGTTTCAAGAAAAAGTCGGAAGCTGGAACGTTTCTTGAAGGTGTGATTGTAAATCACCAAAATCACACAAAGTCGAGCCGAGAGCTGGACTTCTGTTTCATCTTCTCTTCAACTTTTCTCTTTTAAATTCACTAAATCAAAAAAAGTATTATTGTGTCTACCTGATTATTTTCAAAACAAGATTTAAAAATGTTCTACCTATTTAATTAAAAAATATAAATTAGAGTTGTAGTAACAGTGAAGAATGGGTGGGGCTAACTAGATCTTAAAGTAGGCGCCAGGGTGAACTAAATACCCAGCTGATCCGAAATAGGCCTCGACATTGTTTCCAATGTGTCTTGGCCTTGCAGTTGATCGTTCGCAACAATCACAGATCACAGGAGATTTAATTAAAACCCACTTGTACGCATAGGGTAGTGGCACAAATATAATTACAATGTCACAAACTGGTTAATCCAATGCGACAGAATGTCGCCAAAAACTATGTCTAAAGTGGCTCAAGGATGTTGTACCCGAGTGTACACCTTATTTATTTGCTCAACTCGATACTTCAGATCTAATCCGCCTTGTTTCTACTACAACAATTCACATACATCAAATAATTAAAGGCGCATGATCTGTCGAAAATTCGCTCTTTAGCAACGCAGCGTCACGAAACAGTTGCTAAAGTAGTACGAAACAAGCCCACTCAACCAAGAACGTGTGCTGTAGGTCGAGGTCGTTTACGTCTCCCTGCGTGTATTCTGCACGATTCCCCCCTCCTTCAACTGAACACGTTCTCCGATTCGTCAGTACGAAACCGCTGAAAGTGGTGAGTTTCCATAGCAATAGTTTCCAAAATAACTGAGTATCCAAAACAAAGAGCTATCCCAAAAAGAAGAGCCTGAGTTAAAAGAAGAAACTGTATGATTAATAACAAGATGGCGTCATGCCGTTAGCCTAACATTACCTGCATTTTAGATAAAGCAGGCCCTGGCAGGGTTGTGAAAATCACCCCAAACTCGTTTGACGATGCACGTCCTAATCTTTCTTAGAAAGGACTTTAATCACAACGATACGTGCATCGCCAAAGTTAAAACGAGAAGTGAAGCGTTAAAACGAGCTAAATCGGATGACGCGAGATGATCTCAGATGCCGTCAACCTCAACCAATCAGAAACCGTTACTAACGAAATGCCCATATTAGGACATGTCACGCAGCGATCGAGAGCCGCACGTTTACATTCGGGTATCAGTGTGGCCACAATAAATTCTAAGTTCATTTCCAAATATTGCCAACCTATTCGTTACGCAATTTGGGACTGTAGCAATGGATAGTTATTTAATTAATTAAACGTAGAGTCTCTACTGAATGAATCAATCGTTTTTTGATGCGAAAGTGTCAAGGAAATGTGAAACAAAAATCTAGGAAGAACTCAAATGAAAAGAAAACATGTGCACTTAACCCTTACGCTTATCTACCCTCACGGATGTAAGGTATTATTGGGGAATGGATTATCATCGACTGATTTGATTCATATTTTCTTCTTTCAGTATCCTCTCATCTCGTTCATCTCTTCTCTACAACTGTCTGTCTATACACCGTCTTCAGAAATGATTGTATCTCTTATTGTATCTTTTATTTATTAATTTTTACATTTCAGCGTTCTCTATTTGAGTTTTCTTTTTGTTCTTCTCATCGATAAATTTCGCGTGTGCATCGGGCGTCTCCGTGTCACTCGCCACTCAAATTCCTCTTCCAAATCGTTCCTCCTTTATTGGGAAATAAGGGCTCGTGTCGTAACTCCAAACATTGCATTGCAAGTGATTAAAGAACGCAGGATTTCGCATCAGGATATACACAAACGTCCTACAACAAAGACTGCTGTTAACATTTTGAAAGAGAGACTTAACAAGACATGAAATGGTGAGCTCTGTGAACAGAGCACTGCTGAAATGAATATGGTAAGTAGCTTCAGAACCATCCGCCGAAAGCTAAGAGAGGCATTGTCTCGATTGCCCCTAATCCCACTAGTCAGTCGAATTTTAAAACTGAGTGAGGAAGAACCGTTGGTGCTGTAAGATACAGTCGAAGAATAGGGAAGTCGATGCCCATCATTTCGCAGCAGATAAGACCCAATCAAAGAATAAAATGATCTAGTGTGGGGGGAATGATGAAAGGCTAGATAAAGTTGCCGCTTCAGTTCTTCAGTAGCTCAATGTTTAGGGGTAGGATGTAGGTTCAATCCCACGTAGGGTGAAAGAAGGTAATTGTTCCAACTAATGGATCAATTGGTAACAAACTGCCTTTCTCCAGACAACATCCCCAAACAAATGGCTGCCGAAACGTCGGATTGCAATAGTCTAAAAAACGGTGATCTGATAATAGCCCATCAAATAACTTAAATAACGCAAAGATTCGAACATTAACAACTCTTCGTGAATGTATGTGTATCAGTTGGCCTTCATTTTTTTGCTTTAACATTTGGTTATATTTCTTATTTTGTCCGTTTTTGTTTCGCTTTCTATTTTCTTCAACAATCTCAGGGCTTTTATTTTGTTTAGGTATTTGTTTTTTTTCGTCATGTCCATGTCTCAGATTCTTGTGTGTTGTGTAGAATTTTAATACCGTTGAGTACGATTGCTCCTGCTGTTATATTTTCTCTTATTTTTTCATCTATTTTTAGTCTTCTTGCCTCTAGGTACTTGAATTTTTGTATTTAGCGAAGCCTTTCGCCTTCCAATTGTGTTCAATATTTTTTCTGCTGTTTTAATTTTCTTCAGGTTGATTTTCGTAAATATTCGTAACTATTTCGTACGGTTTGTCTTCTCACTCTTCTGTTCTCTTGCCCCATTTTTTTTTATTCACTTTCTTTCTAATTTTGTTCTGTTTTGTTAATTCTTTACAACGGTGATAATGCCTGAAATTATGACACAAATTCCTCAAGGTTAAATGCATGAAGGCAAGAGCACTTTACGCTCATTTTGCTCAACACTTTAATTTTAAGGCAAAACATTTACATCGTTCCGTCAAATGTAATAAGGTAAGGTGGGGGTAATATGGTGATATATTTCTAATAGTGAGTGGTCACATGAACATATCTTTACCAAATTATGATATAAAAATCTGTAAAAAATCATACAGATATCAAAAATGTATAAGCTAAATCAAAAGATTGTATTTATCACGTGAAAACAATACCAGTTTTATTTAAACGATGTAATAATTCGACGGACGCATTCGATTCACTCGATTCACTCGATTCACAATCGATTTATAATTGCTCACGGTTTAGCGTTCAACGCATCTGAATCGATTCAACATCGATCGTGAAACTGTCCATCGTAAACATTTTACGATTCAACTGCGATTATCAGTATGCGTGCTATCAGTATTTTACCATTGTTATCAAAAGTCTTGGAGAAAGTAATGTACGATCAGATCCTAACATATATCGATGCTAACAATATGCTTCCACCAATGCAATCTGGGTTTCGTAAGGGATTTAGCACTGCTACTGCATTAGCTAATACCATGGATGATATTTTATTATCTACTGATCAAGGAAAAGCTACAGCACTAATAATGCTGGATATCTCCAAGGCTTTTGATACCATAAATCATAATCTGCTACTTGTAAAATTAAAACATATAGGTTTTGACATTTCAAGCTGTAACTTTCTTGACAGCTACCTTACTGGCAGATCGCAAATCGTAAGTTTGAATGAGATGAAATCATATATCAAATATATCCCTTCAGGGGTTCCTCAGGACTCTATACTGGAACCTTTACTTTATAAGATATACAAGGTGATTGAAATTCGAGGGCCAGCATGGTGATCTCGCTTATTATAAAAGATAGAGAAAAATTGCGATTTTCGAAAATCGGACATACATAACTTCTTTATTTATGATTTTCTTCAAAATCTGTGAAAACATTGCCTCCATTTAACCGATTCTCTATCTCTTATAATCAGCGAGATCCCCATGCTGGCCCTCGAATTTCAATCACCCTGTATACCTTTGATTTCGGTAAATTAACAATAAATTTTAAAACTCAGTTGTATGCAGATGATAGACAACTTTATTTTTCTTTCTTTCCTTCGGAATTGTCTGGTGCATTAGATATTATTAATACAGAATTACATAATTTTATTAAATTTGCGACCCTTCATAATCTAAAAATAAACAAAAATAAATGCGTTGTAATGCTGTTCGGTCGTAAAAACGATAGGAGTAGAATTGAGAATTTAAGAATTGCTACTGATGATGTGCTTCCGATACTGCAATTGTACAATAAGAATTTTGGGCCTTATACTTGATTCTAGTTTAAAATTTGTTGATCATGTAAATATGTTATTAAAATCTTCATTTAATATTATGAAAAGTTTATATTGTCATAAAGATTACTTATCTTTATCTAAAGAATTAAAAATGTTCCTCACTAACTCCCTAATTTTATCAAAATTTAACCACTGTGACACTGTTTATGGTTCCTTCCTTAGATCTATAGATTAAATTTAAGACGTGTGACAATCGTGAATACATGACAGCATAATGTCAATCACCATCTAATTGACACTTAAACTTCAACTTAAGTGTCATTTAGAATGCGCCTGACATTATGCTGGATCTACGTTAAATATCACATTGTAAACACGACTTAAATTTAATCTCTGCTTAAAAATGCGGTGCAATTGGCCATTAGTGACTTCTACCTAAAAGGTGACGATGTGATAATTGATTATTGTTTCTTACTTAAATGTACAGCAGATGTAGGCAGGGGAAGTGTTAAATAATATACTATTTGCTTGAAATTGCTAAAATCTTCTAAATTAATTAAAATATATACCTCTAAAACTGTTCCCGTCAAAATTATTTTCACTTTTCTTCAGGTTGATTTTCGTAAATATTCGTAACTATTTCGTACGGTTTGTCTTCTCACTCTTCTGTTCTCTTGCCCCATTTTTTTTTATTAACTTTCTTTCTAATTTTGTTCTGTTTTGTTAATTCTTTTTACGCATGCCATACATGACTTGCTTCCATTTTCTTTTTTCTCGCGTTCACTTGCAAATTCTTTTCTGTAACAGTAAGAGGTGTAATGTAATGATTAAAGCTCGGATTTATATGCAGAAAATCTTGCTAGGATATGTACATATACTATATGCAGGATTTTTTGCAAAAGGTATGCCACAACATGTAGGCATATATCGGCTATTTTTTTTTCTTTCTTCACGGCACATAAAAATATAGCAAAAATGCAAGAAACAAGTAGAATAGACAAAAATAACCATTTTGCATAATATCCGAGCTTTAGTAATGATGAAGGTAATTTTTGGAATGTCGATATTAAAAGATGTAGGTGGTAGTTATTAAACTCCTCATAAAGTACGGTGTTTATTATCTCGGACGTTTGAATTATTTAGACGCATGAAAAAAGTTTATTTTTCAAATTGATAATGTGTTTATTGTTTACACTGCTATTACAAACACTTAAATTATTTTAAGACCTGATGGTTTTGTGAAAAGCAGATACGTATTATTAAACATTCCTGGTACATACGTTCCAATTAAATTTTGACAAACACTAACTTGTTCTGTTAATATAACTTTGTAAAATCCAAAGACACAAAAAAATTAATTCTTAATGGAAAATCGTTTGATTTTTTAATTCATAAAACTACATACATATTTTTGGTGAAATTTTGGTTTCAGAGTGGCTGCATGTGCCAAGTTAACAACCTGTTTCATTAACATAATGTCAAAATAACCTGTGATCAACAATTATAAAAACGAATTAGAGTAGACTTTGGAATTTAAATGCATGTCTTGGATAACGTCGTATTAATATTAATTGCCCAACAATTGTGACATAAATAACATGCCGGAAATGTTTAACGTTAGCTACGCAGATGTTGGTAGAGTTCAAAAGTATCTTGACGCAGGCAGTGGCCATTTTACGCATCTATTTTAATTTTATTTTTTTTTTAATAAAACGTTTTGCTTGCTTTGGATGTTTTAATTTCATATTAAGGTTAAGTTCGAATAGAAACATCAAAAGTGACTGAAGGAACGTTCGATGAACTAAATGCACACGTGCGTGTTTGGTTGCATCCCCAACTATAATTCGTTTATAATTTGATCACTTCTTATATCAATTCAATTAATAGTTTGCGAGCGTTGTCACATGTTACAATCAAAACTCCCTAGATGCTAATAAGGAATTCATTTTTAAAACTAATTTGCGTATTTTTATTAAATTAATGACGTAAAGCAAAAAAAATAGTATATTATAACATGCCTTTTTTTTAAATTTATCCTCGTAGTTGGCCGTGAATTGTTAGTTGTGAACCAGCCTTGCTTGAAACTTATTAAATTGGCATGCATCAAGCAAGTCCATGGATTTTACTTCGATAAAAACGACAAATTTTTTTGATAAAATCTAAAGAATGTTCTTCGTTCTGTATTTAAATTCCTACGTCTGCTATTTTTTTAATTTCTTTTTTCAAAACCTTTTTTGCTTCGTTGGATTCGACGAGAAGCGATTTAAACGACATTTTCTTTTTGGTAAAAAAGTAGAATTTCCACACAAAATATGGCATCAATTGAATGCAAAAGCTCGGTAGTTCATCTTTGGATACTTAAGTAATTAATTATCCTTCATTAATTGTATAGTTATCGGTGGAATACATTTTGCAAGGTCTATGACTTAAAAGTCCACTGATATTATGAAGTCTATGATTTTAAAGTCCTTAGATTTGAAGTCTATAATTTGAAACTCCATGAATTTTATGAAGTCTCGGGTTGATGAAGTCTAATTTTGTAAAGTCCATGGTCATTCGTTTTCGTAAATTTTGTAAAGTCAAAGAACAAGAGCCAAATGAAATAGAGATGATGAAGAAGTGTTGTTTATTTTCTTTTCTTTTTAATATAAAAAAAAAAAACTAATAACGAAAGACAATCGAGCTTTCAGGTTAGAAAAAAAGTCAGACATAAAATGTTGAATGTTTCCGGCGATGACGTAGAGACAGTGACATGAACATTACAACCCATTACAAAACAAAAGACAATCGAGTTTCAAGGTTAAAAAGGAAAATGAAAAAATGGCACGGCACGTTAAAAGAATTGACAGATTCGAGTTGAAGACGTGAGAAGTCAGCTTTATCTTTATCAAGGAGTTGCCGCATCTCCCTTCCTCTCTTCAACTGTTTCAGGGATCATCAAGAAGCGAACTAATTCATTTTCTAAGCAATTGATTTTCCATCGTCCACCCCGTTGCTGTGATTTATTATAATGTCATTGGCTTTGGTACAGATGGATTTTATGAAGTCTATAATTTTAAAGTCCGTAGGTTTTAAGAAACCTATGATACGATTTTAAATTCCATGGATTTTATGAAGTCTATAAGTGATTTTAATGTCCATGGTCTTCATAAAGTCTGCGGTTTTAAAGTCCATGGGTTTCATATAGTCAAAGATTTTTTTAATTCCTAGCTTTTTATGTAGCATTTTGACTTTGAAGAGGTTGAATTTTTGTTGCGATTTTAAAGAGGTTGATTCTTTATTATGACTGTAGAGAGAATCGATTGGATTTGATCTGAATTTATTTTATGAAGTCTATAGTTTTGACGACCGTGGGTTTCAAAAGTCTATGATATTAAAGTCCTTGCATTTTACGAGATCTATAGTTTTTAAAGTCCAAGAGTTTTATGAATTCTATAATATTTTAAAGTTCATGGCTTTCTATGTAGTATTGCGACTCTAAAGAGGATGGATTTTATGTGATCTGTGGTTTTAAAATCCATGGATTTCATTTTAGTTCTACCGTTTTCAAGTCCATGTGTTTTACTAAATCTATGTTTTTAAGGTCTATGGATATATGTACCTATTCTACAAGTTCAAAAATTTTATAAACTCTATGGTATGTCTGATAATTGCCGAAGTCTTGGTAAAATCCGTTTTGGTAGAGTTCTTAATTTTGTGAAGTCTATGGTTTTATTTTGAAATGTATAGTACTAGCAAAACTGCAAAGAAACTAGTTCGAACATCCATGTAAAAATGACCAAATTGCTTTTCCGTTTTAACTCCTTTTTCCGCACTGCAAATCCTGTGACCTTTGTTGCTTCCTCAAGCTGCTCTTGCTTGTGTGAATGTCGAACGGAGAAATTTAATCCGTGATCTGGAAAGAAGCACTCTACGCGTAACACAAGCATCTTCGAACGCTTCTAGAAGCCTGACTTCCCCAAATAAATCAGGAATTTACTGGACTGTTGCCATTTTGTTGCTTCCTCAAACCGCTCTTGTTTGTGTGAATGACGAACGGAAAAATTTAATCCGTGACCTGGAAAGAAGCACTCTGCGCGTAACACAAGCATCTTTGAATGCTTTTCGAAGCATGACTTCTGCGAATAAATCAGGTATTTACTGGGCTGTTGTCATTTTGTTGCTTCCTCAAACTGCTCTAGATTGTGTGAATGACGAACGGAAAAATTTAATCCGTGATCTGGAAAGAAGCACTCTACGCGTAACACAAGCATCTTCGAATGCTTTTCGAAGCCCGACTTCTGAAAAAATTAATCAGGTATTTACTGGGCTGTTGTCATCTTGTTGCTTCCTCAAACTGCTTTTGTTTGTGTGAATGTGGAACGGGGAGACTTAATTCGTGATCTGGAAAGAAGCACTCTACGCGTAATACAAGGAGACTTAATCCGTGATCTGGAAAGAAGCACTCTACGCGTAACACAAGCTTCTTCGAATGCTTACCTCACTTTTCTTATTATTAGTCCTGAACACAGTACTGCCACTCGCCTTCAATTTGACGGCTGTTTTGAAAATAAGATTTGATCGTAAAAGTTTTGTTCTCTTGCAAGAGAACTCTTTCAGAACGTTTGATCAGTTTAAAAGTGAGTTTATGCTATTTCATACGTCAGTTCGATTGAGGCTGGTTCACAATTAACAATTCAGGGCCAACTACGAGGAGAAATTAAAAAAAAGGCACGTTACTTGTACCATTGGAGCACGGAACAGCGTGCTACAATAAGCCTTCTCATTCAATCCGTGTAATAATGTATTATTTTTAAATTAATTTGTTCGTTGGAGTCTTTATACGTAAGAAAATAATTAACAAAAGCGTAAACGGAAATTGTTTATTTAATGAAATGAAAAAATTAAGGATTAATAAAAGATTAATTGGATATTAATAATTAATTGATCATGAGAACGTTTTTGTCTCGGCACTAAAAAAATCCTTATTAATACCGAAAAAAGCCAATTTAATTTAATCCAGACAAGGAAGCAGGGGGTTAAGCATAGGAATTATGAAAATATTAAGGGAAATAAACTCATTAATCTACCGTGAATATATCTTATTCTGAAACATGCAAAATACACGTATCCGTTTGTTGCTAGAGTAACATAATAATTAAATGACAGCAATGTATTAAAGCGTGTATTTTATTTTGAAACATATTTTGTTCCATTACTTTATTTCTCCCACGGGCAAGTTCGCGTTTACACTCGGAGTACGCTCTGATCAAAAGTGTGAGGGAGAGCGACTGCGTTTCACTGCATGTAAGATAAAAGCGAGAAAAAGAAACACTCCGATCGATCCGAGCGTAAACGCGAACTCACCCTATGTTTCAAAATAAAATACACGCTTTAATACATTGCTGTCATTTAATAATTACGTTACTCTAGCAACAAACGTATGTGTGTGTTTTGCATGTTTCAGAATAAGATACATTCACGGTATTTTACATCATATTATGATCTTAGCAAAAAAATCTATTATTTTTCGACTCTCCTTAAAATTCTATTTTCATTTACAAATATTTTAAATACCTTACATGAATATAAATTACTTTCATAACTATTACGAATTTAGGGTTCGATTAATTTTTATTTTAAAACAAAACATGATATATTTAGGGTGGGTTTACAGAAAGCAAATCAAATATTTAATTTCGAATTAAATTAATCACGATTAAGTTGCCATAAGAATTACATTGCGAACTGTCAAATTAACAACGTCATTAAAATTTGATTGCAATTAAATTTTCTGTAAACTGGCCCTTAATAAACTAGTTTATTTTAACGCATTATAATAAAACACTAATTTATTTACAAAGTTGCATTATAACACTAATTTATTTCAATAACCGAGCGATCAGTTTTAAGCTCTAATGCGAACTATCTCTTCATTCCTGGTTGCTTGCTTTTATAAGCTTGGCTGTTTTGCGTGAAGTTTCTCGGGGGTGCTAGAACGTCTGTTCCATTTATTCCACCGTCAGAACTATTTCGAAGCGACGCCTATCTCTCCGAAAGCTTCCAGACTATGGCGCGCCAGGCTGTAACGCATGTAGCTTGCGTCAAATGGTGTTGAATCATCACATAACTTTTACAATTTCTGTAAATATTATAGTACGTGAAACAAATTTTATTTATTTACTCCACTTCGTCTTCTCGCAAAAAATGATGCCATTTCAAATAGAATGTGTGAAGAAGGGGTACTTTTAATAAGAGGCAAGTGCACACTTCTTTGCTTTCCGATGTAGGTAACCTGCACCAAATTACTTTAACTTTATATTTGCTTACCATTATTCATGTAAAAATAAAATGTCTTAATCCATAATTTATTTATTTTGATATTCGGGAAACAAACAGTAAAGTAGGTAGGACGAAGCAAGTCGAGTCAAAATCAACGCCAAAATTAAAACGTGATTCAAACATTAAAACGAAAAGTCCTAAAAATGGAGAGCCAAATCATCACAGACTGATGTGTTCCGTAACCAATTTTTTTTTCTAAATGAATTCCGAAGGCCTTCAAAACTGATTGAAGAGAAACGAAAAACCAAATTTCGAAAACGATGTCTTAAACAATAATAAAATTTAAAAAATGAAATTGTTAATTGACCCAAAATTATATGTATATGAAAAAGAAAGACAACGAACGCAAAATCATGTTCAAGCGTTCACTGATAAGAAGGCGGTTACAAAATATACAAGGTGTTTATAAATTTTAAATAGGCACAATTTACTGACATTAAAAATTGACAGCGTTTTAGAAACTTGGATAATTCAATCAATAGAAACTTGTCAAGCCATGAGGAAGTGGTATTATCTTCAACCCAGACATCCTTCTCATCCACGTCTTTTCCTGTGGCAAATTCGAATGATGACGACGAGGAAAGTAGTAAAAAAAATTTGGACAACTCAGAAGAGACGTTGGGATACCAAACTTAGATTAGATTCAAAAACCTTCATTCTTCACTGACATAAGAGCTGATAAGACCAGTAAGAAGATCTTGAACAATCTAGTAAAGACCTGGGGATATCTTCACCAAATATAGAATGGATTCTTCACTGACTGACATAAGAACTGAAAGTTGTTTGAATTGGCTTCCGGTTGGAACCGCGTCACGTTGACTTCTTCTACTGCCGACGTTTCGTTCTCCATTGCAGAAGAACTTCCTCAGGGCTGCTGCTCGTTGAGACTGTCTCAACGACCCACGAGAAGCAGCAGCAGCCCTGAGGAAGTTCTTCTGCAATGGAGAACGAAACGTCGGCAGTAGAAGAAGTCAACGTGACGCGGTTCCAACCGGAAGCCAATTCAAACATGGACGACGGCCGCGGAAGCCTTCAAGTTGAACTGAAAGTTATCTTTTGATTTCCTCTTACAATTGGAACTTACAGGAAGTGGAGCACCACGAAGATTGAGTTCAAAAATTATTTACTTCCAGTAGCAACGAACGAAATTCGAAGGCTAATGTCGAAATGTTTCTGAATAGGTCGATTGAGTCGAACTTCCTGATATAAGTAAGAGTTGAAAGAATTGTTAAGAATTGGGTAAGCGCGTGGATTCTATTTTTACGGCGCGATCACGAGCTTTGGTGGAATAATAATAATTATTGCGGCACACGTACGCGTTGCGCAATCCGCTTAATTTCTTGCCGCTAATTCGCCGGCAATTACGTGCAAAAGGACTACAGGTGTGGCGACCAATGAAATTCATCATTAGAATAACTCTTCACGTCACGGCACGTTCTGGTAAAAATAGCAATTGTTTGGCAATGTTGTCCCGAAACCTGCCAGTTATTGCCCGGTGATCTAAAGTCGCGGAGCCGAACACGATAAAAGCCCCGAAATAACAAACAAACGATTCGTCGACGCGTTAATTAATAAATAATTAATTACACGGTGTAACGTTGTGATAAGTGGTGTGTGATTTATATTAATTAGTTCATTCGACCCACGTATTTATTATTAATTTCCTTTTTTTTTGTTTTGATAAAAGCGCTTACGAAAGTACCTGTGAATGTCATTGAGCTTTAAAAATGCCGCTCTACACCGATCTCAGTCTTTACAGCACCCCATCCCCCTCGTACTCCCTCTACCTACCCGGCCCCTATTCCAAACATTCCTCGATCATAGCCGCAAACTTCACCCCCCGGCCAATCAGCACCTTCGGAAAATCGCCCCGCTCTTTCCACAGGGGATTCGCACCCCACCTCTCGACAATTTCCGAAAGTCAAAACACGAGCAGCTTGCGAGGTAAATACTCCCCCAAAATTTTGGCCCAACAAAAGTTCAAAATGCCAAGACCGATCAATATCAACACGGCCGACATCGACGTCTCCGCTAATAAATACACGAAGTACGACAGGGGGAGCCGTTCGCCGAACCTCGAAGTCCCCAAAAGCAGAAGCCCCGATGAGGCGGCGAGGTCTAAATCGCCCAGCCCGGCGAAGCCGGAAGACTCCCCCGAATTCTTTGACCATAAACCCATACGGCGAGACAGGGCCACCGTTCGCTTGCACACTTTACATAAAAAATCGAGCCCCGGCGGCGACAGCGAGAAACGCAGGAGATGGAGGGAGAAATTCAACTCCAGAGAGTTGAAAACCGAACCGATAAGAAAGACGCAGGGTGAGACTTTAAAAGACAAATTCACTATAAAACGTGGCCAAGAAAACAGCGAAACGCAGCAGAATCCAACGGGATTGAGGAAGTCCCCCAGTTTCCACGACATATGCACGGAGATTTCTTCGGACACCATCAACGAGAACCTAAACCCCGGCCAACCGGAGGAAGTGACCAGGAAACAAAGTCGTCACTTCACTGAAGATATGTACAATCAGATACATGGCGAAATCCTCAAGGCCCCGCACGATGAAGACCTGAAGGAACCCGAAATAAAAGCAGATGATAAAGACTCGCCCACGGATAGTCGGGCGAGTGTGAAAAAGAGAAAGAGAATTACGAAAAAGAAAACAAATGAGAGCCTAGTTTCGGACGAGGAAAATAAGCCTAGGACTAGGCAGAGGCGAGCCAAAAGGACGTCTACTAACAGCAGCTTGCAAAGTGATGAAGACATTAAAAAAACTGAAACGCCAGGTGAAGTTCAAGAGAAAATCGAGCCTGAAGAGGTCAAGCCAAAACCAAAACCGGTAATCACAGCAACGGTCGACGTAGAAAAGCCCAAACCCTGCTTGAAAATAATCATCGATGATATAAAAGTAGAAGAGTTGCCCTCGCCCAAGAGACTGCTGAAGAAGTTCAAGCTGAATGTCACGGTGGAAGTGGAGGAGGGACAAACGAAGAAAGCGATCGGTTTGGAGAAGTCAAAACTGACGGACGACGATAAAGGTAAGGTGCTCCTTTCGCAAGCAGAAGGGCCTCTAATTTCCGACGTGAGGCAACATCGACAGAGGGCGAGTCTCGGGGATATTTTGGAGGAGATCGAGGAAGTTCCTAAACCAAAAAGCGGAGGAGAAGAAAAGACTGATCTTAAGAAGCAAATTCCAGAACGAAGCGAGAAATCGCCCGGTGAGATGAGCGAAACGACTGAAGACTTAAAGCGTACGACATCAGAGGACGAATTTAAAAGCGAGATGTCCAACGCAAAAGAAGAAAACGAGCTATTTGTGGAATCGAACGAAGAAAGTGAAAAGCAAACTATTGAAGACACGAAAGTAACAGAGGGCGTGAGCAAAGAAATTGAAAGTATTGAGAAAAAAGAAGAAGAAGGAACGACGACCACGAGAGAGAACGAAAGCTCACAACCTGCTGCTGTTGATAACAAAGAAAAAGGAGATTCTAAAAAAGAAAATAGACCTCAACATTTCAAGGGCGTTGAAGTTGGCGCCGATAAGCGATTTAGTGCGAGAGGAGAAGTCATAAAAGAAACCAGTAATACTGAATTAAAGTCAACGGACAAAAATGATGAGAAACTGAAGACCATTGCCAAAAAAGTTGAGGAGAAAAAAGTTACTGACAATACTGGATCGGGCAAAGCGAAACAAGCGAACAAAATAAAAACAGAATCAAAACCAACGCCTACGTTAAAAATTGAATTGAAGAGTGAAGCCCAAGCTGCTGGAAACGAAAACGAAAACGAAAATAAAGCAGCGGAGGTAAACGTATTAAACAAAACAAATGAAGGGACTAAATTAAATAAAAACGAGGCAAAACCCACCCCCAAAATAGTAAAACCTATTTCCAAACAAAAGAGTACTGACACAAATGACGAAGCACCATCAAAGACTGTACCGGATAAAATCGAACCGGCGTTAACCCCCAAATCAGCCAATCAGAGTGCCGAAGATTTTTGGGCGGCAATCGACCCGAAAGAAAGTGTCATCTTCGATAAGAGAAGACAGAGACTTGCAGCAGAAGCTGCGCCCAAATTGCCTACCAAGGCAGAAAGTCCAAGCGAGGAGAAGCGCGAAATCGAGCCGAAATTACCGGCCAAAACGGAGAACGCCAGCGGGGAAAACTTCTGGGCGGTAATTGGCAAACGTGAAAGCGTCAAATACAATTTTAGGAAAAACAAACCCGAGCCGGAGGAAACGGTATATGAAAATGCCGAGCTGGATTTGAACGAAGTCAAAAATGAGGAGGTGGATTTACCTGGGGAAGCTGAGGAGAAGAAAGTTACATCCAAACGTTTTAGGAAAAACAAACCCGAGCCGGAGGAAACGGTATATGAAAATGCCGAGCTGGATTTGAACGAAGTCAAAAATGAGGAGGTGGATTTACCTGGGGAAGCTGAGGAGAAAAAAGTCACATCCAAGCGTTTTAGGAAAAACAAACCCGAGCCGGAGGAAACGGTATATGAAAATGCCGAGCTAGATTTGAACGAAGTCAAAAATGAGGAGGTGGATTTACCTGGGGAAGCTGAGGAGAAAAAAGTCACATCCAAGCGTTCCTTGGTAAATAAAGCGGTAACGAAAGATCCTGACCTTGTAGGTGTGTTTTCTGCGCCCCCAACTCCAGAGCCCCAACCCCAACTCGAGCCGGAAACGAACGGGTTCGTTCCACTGGCGTCGAACCGACTTTCGCAGTGGATGCATCCATTTAAAAAGCCAGAACAGTTCGACGAGTGCCCGGTGGAGATTTATGCCACCCCTAAGGTCATAAGAGGGCGGCATTATCCTCGCCCTAAATACCCCGTTCCTCCTCCTGCGGCAGATTCGGACGGTGATGATAGTGACGATGAGGAAAGTAGTGAGGAGAGTTCGGACGAGAGTAGTGACGAGGAGAGCCAGCCGAATGTCGGGAAAAGCACGTCTTCGAACGATTCCGGGTTTGATTCCTCCAGCGGAAGTCCGGCTAACGACAAAGATAAGGGTTAGATTCTAATGTTTACAATTCACCACTAACAGATGACTATATACAGTATAAATGATTGAGGACAAGTTGAATTTCCCGCGTCTCTATCTAGTAATTTTTACTCTTTGTGTGTGGCCGTCCTGAGAAATTAATTTTTGTTCAGTGTCGCCTGTGTAAATTTTGCAGCCGGCTCCAAGAATTCATAAGACAAAATGGGGCGCGTTTGCCTAATGTACCTGTCAGTAGTTATTGCCGCTTCTTGTATTTAAAATAAACAAATTACTTGCCTATTTTTTTTGTAACCTATGCATTTGACCAACTTAAGAAAAATATTGAAAGGCGGGAAATTCAACTTGTCCTCAAACATTTATGCTCATACTGTAGATGAGATACATCCATTTTACATATTTAGGACCATTTTGACTTTGACGCCGAGTCCTTTGAAAACATAATAAACTTGTAATGTTTATTTTGGGACGGCTTTCGTTTAAGAGCTCCCGAAATATACATTTTTTTTTCTCTCTTAATAAAAAAAGAACCCGTTTTTTATATCCCTCTCTGAAGTGAATGAAAATGATACTGTTTTTTTCTTGTTTCGTGTAAAAAATGGGACGTATTTATTCGTCGCGCATAATAAACACCTACTCGTTCATACATACTTATGTATAGCCTGATGTGTTATGCAAGTCGGTCTGGAAAACAAGTTGACGTCTGCTGTGTTATCAAACACATGTTCTTACGTCTTTTTTAGTTTCAAATCCGAGCCAGAGAGGCGTTACAAGCGTCGACCTGCGGTTGAATCGTAAATATTATTTATGATGGAAGTTGTAAGCGCGCAGGAGGGTGGAGAATTAATTAATTTTGTTAGCTAACTTGACTATGTTTAAATTTTTATACGAAACTTTCTTTCATACTGAACTCCAAAGAGTTTCTTGTTGTTTTTCCAAAATCTCCGTTTTTTTTTTTAAATGATACTACTACGGCGACAGCTGCTTTTAAAGTGCAGAGCATTTGTAGTTTCTTCCTTTCCGAATTGTTAAAAATTCCACCAGGGGTTTAAAATTTTCACCACCGCCACTATTCACCCCAAAACTTTCATCATATCAGTTAATTAAATCAATTTTCTGCAATAAACTGTAAAATATGTACTAAAAAAAGTAATAATAAAATGATTTGTCAAGCAAAGGAAATTGTCGGATCGGTTGCTAACCCCCCCCCACCCCAAAGAGGGATTTTCCCTCGCATCTGGCAACAGTCCCTTAAAAATTACAGATTTGCAGCTCACTTTTATTACTATTACTTTTTAATAGGAGTAACAATTATTCTAAGGGATGTTTCTGGAATAGGTACTTTAATTATTCTAAATTTCGCAATTTTTAGTTATTACTCTCTACAGGGTGTTTCCGGAGAAATAATTTGGGAAGTTCTTGCTTTAATAATTTTAATTTTCTTACTCCTTCCATTTACATATGTAACACGCCGACGTGCTACTGTTTTGTTTACTACTTTCGGACAACTAAACAACTAATAAAATTGCCCAAACAATTAAACAATTTGAATTAGTTTGACAATATAATTAACTGGACCGAAAATTTATTATCTGAAGGATTTTAACTCGTAATTACTGTTCAGTTTGCTAGGCCAGTATTTCTGAGGCGGATCGCTATTAGTTTTATTGCCCTCCTACAACATGCAAGTTAATCTACCCCGACGAAGGGACCAAGTACCTGCTAGCTACAGATGCGTCAATGACCTAAATGTAATAGTACTACGCCTTGCGGCGAAACTTCTCAGAAATACTTTGATATCTAGCAATATTTGATTTAGCGCGTGATCACTCTAATTAGATTGCCTTGTTTTACCTGTCCTACGTTGTTCTCTGACTCAGTCCTTTTTGGTGAGACGGTGAAATATAACTTGAGAGAGTTTTAGGGATTAACTACTGATAATTAAAATACGGAATTTAAATTTAATTAATTATTTATTGTAAGCAAGGCAAAAACTCCGATTTCTAGCCGCACTGCAGTCTAGAAAAATGAGCGGAAAAACCTTGTCGTTTAAACAATTACAGACACAAATAAACAATACGAAAAGTACAGTGGAGTCCGCTTAAAAGTATTCGCTTCCGAATTTCGTAGCGGCGTATTGACTTCAAAATCACACAGTTGGTGGCTTTGTTTATGCAACAGCAATTAGTGTTTGGAAAACTCTGTTCCTCAATTAATTAACAATTAATTAATTCAATCTTAGATCGGTCTTGGTACTAGTGTTTGTCACTTCCAGATCGTACCCTAAGACACGCTCTGCTCAATCAACCAACGTACAGCGTGACCGTGTGTCTACAGTGTACTTAATTAATGATCGTAATTAATTAATCAGATATTTGGGGAAGTACGTGATACAAAATGTCGCCCAGGCGATCAATTTGCGAGAGGATTAATAGTAATCGCTAGTTTTTCAGGGGAAGGTGACCCTACTGAGTAGGCGTCGGACCCGATTTGTTTCTAACCTAATAACGCAGCGAAGAGGGAGATTCTCAACCGTTCCTATCGCTAAGAGGTGGAGGTACAGTGACTCTCACTTCATTTGTTAACCTCTGATTGCGTTGTTTTCGACGATACTAAACCTATGCGCATTGGCAGAATTGACCGTTTTATTTGATACTCTACTACGCGTAGTTATGATCTTTCGGTCTCTCAGCGAATTACTTCTAATTAACCCGCAAATCTCCTGACAAGGACTACACTTTGGTCCACACACAGGTGTGAGAGAAGCTCAGTTAAGAGGCTGGCTATGAATGTGATTCAAAGTTGTTCGGCCTCGTAATTTTACGAGATTCGTAAAGACAATAAATTGGCCTTGATTTCTGTAATTGGATGGTGCTATGCACTCGTGATTTATCGGCAGATATTAATGCCTCTGACTCGTGGTGTAAAACGGAGATTTCCTGAGCAAGCCGGAATACACCGGTTAACGTGTTCCCAACTTGACAAAGAATATCTCGACAGGTAGAATTATATTTCACAAAATACACTGTAATCAGAATTTCTAAATAGATATAAAATAGTTAAATTGAGTTGGTTGGTTAATGTGCAGAAACGTGCAATCACGCGAACTGAATGACACACCCTGTACATATACTTATTCAAAAACAAACCGATCTAAGGAATTATACAACAACTAAATTACAAATTTTACAAGTGTGATTACGGCTTCGACTTGTTTGCCAATGATACTTTAATTATAATTCGTCTAAGCTCGGCAAATACTGACTTCCAGTATCCGTTAATACAAAATTAAGGAATCAATTAAAATAATTCTGAAAACAATTTAAACCACCAAATATGTGAAGAAGAGATATAAACAAAATGTTTACCTAAGCCCGCGCCCGCGAAGTTAAGATTCGATACACTCACTACACTGAAGTTTTTAAATACACTCGCGGTTAATTTACCGTACGCGACCGGCTAGTTTTAAATTTGATTAGATCGCCTCTCAAACACTAGAATTTTAGACGTCCCGATATAAAATGATTTAACTCTATTGTGAAATCTAAATCAGAGAACCAAGTGCAAAGCAATTCACCAGGCCCAAATAAATACGACTGATCGTTTTAAAAGCTCGGAGCTATCTGCCTGTCATTTTAATTTTCATTTTTC
Organism: Dorcus hopei; assembly: GCA_033060865.1. Taxonomy (NCBI): domain Eukaryota; kingdom Metazoa; phylum Arthropoda; class Insecta; order Coleoptera; family Lucanidae; genus Dorcus; species Dorcus hopei. The sequence goes on from CM065424.1 coordinate 5,863,365, forward strand.
GGCTGAACAAAATTAATTTCCCTTCCTCCTATTAGAAAACTAAATTCAAACACCCCCTGACCAATAGAGCTGTGTTTTGCGTTCAGAAAGATAACGCCCATCCGATTCCAAGAATGTATTTTTTTCCTCTAAGCTTTTAACGACCCCCCGTGAGCAGACCACGTGTGCTGTCTTTCCAAAATTCACAACAACCTTCTTAAAACTACAAGTACCCATCTGACATCTTTATGTTTCCCGCTGATAGGAGAAATTCGACTGCTTTTTGTTTAAACGCTCTTGAAAATCAGCATGCTATTTCCCGTTACACCCCGGCGATAGTTTTAGTTTTCAATAGAAGTATCCTTTTACAGAGACTTAAACGTGTCAAATTGGATGATTTCTAAAGAACAACAGATGAACATTAGAAACTCGTATGACAGATTTATATGATTTCACTCAAGAAAAATTTTAAAGTCCCACAGTGTTACAAGAATTTATGACATCCCCTCGTTATATTGCACTTGACCGACCGTCGTAAGGACCGCCCTGCCGTGACGAAATTGCCTCCGCTTGTTTGTTCTCTTACAATCAAAATTACATCAAACATGCTTTTTGTTTTATAAACAAATTCGCGACCGTTTCACATATTAAAAAAAATTGACATTTGGCGACCGTGCCTTAAAGATTACAGATTGAATTTTACTTTTTTTATTATTATTACTCTACAAGGCGTTTCTTAAATAACGGTAAATAATTTGGGGGGAAGCTCTAGTTTTTAATTATTATAAATTTTGTAAGTTTTTATTATCACTCTGCAGAATGTTTCCGGATTAATAGTAAATAAATTGTGACGCTCTAGTTTTTAATTATAAATTTTGTATTTTTTAATAAATTGTTACTGTACAAGGTGTTTCTGGATTAACAATAAATAATTTGGGACGTTCCAGCTTTAGCCCCGCAGGGTGTTTTCAAATTAACAGAAATAATTTGGGAGGCTCTTGTCTTAATTATTATTTTTCAATACTTCCATTTTTTTAAAATTCTTTTTGTAGAATCGGATGCTAAAAATTCCTCCAAAGAGGGATTTTCCCTCGCATCTGGCAACACTGCCTTAAAGATTACAGATTCGAAGCTCACTTTTATTATTATTATTATTCTTGTAATATTTTTATCTCAGGGCTAAAGCTTTCTCAAATTTCCTTTTTTGTAAATATTTTTCTTTGGAATTTTTATATACTTAAAGATGTATGTATACGAACCAATGTACAACTTCAGCAGGGCTGCCAGTTGAACTTCGTCACTAATTTCTTCCTTTTCTGACGTTTCGTCCTCCGTTACAGAAAGACTTCTTCAGATCCGTTGCTGCCACTTTCTTTGGTACTGTTTGATTTTTATTGGATGCTCCCCCCCTGTAAAGTTTTGAATTTAGTTGAAGGATTCTGCGAACACTTTCCAAGGTCGAACATCGTCATTTTTTCTTCTTTTACCGATTCTTCATTACAGAAGAACCTTTAAGGGCTATTGCTATTCTTCCAGCTGTCCTGCCTTCCTTCTGAAAGTCTTTTCTGCAGAGATTCCTTGGATTGACTTGAAGGCTTCAGCCGCTACTGTCCTTCTTCACCAAGGTTTTTCAGTTTTCTTATTACTGTTTTTTTTTGTGCAACCACTGCAGGCCCGGTCTTCTCTTTAGATTAACTTGAAGTCTTCAACTACGTCACTTCTCCTTAGGTTAACTTGAAGCAAGTGTTCTTCAGCTACGTCACTGCTTTCTTCTTTTTCCGTCTTCCATTATAGAAAATTTTCTTCTGATCCGTTCTTTGGTACTGCTTCTGTTGTTCCCCCAGTCTTCTGGATGTCCTCTTTCTAAAAGTTCTCATTCGAAGACTCCGCTGCCATTGTTCGTGATTGAACCAACGTCTAACGGTTGCAAATAGTGAGAAGTATGACTTGACATAGACAGCAGGACGAGACTATTTTCTATACTTGCATATTCCAGCATCTTGATGTGTGTAATGGCCGTCTAGTAAAAGCAACTGGTTTTCTAACTAGTACAATCATACCAAAAATATGGCTAAAGTTGTACAAATATAAACTCATAGGTACCGGATGGCAATCCATTTTCGAACTCTGGCTTCTAGTTTTTTCCTTTATAAGAAATCATTAAGCTCATTACGTAAGTTAAGTTCAATAAAACATCAGCTATGCGGGCGCAAAAAAATTGTGTAAACAAACGACTGACTAGCTTTATCAAAGGCTTTGCCATCATGAGCCAGGACTGACATTTGCATTGGAGAATAGGTAGCCATACACCAGCATTCATTCATGTCATTCTTTCCTTCGACACTCTTTCCCTTCAAGAAATTGAAACGAAACAAATCCTATTCTAACCCACTAATACAATAATACAGGATTTGTTTCCTGAAAGGAAAGATTGTCGAAGGAAAGAATGATGACATGATTGAATGCTGGTGTATGCCTACCTAATATCAGCTGCATAGTGCAACATCAAACCATCGCCGAGGTGACTCATAAAAGAAACCGGCATTATACAAACATGATTAAAAGCGAATGATCTAGGAAAATCATGATGCCTCATAGGGCAAGTTTGTACATAGTCGGAATTTCCGGTATAAACCATATAAAAGAAGACTGGGTTTCATGTTATACATCAGTGATGGCGAACCTTTTTTTACCAATGGGTCAAATTTAAATAAAAAAATTATAATAATGAACTGGGTCAGTCATTAAAAAATATATCATTTTTTTCTCTGATTCTGACATACCGGGTGGAAAGTTTCAAACCCGAACATAGGAAACTTGCATTGAAAAGTTTATGGAGATTACTGCTCGCCGTTTAAACATACAAAAATGGTAATGGTCTTCAAAGATAGAGAAAATTAAGAGCAATATTACCTTACCAAAATTATTGCTAAATGTTAATAATTTCGTGAAAATTAAATTTTCAAATTTCGTCTGAAAAATTTAGTTTCTTTAGTATGTCAGATTTGAAACCTTCAATTATATACGAACTCGACGATTACACTTACAAGGAATCACTTATCCATATCGATTTCTTTCGAAAGCGTAAAACGCTTCATTTTACCTGCAATGTTATTTTTCTTCTTTTGCCGATGTTTCATCCTTCAGTACAGGAAAATTTTTTCAGGGCTTTATCTGCTTTCAAATATTTGAACTCGTTCTGAATGTCCTCTTCGTAGACACTTCTTGAATTTACTTGACCACTTCTATGGCCATTATTTTCGATGTTTCGTCTTTTGTCACAGAATATCTTCTTCAGGGCCGTTGTTGCTGTTCTATGCACTTTTAATTTGTCATCGTTCATCCTGAATTTCTTTGATTTTCCCTCTCACTTTTGTTTATCTATGTTTTTAAGCACCGCTCTATCCGCAATTATTTATAATAATAATATGATTTATTTCGAAACATAGCTGCGTTACAAAATACAGGAAAACAACAGTGTCCGAAAGTAACGTCTAGCTCCAAACTAACACCGAGTTTGGTTCCAAATTGGGGCGTAAAATTTAAAACATTTGATAAACCATCTGCTAAGCTCTACTTTTTATGGCTTTGCCTATTTGTTATAACCGGCGACCGCTTTTTAATAGATTTTAGTTTTAATTTCGACTAAAAATTAAAGAGGCGTTGCGGACTGATAATTTGAATTCTTTTAAAAGGCCTTTAAAAAAGATTCTCTCCTGCAAACTGCTGCTACTCTCTAAGAGGATTCCTCAATGACTCCGCTTCATATAAGCTCACATTTCAACTACTTTATGTATTACTTTTCCCCACTGACGTGTCTGTACATCCATTGTTTTGTTTATTAATGGCCGAGTATAAATAAAGAATTTGAATTTGAAGTCAAAAGTTCGAAGAAAAAAGGGGAAACAATGTTTGAGACGAAGCTGCAACTCTTGAAATGCGTATCTACCTGCCGCTGTCCAAAGTATAATAATAGCGAATGTACTCAATGTTCGCGAATAGACACGTCAGGTAAATTTAGAACGGTCTTTCGGATCGGAGAAAAGGTACATACCGGGCGTCACGCATTTTTGGCAAAACGTTGGCTTTCGGAACAATCGCTTATTGTTTTCGTTGTTTTTTTTTTTTAATGTGTATTTATTTTCCGTACGTTGCTGCGCAGATTGCGACGTGAACATACACAAGAAATGCGAGAAACTCACCGCTAACCTTTGCGGAGTCAATCAGAAACTGATTGTGGAAGCTATTGAGTCAGTGAAGAAAGGTAAGAGAAAAAATATTTTTTTATGGAAGTTCGTTTTTTTTAAGTTTTTTTTATTAAGTATTTTATAATTAAGTTGTAGCGTGACAATATCATTTTTATGAACTACATAAATAAAAAAATTAATCTTTACTTTGCTATCCTCTTTGATATTTACATCTGAATTATTTGATCGAAAATCATATACATATAAAATGCGTATACTAGTGAGCTTTGAGCTTTTTTGAGCCCAAAATGAAGATTAAAAATTTCGTGCCTAACAATAATTAGGAAACCAGCTCTTAATACGTTACAGTTAATTAAATCAAATAAAACAACTGATGATCATATACCTACATAATTATTTTAATACTTATGTACAGTAGCGGACAATAAAATCCGTCCATATTTAGCCAAATTTGGTAAATCAGGCTATTGAGGTTATGTTTCTGTCAAGAAAAATTTAAAATATCAAACTTAATAGACAGAAATTTCATAACAACTCCAACCTTTACCTAGCAAAGTCATTACTCTTAATTTTTGAGCGGAACTTAATTGATGCATCTTTTCACGTTACAGAGTAAAGGAACGGTATTGTTTTACTACCGCCATCTAGTGAATTGTCACAGTAGTTTTGGAGCGTTCACAAAAAGATAAAGAGAGGCTCTTTTTGACTCTTAAATTTTATGATTACTGCAGGCACCTTCTAGTGACTTAGGGGCTCATTCTAATTGGGGTTGCAAGTTACAACTTGGTATGAACCTATTTCCGAGCATTATCGAGCCTGCACAACGTTGTATCCTGTTACCACCGAACATTGCTGAGATTGAAGCTTCTTACCAGTTGCTAAGGAGGTACCCCCGTTGCTAGGTTGCAAATTCGATTAGAATGACCCCCTTAGAGCCGAACCAAATTCACTGCAATTCCAGTTCCTTTTTAGGCAAGCACATACTCCAATGGCGAATTCCAGTCGCTACACTAAAGCACACTCAGTGTATTCTCATCTCATTCTAACCTATATAATAATAAGAGATGAAGATACACTAAGGCCCGATTTTACAATCGTCGGATAAGCATTATTATCGGTATAACGTGACGTAGGTGTGACGTAGATATGGAGGAACATTAAAGGATATTTGGCGAACAGTTATTCCGTTCTTATTCCGCGATTGTAAAACTGGGCCTAAGTGTATATACAGAAACACCAGTGTAGCGATTTTAATTCGCCATTAATTACAATTCCTCTTTTCCTTGTTTCATGACTAGTATTCGACGCCTTCTATTGATACTTAGATAAATCAGGAGCTGCAAATTTAACTTAACCCATTAAAGCCCATAATTCTATAATTCATGTTTGACTGTGAGAATTTGTTTTTAACATCTAGGAAACATTAGTAATTAAAGTATAGTTTATTCAGACTTGATTCTTGCTTATTTCTATGATTTTGCGTCTGGCAACTTTAATTACCAATGGGTAAATAGGGGTCTGACGTTAAAATACGGTAAACGTTACAATAACGTAAGTTTTGCGAATACTCTCTAACGTTTACCATGTTTTACCGTATTTTAACGTCAAACCTGCGATAATTCCCTAACATAAGAAAGTATTATGTACATACAAAAGAAAGATAAAATAAAAGACTACAATGGTTAGGGTATTTAGAAAGGATGCCCGATAAGAGTAAACACAATAGTAAATACCGTAGGCAACAGAAAACCAGAGGGGAATACAAAGGAGAAGATGGATTGAAGCAGTAGTGGAGGATCTAAAGGAGAGAAACATTCACAACCGGAGAAATATAGCAAAAAGGAGAGATTGGAAGAAGATAAAAGGAAAGAATAGAAGAAGATAAAAGGAGAGAATGGAAGAAAATAACCCAATTATGGGCCTAAAGGTCCTGAAAACAGCTTTAGTATATATGTATTACATACTACGACAGAACGTTACATTATCAAGATTAATTTTTTTTATTAGCACATTATTTTTCAAAATATTAACGGGTTGTCCATTTTTCATGAAAGGTTTTTACATAAAATTGAGGATGCAGTGGAACGTCGCACTTTATACACACGTATACAATACGACGCCCACATATCTTACAACGGCGATACTCGCATTTCGATACTCCTTTCGAAATTATATGACCAGTTCGATCCTTTCGAATTACTTCTAATGCAGGAGTGAATTGTAATGAACTTCGGACGCCTGCGGTAAGAGGAGCTGATTCACAAGACTTCAGTAGACATATCGCACAATGACGTCTAAATTCCAATAACGGTATTTCATGACCTAATCGACGATAGAGTAGCCAACCTTGAACACAAGATACGTCTATGACCCAAGCAAAGTACGGCCACCACCATTTTTTTGACCTTATTGTACATCTATAATTTGCAATAAATTGGTCTGAAATATCAACTCCGCCCATATTAGGGTAGGTGGGGACAAAAGATTCCATGGGGCAAAAGGTTCCACTGGCTTTTGAAAAAAAGCGGGAAGAGTTTGAGGGGACGTCCAGGTGGCAATGGTTCCTCTGATTTCTTATCAGTTGCTACACCAAAGCTCATTGCGTTCGGATCGTTTATGTGATAGAAAATGAGGTAAGTGCGTTTTGGACGCTTACGATATAATTTTAAGCAGTTTTCATATGTCTGTTGACAAAAGATAGAAAGTCGGAACAGTTTCGGCGATATTTTCCCGTTATTGTGTGGTAATAGACCTCCTGAATCCTCTCATTAGATTCTCCATTACTTGAAATGAACGTTGGGAATCATTCCGAACCTAGAAAATCCTCTTTTTCCAGTGGAATCCCTTGCCCAACTCGATAGGGCAAAAGGTTCCAAAGAGGTTTTTTAGATAAATGGGAAATTAGCTAACATCATCTTTGGGAAAAAGTCTTTCCTATTTACTGAAGCTAGAGGAGATATTTAACTAGGATACAAGCCAGTTTTCAGGTTTCCAGGACGTTCTGGGATACCAGGGGAAAGCCAAATGTCGAAACTGGAACCTTCTGCCCCCACCTACCCTACTATTATACCGTGCTCTTGGACCCGGTACATCCACAGGAATTTTCTTTTTCTCTGAACGACTGTAGCGAAAGGATTTTTTTATAGGACGGATCCTATCACAATTAGAACAATTAGAACTGTTACAACATTGTTATCATTCGAATGAACTGTCAAAATTTCACCCGTAGATGATGTAGCCATTTTCCCTCGTGGTTCCTTTTTAATTTTTTTTTCCAGGAAGTTTCATTACCACTCTACAACGATTTTCACGAAGAGTACCTCTTCCACCTATGCCCATTGAATTTAATTCTTGAAGGAGTTCAACGGAAGTAAAAAGATTGTCAATGCCTTGTTTCATTTGTAAATTTTCAATTAGCCCCAACACAACATCAGTTCCTTGACCCATTCCTGTCTCGGAGAGTTTTGTTGAAGAACCGCAATTCCGTTTCGACGTGATAAATGTAACCTGATGGATTAGCAGCAACCCAAAGTTTGAACCCAAATCTTATGGGTTTTTTTCTTATGAACTGCTTCATTCTGTGTCGTCCACAATACGGAATCATACTCTCATCAGCACTTATTTTAGGACCAGGTACAACTTGTTTGAAAACCATATTCAACTTGTCAAATATAGGACGCATTTTATACATCCGGTCTTTTCCATCATCACATTGATTATCGGCTAATGCCTGTTTTAGACGGTCATATTTCATGTCCAAATTTGTGATAAAGTGAGAGAGAGAAGCTACCACAGTGAATGTTGATTGGTTGAATTGGCACTTCTCACTCACTTCGTAACAAATTTGATGCAAAAATATGACCGTCTAAAATAAGCATAAGTGAATAAAGCTCATAAGCTCGTCAAACCTACTATGTCGAATTGCATCAGAGACTACATGTGTACAGGATAGTGTTTCCAATAAAGTCTTCTGTAAGGAATATGAATTATGAATACAGTTAATGGCATCTGGCAACTAATATAAGGTATACAAATAAAAATATTTAGAAAGAAGGATCAACTGCCATTGTTGTACACCACTACGCTTGTTACCTTTACATAAAAAATAACCCCGAAAGTAATGATTGTCAAATAACGATTAAATGTACTACAGTTGCGGACAGAAAATTTCGGATGTCAATGTCATTCTACTGACGTAAAAGTTAAAAAATTCCTATATCCGATGAGTGACAGTGACATCCGAAATTTTCTATCCGCAACTGTACAAGGAAATCATTAACAACATGTGCGTCAAAGTATTGCAATTATGTATATTCAAATATACATTCACGCCTGCACCATGGTTAGTTATAAACAGCATGGCAACTAAAGTTGCTTTAATGGGTTAAAGCAGCGATTCTCAAACTGTGGGGCGCGCCGAAGCTGTACAGGGGAGGGGGGGCGTCGAATAAATGAACGAGATATCAAAATTAAAGTTTTACACTTTTATTGCCCAATTCCAATCACCCAATTTAATGTCTTCATCTGCGAAAAGGTATTTGCTGAGAGTAGAGTTCAAATTCTCTGAAGGACCCCCGACTATCTTTATATTACGCAGGGGGCACAAAATTATTCAAGGTAAAAAAGAGGGGCGCGAAATACGAAAGTTTGAGGACCGCCGACTTAAAGAAAAAAATTTCCGTTGCGTTTTCTGCTGTGTTAAGAAAGTACGCACTTTTTAATTTCTCTTTTCGGTAAAGAGAAACTGGTAAAAACGTTCCTCAAATTTTAAAATTAACCTAGCGCCATCTAGTATCAACTAATCGAACTATTTTCTCTGCGATTCAAAACAGACGTTAAAAAATGTGTCACATGTTTTTTTTTCTCTCTCAAATATTGTGCACTTCAGGTAATGTATTTTGTCAAAAGACAGAATAAACAGAAAATAAATGCGAATTATTAACGGTAACATTTCTATTAAACGTCAGAATTACTAGTGATATTTTGTATGCGAACTGAACGTCAAAAATATTAAAGTAAGGTTTACATTTCGCAAATGACGTGCCCGGATTTTTTTCTCCGCTACTGTACACAACATATTTTATTTATTATATGTAATTAATTTATTATTAATTACTTAATTAATCAATAATTAATGAGTACAAGCGTTGTCTAATGAAACATTTAAGTGATCATCACAAAACATTTCAAGGCGCTAGCATTTTGATTTATTCGTAATGACATAAAATATGGACCTTTTGAGTATCGTCTGAAAAACACAGAAACTTTGCAAATGGTTCAAACTGTTTGTGGTGGTGAAACAGTGAGTCCTAAGAATGTTTTTAAGTGGTTCTCAAGATTTCGTGATGGCACAGACTGCATTCAGGATGATCCACGACCAGGGGCCCTATTCTCAACCCGTTCGAAAAGATTCGCATGCGAAAATGACGTCAAAATGACGTTTTTTCCGAACGATTTGTATAGTTTTGTACGAGAGTCTACTTCATTTTGACGTCATTTTCACTTGCGAATCTTTTCGAACGAGTTGAGAATAGGGCCCCAGGTCTATCAACAACAGTTCGTAGTGAAGACAATGTTCAAAAAATAGCTGAAATTCTGCGAAGTAATAGTTGTGTATGTACCACGCTCATCGAGAGGAGCACTGGCATTCTTAAATTCACTGTCCATCTCATTTTAACAAAAAAATTGGGGAAAACGGAAGCTCTACGCTGGTTTGTACCGCACGTACTGATTGACGATCAAAAAGATTGAAGAGTGAAGAACTGCAAACACATGAAAAAACGGCCAATGTGGATCCTGACTTCATGTCGAGCATCATAACTGATGATGGAATATGGTGTCTTCAATATGAACCACTCACAAAGCGCCAGAGCTGAGAGCGGAAGAGTCCAGAAGAATCAAGACAGAGAAAAAGTGCGCGTGCAAAAGAGTCGAATCACCGTTTTCTTTGATTCCAAGGGAATTTATCCATAGGGAATTCGTGGCAGAAAGTCAATTACTAATACTTGGGTATTCTGAATCGTTTATGGGCCAGGATTGTTCGAGTTCGACCCAAATACCAAAAGCAAGAGACATGGTCTTTGAAGCAAGACAATGCATCGGCACAAAAAGGCAAGAGTGTACAAGATTTCTTGACTCTGCGCGATTTCTGGCTATTCCCAAAATTAAAATCGGCGATGAAAGGAAGCGTTTCGACCATTTCGAACATTCAGAAGGAGGCTTCGACCGCGGTTTTGGAGGCAATGAGTACCACGAGTGCTTCAAAAAATTTTACGACCGTTTCCAGCATTGTGTTGACTCACAACAAATCTATTTTGAATGGAAAATAATAACTAAAAATAAATAATCTTTTGTTTTTTTTTTATTTCACATCAGTCACCTTTTCCACTGGACACAGTACGTAGGCAAAGTGCTCTGGCAGCAGTAATGAATCTTTTAATAGTTACCACGAAATTTCAACATCCAAGGCTTCATAAAGTAAAATGGAAACATCCAAATGATAGCACTGAAAAGTTGTTCATATTTTGATTACAGAAAGACGTTTGAAGGAAGTGAAGGATGGTAAAACTTATCGAGGTACAAATGAAGACCTGGCTCATTATCTAGTTGCCATGACTTGCCGTTGGAAAAATTCCAAGTAGAAGAAATTAGAAAACACTATAAGCATAACATTGCACAAGAAAGAAACCGCAACCGTATGATGGAGAATACAATGCAGAGACAGAATTAAAAAATACAATGAGACTGAAATAGTTGCGAACAGGACAAGGAGAAGATTGAGAGGAGTAAGCACAAAAAGAAAGAATGACTAAACAAGAAACAGGAAGAAGTTAAAATAGAGTACAGAAATAATAACGCTAAACTTTTTGATCAAAAGTTGAAAGTATTGCGAATGAAATCAGATATAAAAGTACGAGGCTACAAAAATGAAGAAGGAGAGTTAGTGCAGAAAGAAGAAACTATTAGAGAAATCTAGGAATTATTCAACGAAAAAATGATAGCTGAACGAAACCAAGAAGACCTACAACCAGAAGAGCGAGACGTCCCAGAAGAAGTGGTAAGTAACCATTTCGACTCTAGCGGAAGTAATTGCCATTATAAAGAAGTTTCAAAATAATTAGATGATCGATAGTGATACAATTCCAACTGAGCTCCTGTAAAACGTAAATGCACAAGTTAAATTGCAATAAATAAATAAAAAGAAAATATGCCGAATGGGTGGGAAAAGGGGAGTGAAAATGCCGCTCCACAAGAAAGGGGGAAAAGAAAACTGTTTAAACTACAGAGGCATAACATTACTCTCTTTCCACAATTAAATAGCAATAAATAATTGTGGTATAAAAATATCCAATATTAATTTTATGTATAAGGAATATAGAATAAAAAATTAATCCATATTACTACTATTAATTAATTACCTTTTTCCCAGCATACGTACGAAGCTATTTTAGTAGGCAGTTTCCTGCAGCGATAAAAAAACCTTTTAGCATATTTATAAACGCCAGCTTATTACCATCGACAATAATCATATTGAAATTTAGACTTGCTTGTAAAAAGAAAAACAGAAATTTATTTGACATGGCGACAAAAGTAAAAGCGATAGACTCGAATCGCAGGCTTATAAACCAAGAACTCGCTTAAAAATATATAGCCGAAGAATTTCAGAAGTGTAATTACCTGATTAAAATAAGGTTTACATTGCGCAAATGACGTGCCCGGACTTTTTTGTCCGCTACTGTACACAACGTATTTTATTTATTATATGTAATTAATTTAGTGGATAATGTTTGAGCAAATCAATTTAAAAGAAGAAGAAGTAGCTGTCAACCCACATCGGAACGTCGACTTTTAAAATCTATTCGATAAATAATTATAATGAATAATTCTGTGATAATTGTCAGTGGATAAGAAAGTGCTTTTTTAATTATTGATTTGAGCGATTCATTTTAAATTTCTTTCTTATTATTTTTTTCTTTAGCAAATCGGATGAAATAAATTAGAACACGAGTTTGATTATGAACAAAACACAGGTTTTCTAATTTTGCTCTTCCATTTTTTTTTAAATTTATTTCTGCAGCTATTAGCTACCTCATCCGCGAGAAAATTAAACAGTGGAGGCCTCAGCATCCTTCCTTGTCGTACACCAATGTTAACCCCAAATTTTCTGAAACTTAAAATTAGCACCGTGTTTCATTAATTAATGGTTGAATAGATTCTTTCAGTATTTTTTTTTGCGAAAGGAATAAAGAGAGGTTGAAGGTTTGAAGACAATTAAAAGCTTAAACTTTCAATGAAAAAAAAAACACTCTATTGTATGTACATTCATTGATAGAAGAAAATGGTCGAAAAAGAAGCAACTTAACAAAAGTAATTCAAAAGTAAATCATTAACGAAACATTACTTATGGCGTTTTCGATCGACTGCTCTAGAACACTCTAAATGTTTCCCATCTTATTTTAACTTAATTTAATGAATAGAAGACGGAGGTACCTTGAGATTGCTCTAGAGCAGTCAATCGAAAACGCTACAGGTACATTTTCTGTTATTCTATTATTTTCTTTTGTTCCTCACGACTTTGACTTTTCCTTTTCTCTTACATAAGTGTATTCCTTTTAAAGCGTGTAACACGCCGACGTACTACTGTTTTTGTTTACTACTTTCGGACAACTAAACAACTAATAAAATTGTCCAAACAATTAAACAATTTGAATTAATTTGACAATATAATTAACTGGACCGAAAATTTATTATCTGAAGGATTTTAACTCGTAATGACTGTACAGTTTGCTCGGCCAGTATTCCTGAGACGAATAGCTATTAGTTTTATTGCCTTCCTACAACATGCAAGTTTATCTACCCCGACGAAGGGACTAAGTACCTGCTAGCTACAGATGCGTCAATGACCTAAATGTAATAATACTACGCCTTGCGGCGACACCCCCAGAAATACTTTGATATCTAGTAATATTTGATTTAGCGCGTGATCACTCTAATTAGCTTGCCTTGTCCTACCTGTCCTACGTTGTTATCTAACTCAGTCCTTTTGGTGAGACGGTAAAATATAACTTGCGAGAGTTTTAGGGATTAACTACTGATAATTAAAATACGGAATTTAAATTTAATTAATTATTTATTGCAAAGCAAGGTAAAAAACTCCGATTTCTAGCCGCACTGCAGTCTAGAAAAATGAGCGGAAAAACCTTGTCGTTTAAACAATTACAGACACAAATAAACAATACGAGAAGTACAGTGGGGTCCGCTTAAAAGTATTCACTTCTGAATTTCGTAGCGGCGTACTGACTTCAAAATCACACAGTTGGTGGCTTTGTTTATGCAACCAGCAATTAGTGTTTGGAAAACTCTGTTCCTCAATTAATTAACAATTAATTGTATGCAATTTAGATCGGTCTTGGTACTAGTGTTTGTCACTTCAGGTCGTACCCTAAGACACGCTCTGCTCAATCAACCAACGTACAACGTGACCGTGTGTCTACAGTGTACTTAATTAATGATCGTAATTAATTAATCAGATATTTGGGGAAGTACGTGATACAAAATGTCGCCCAGGCGATCAATTTGCGAGAGGATTAATAGTAATCGCTAGTTTTTCAAGGGAGGTGACCCTACTGAGTAGGCGTCGGACCCGATTTGTTTCTAACCTAATAACGCAGCGAAGGGGGAGATTCTCAACCGCTCCTATCGCTAAGAGGTGGAGGTACAGTGACTCTCACTTCATTTGTTAACCTCTGATTGCGTTGTTTTCGACGATTATATAACCCTATGCGCAATGACAAGAATTGACCGTTTTATTTGATACTCTACTATGTGTAGTTATGATCTTTCGGTCTCTCAGCGAATTACTTCTAATTAACCCGCAAATCTCCTGACAAGGACTACACTTCGGTCCACACACGGTGTGAGAGAAGCTCAGTTAAGAAGATGGCTATGAATGTGATTCAGAGTTGTTCGGCCTCGTAATTTTACGAGATTCGTAAAGACAATAAATTGGCCTTGATTTCTGTAATTGGACGATGCTATGCACTCGTGATTTATCGGCAGATATTAATGCCTCTGACTCGTGGTGTAAAACGGAGATTTCCTGAGCAAGCCGGAATACACCGGTTAACGTGTTCCCAACTTGACAAAGAATATCTCGACAGGTAGAATTATATTTCACAAAAATACACTGTGATCAAAATTTCCAAATAGATATAAAATAGTTAAATTGAGTTGGTTGGTTAATGTGCAGAAACGTGCAATCACGCGAACTGAATGACACACCCTGTACATATACTTGTTCAATACGCAAACCGATCTAAGAAATTATACAACAAGTAAATTACAAATTTTACAAATGTGATTACGGCTTCGACTTGTTTGCCAATGATACTTTAATTATGATTCGTCTAAGCTCGGCAAATACTGACTTTCAGTATACGTTAATACAAAATTCAGGAATCAATTAAAATAATTCTGAAAACAATTTAAACCACCAAATATGTGAAGAAGAAATATAAACAAAATGTTTACCTAAGCCCGCGCCCGCGAAGTTAAGATCCGATACACTCACTGCACTGAAGTTTTTAAATACACTCGCGGTTAATTTACCGTACGCGACCGGCTAGTTTTAAATTTGATTAGATCGCCTCTCAAACACTAGAATTTTAGGCGTCCCGATATAAAATTATTTAACTCTATTGTGAAATCTAAATCAGAAAACAAGTACACAACGCAAATTCGTCAAGCCCAAATAATACGACTGATCGTGTTAAAAGCTCGGAGCTATCTGTCTGTCATTTTAATTTTCATTTTTCGGCTGAACAAAATTAATTTCCCTTCCTCCTATTAGAAAACTAAATTCAAACACCCCCTGACCAATAGAGCTGTGTTTTGCGTTCAGAAAGATAACGCCCTCCGATTCCAAGAATGTATTTTTTCTAAGCTTTTAACGACCCCCCGTGAGCAACCCACGTGTGCTGTCTTTCCAAAATTCACAACAAACTTCTTAACTACAAGTACCCTCTGACATCTTTATGTTTTTCGCTTATAGGAGAAATTCGGCGCCCTGACTGCTTTTTGTTTAGACGCACTTGAAAATCAGCATGTTATTTCCCGTTACGCCCCGGCGATATTTTAGTTTTCAATAGCCGTATTCTTTTACAGAAACTTAAACGAGTCAAATTGTATAATTTCTAAAGACCACCAGATGACCCTTTGAAACCCGTATGACAGATTTATATGATTTCAACTCAAGAAAAATTTTAAAGTCCCACAGTGTTACAAGAATTTATGGCATCCCCTCGTTATATTGCACATTGACCGACCGTCGTAAGGACCACCCTGCCGTGACGAAATTGCCTCCGCTTGTTTGTTCTCTTACAATCAAAATTACATCAAACATGCTTTTTGTTTTATAAACAAATTCGCGACCGTTTCAAGCGCTTTCTTGTTCATACAAAATTATCACAAAATTTGGAAATATAATTAATCGGACAATTGTAAATTCAATTTAGTCAATCAGTCAACTTCTAAACTGACAGCTATCAGTTTGAATTGACTTTTAAATCGACAGCTATCGACGCACAGCGAAACGTCGACTTTTAAACGGAATTTACAATTATTTATATATCATTGCTTTAAGTAAAATTCAAATAATTAATAAGCGACAAAGTAATCTTCGAAAAACGTATTTACGTCGGTTTTCACGTGACACTTTGTCACACTCGGGTGGCAACATTGAAGCCAGTTTTCTCAAACTTATTTTCTAACACAATAATAAATAATGACAACAACACACAGACGCCTTTGGCATTGAAAGTCTGCGAGAGCTTAACAGCTATAGGTGTCAAGCGTAATTGCTGACGTTCCGTTCGGCCCCAAAAATAAATCACGGGAGTGCCAAAAATGTGTCGGGAGGCTGACAGAAGACTACCATTTTCTATTGTATTTGAAACACATTTTTGCAAACTTCAATACTAATCTGAAAATTATTTGAAAGTCGTAAATGTAGGACTTCAAAAAAAGAAGGACACCATGATTAATGTCACGTCGTGTACGCCATTTACTTGACCTCACATGTGATTGAGTGCGGAATTCGCACATTCAGAAAAGAAATAGAATGAAAAAAGAAATAATAATTATATACAATATCGGGCTTTTCTAAATTCACAAGTAATTGAAATATTTTCATTGCTTTCGAGCAAGTCATTAATCACGTTTCTTCCTACAGACAGTTTCAATTTGTTACGTTCAAAGCCCATGATGCAAAACGGGCGTGGGACGTTCGCTATGATTTAGAACTGATTCGTTTTCTGATTTGTAAACGACGAATCTGGTATTACACGCGAAGCGTCACACCTGTTTGATTCGGTTGAATCTCGAATTGAATTATTACGATTTAAAATTAGACGACGCAAATATATAAAATATATCGGTTTTCTCTTCGCGTTAAATCCGCGCCGTTACGTCAATGAGCAACACACATGGTTTATGTATGGGGCCTATTTATAATCCTCCTCACATAATTGAGTCTCGCAAATCGATTCTGCCCTTCTTCAATTGCGCGAGATGCTTTTAGGGGGCCGTCGCGGGATTAAAAAACTTTCCTGTGCTTTTGAAGTGGGAAACGCGCGCGGCTTTGTTTTGACCGTTTCGATTTTTAAATTTAGTTCGTTCCTGTTTATAAATATAGAGTAGAGGCGCGACAAACATTTTTGTGTTGCCGATGATAGTTGGGCGGCGTTTCTTTTCTGTGAAAACTCGAATGAATTACTAGTTATTTTTAACGTCTTGGTTAACTAACCTGTGAACATTTCCTTTGTAAGAAATCCAATAAATAAAATTCTTTTCTTTTATTGGTTATCAAAGAAACTCATCCACTAACCCCTGTTTAGCTTTCAATTACTTGTTGTAATTTTAAAGCGAGTACTCCACAAGAATAAAGCAGAGTTTATAGTTTTCCAAAGACTCCTTTGAAACTTTCATTTGAATATGGACGTATCTCAGTGACGTGTTTAGGACATTTTAGATTTGAATAAAAATTTCTTTTTAGGTTCGTCAGATACGAGGGATTCCCCTACGTCTAACCCATCTCACAATCCTGCTTTCGCTTTAGATTCCAGCGACTCCGTCGAAGAGTACTACACCTCAAGCACGTACACCGGCTTTCAAAAGAGCGGAAGGATAACGCCGCCCGCGACCACTATACCGCGCTTCAGGAAGTACTGCATTGACGACTTCAACTTCCTGAAGGTCCTGGGCAAGGGAAGCTTCGGGAAAGTGAGTAAACGGAAGTTAAAGCGAACCGGGGCGAAGATGTTTCGGGTTTTCAGGTCCTCCTGGCGGAACTGAAGGATACAGAGTACTATTACGCGGTGAAATGCTTGAAGAAGGACGTCGTTTTGGAAGACGATGACGTGGAATGCACGCTCATCGAAAGGAAGGTTTTGGCACTGGGCACGAAACATCCTTATCTCTGCCACTTACTTTGCACTTTCCAAACTGAGGTAAGGATACTCCTGTGTACCCAAACATTTCCTTCACTGGTGTTATCTTTACCATTTCTTTTCTTTTTTCTTTTTTAATTACGCACGGACAATTTTGCTTCCTTTTCGTTACAGTGCAGTAGGTAGTAACACATCAATAGCTTTATTTTCGATGTTTTACAGCAATCTGACGTCAACGGACGTTTGGCGAAGCAATAAATTTATTATTTGTGTAGCGTCTCGTCCGTTAATACGATTTTGATTACCCGGTCCTTACGTTTTTATGTGCGCCTTGCAAATACCGACGTTTCGCTCGAGTTATGCGCAACAATAATTTTTAGAACGCGTTACTCACCGGAACACCTTTGGCAAGGGGCATCGTAAACACTCGCGGAGTAAACGATTTGGCCGCGCTTTATTCTTGCGACCATTAATTTAATTAATTAGGATCACTCGAACCGGCAGTGAATGCCCATGATAAAATTGAGCCTTCCCTGAGCCAAGGAAATTTTCCAATTTTATTTGCAACTCCGCAAAGCCAAAAGGTGATTTGGTATTTTGTTTAGGTTTAGAAAATACGTGCAGTAGAAGTTACGTAATTGTCACACGCGTATTTGTTGCGTCCTTGGATTTAAAAAAGGTTTGAGTGGGCGGCAAAAATAGTTGGGAAAGCTATACAAGTCGTAAAACGGTTATTTAAAATAGGGAATGTGTCGTTACTCATCAAAATAAATTGATTTAATTTGGACAAGGTTAGTCATTTAAAAGCACCTTTGTGAAGTGGATTTTGGATGTAATTTGCAGAAAGACCAATAGATTTCATCTTCCTTCCTGTATATGTTCGTCTTCAAATAGAGGAAGGGATAGAGAAAGTAAATGGTAAATACTATCAAATGGAAAATATTTTGATTCGAATGATGAATAATAAACATGCGTTACAAAAGTAGCCCCGGCACCAAAGGGGCAATATAATAGGAGACCAGATGTAACCTGGATTAAACAAATTAACCTTTGCCTTTTACTTTGAAATCAATAGCATCTTAATCTAAGAAGGATTTTTGGGGGAAAGAAGAAGTATGGTTAAGATGAACAAGGCAAGAAGTAAAATGGAACCACAAGTTAGCAGTATAGTTAAATCCAGAAGGTTGAGATGATTACGATACCTAGAAAGAATGCCCGATGGTAGAAGGACAAAAGGACGAGAGATTTTGGCCAAATAAGATAGTTTAATGAAGTATGTATGTACAAGAGGATCTTCATGAAGAAGGAGTATACAGCAGGAAAAGGACAAAACCGAAACGAATGGG
This sequence comes from Dorcus hopei, assembly GCA_033060865.1. Classification (NCBI taxonomy): domain Eukaryota; kingdom Metazoa; phylum Arthropoda; class Insecta; order Coleoptera; family Lucanidae; genus Dorcus; species Dorcus hopei. Next base: position 5,882,343 of record CM065424.1, read on the forward strand.
GAAGCATAATCAAACTATGGCCCTAAAATCAACATTTTATTCTGGAAGATTGCAGGGATTTTCAACAAAAGTTGACAGCATTGAAGATCGTTGGGAGACACCACAATAATGTGTGATAATTGTCAAAAAGCTGACACGCTTTTACCTTAAGGCCGTGCTACCCTACCGTTATTACCTACCTAGTTGACCCTGTATAAGATGCGAACGTTGGGGGAAAATCGTCGATGTTAAAGAAAAACTACATGGACTTATGCCCAGCTCAGTGAAGACGGGGTGGGCTACAAATAGATTGTCGGTAGCTCGATACCTGAATGTAAAAGAAAAAGGGGCGCCACCTAATGAATAGGTTCCGAATAGTATGGTGAAAAACGCGGCACCGCTAGAACTGCACACGTTGTTAAAAGCGCTCGAGCTTTAAAACCCGCAGAACATATTGCAGTGATAATTACCTGAGTACAATAAAATGAAAAGAAATAATCATCGTAATCAATAAAAATCAGAAAAGAGCACCAAGTTCAACGTCGAGTGTACAAGACGATCCATGACGAGCGGAGGACCACCAGAGCGGAGAAAGCACCTCTACGTTTACATAAAAAGGTTCCTTGGAAGAGTGTTCAGCATACCAGAGTGAAGGAGACCATCGTCCACAGCTATATGTGTACGTCGTAAGCAGAGAACCGTCACATCGTGCAAAGTCTCTTCATTCTACAAACAAAATCACATTAAACACATCGGAATGCAACAAAATAACATTCCAATACCACAACAAGTAAGATCCACTTCACGTATCCAGTTGCACGAGTTCCTGAGGATTTTGTGATCCATCAACGTTTGTGCATAAACAATTACGGTGAACCAGTGCTAGACTTTTCCATTTTGCGTTGTTTTTCGTTTATTTTGTTTAATAATTTGACTTTTCTAAAAATGAGATTATGTCATTTGAGGTTAGATTGCAGTTTATGTGTTTATCTTGTAATTATCATTATTTAGTCAAATGAAATGTTACTTACTCTTAATTAATTAATTAATTTCTACCATTTTATTGTATTTTATGTAAAAATTTGTGTATTTTCGAATTTGGTAAACAAACAAATTGTCATAGGCAAAATGCGCACCGGGTTCGAGGCTTCCAAGCCAGAATGTTGATGGTTGCCATGGTGACGGTAACTGTCCACATATCTACGGCTATAAAAGGGCGTGCGCCTCGTTCAGAGAGTATTCTTCGTTAGATTTTCATCCGAGCAACATGTAAAAGCATTCTTCGTCTAGTTTTCGAACAAGCAACATGTAAATTAAATCCGCGAACTGGAAACTTGAAATTAATTCCTTGAGTTTTCGAACTGACGGTAATTAGATTTTTTCTTCGCGACAATTTTGCCTTTGACACTGGAAGAAAATAAACTGGATTTTTGAGAAAACCCAAGCATTTCGTTTCTCAATCTTATCAGAATAATTTTTAAATCGAGAGTCCCAAATTGCTGAGTGGTTTTCAATTTCTATTATAAATAATTCTGTATCAATAGTCATTTTAACTACAGCGCAGACGGACGAATACTGTATTGTACCAGCAGCGCGATCTAGCAGCGCATTGTGTAAAGACAATTGCGATCAAATCGCGCGGCTGAATCGCGCTGCTAAGTCGCCAATGTGTAAGAGGTCTTACACGAAACACAAAATCAGCGTATCTGAGGAGGATTACTGTTCAGCATTGAACGCTGGGTCTACTGAATACGATCTGACCTTTGATACGAAGGTTTGACCATCCACGCACACTAACAAATATTTCGGGTATCTTAGAGGGATTATTGTTCAGCATTGAACGCTAGGTCTGGTGAATCCGATCACTTCTATAATATCGGAGTATTTGCCCCACACACACACACAAACACCCCTACACATTACACACACAATTTCACACATTCTTTTCCATTTCGACAATCTGACTGAAAGTGAAGTCCACAAAAATTCATTTGGAAGAATCCACCCTGAGAAGAACAGCCACACGAGATACAAAACAATACGTTCAACCCACAAAGCAAAATTTAAAAGGAAAAATAAAAGCAAAAAGTAAAGACAAGTACTCCACACACACATCATTACATATATGGCACCCAACATGAAGGGGCTCTCAGATGGACTACACATTCATTACAATATGTGTCTGACAGCCACCCCGTATAAGATACCACCGTCGGTGACTCTGTATATTGACGAGAAATAAATAAGAACCACGATAAACGGTGATAGGGGAGACCGGGGGAACGACGCCCACGTAAGGTAAAAGCATCAATAACAATATTGTTTTTCTCTTAAAAAATCTGAGTAAATTCTGGCAAAAGTATTATACTTTTACCTATAAGTTAGCATAGCCAAAATACATGGTGTTACACTTTACCAGGTACAGCATAGTAGAAAGCTAAAGTGTTACATGGGCGGTATTACCCACAAATTTTGGGTAATAGGGCCCAGGTGGGCTCAAACATTTCATTTCTCAGAATGGAAAAATATTTAAATGGAATTTTTTAATAGGGCAGCTTATAAGTATATTAGTGACCACTTTAAACGCTACGATTTGCTAGTAAGTTGTGTGAGCCTTATAACAACACAGGTATAAGAGCAGGAGTAGCATTTTAGGAGAGCATGACTGCAGCTTATAGGTATATTAGTAACCACTTTAAGTGCTACGATTTGGTAGTAAGTTGTGTGAGCCTTATAACAACACAGGTATAAGAGTAGGAGTAGCATATAACTAATATAACATACCAATAGGTGACGACAGAGTTTACATCACAAAAACTTAATTTATATACCAGATAAGGGGGTGGGCGTCATTACCACTAAGGGCGTTATTCCCCCGGTCTCCCCTATGGTGTTTATAAAACGCAACAGAAATGTGGCCCAAAATATGAGCGAAAATTTACAAAACCTTGCACATAGGTATTAAAAAATATATATACGTAGGTTCACAAAAGGTACAATTAACGTAATGAAACGTAACGTAAAAGACACAGAAGGTTAGTACAATACCAATCTCGAATCCCACGTTACGTTCGGCCTGGAAGGGCTCGGGCACACGAAACTTGTTTAGCACAGATCGACAGCTCCTTCAAGAGCTCCAGAATGGCGAACGACGGTGTTATGGTAGAAGAGGCTCTCAGAAACGGTGATATTCACGGCAAAACTCGTTCGGGGAGAATCAAACGGTTACGTCAAGGTCACGAAGAAGAGACGAAGCGCTCACGAAGTTGCTAACGGAAAAAAAACGTGAAAATAATAAAAGAGAACAACGAAATTGAAACGTGCCAAAATGACTTATCTGCTGTAAAAACACTGGATTAACACTTCCAGATGTTGTTCACGAACGATAAGATCCCCAACAAACTTTGGGTGGTCAAACTCAAAACACAGGCTCCAAAACAAGCTCCAACGAAAATGCGACCACTGCTCGTGAAGTGTGCGTCAAATATGGCCACTAAGACGAGCGCGCGATACGAGCATGCCGGATGTCGAAGAGACGCCTCTTCCGCTCTGAATTCTAGAAAAATTATCAGTGTCCCCAACTGTCATGGAAAGACACTTCCAAACGAAATAAAACCAAAACCCTAGAGTTTGTAAACAGATAGAGCGATCACTGAAGTCAAAATAGATACAAAAGATTAGGAAATCGTTTTCGCGAAAACGGCTTACTTTAGCTTTAATTTCTAAGGTTATACCTACCTTATGACATATATTAAAATTTGATATAAATTGAAAATTAAGATTGATTATGTATTTGGAAGACTTTTTTGGATTTGGTGATTATTTTGAAAATGTAGAAAATAATAGAATACTTCGACCTCGACGATATATTCGTGATGGCCAAAATCCTTTTGAGTTTTATTCAGAGAGTCAATTTAAACGAAGATTTCAGTTTTATAAGGAACAAATTAGAGATATTTTCTTACCTCTCGTTAGAGATAGATTAATTCCCATTGAAATTCAATTTTTAGTTTAAGATTTTTCAATAATTTAGATCAAATTTTGATTTATGTCATAAGGTAAGTATAACCTTAGAAATTAAGGCAGTGATTCTCAACCTTTTTACCTCCGCGACCCCCCAAATGGTAAATATAAATAAAATTAATATTTCGCGACCCCCCTCCTATAATTTTATGTCGCTGCGTTTATAGCGACGGGTATGAACATACATGTATGACGTTATAAAATGATTTCATTATTGTTTAGGCTATTTTCGCGACCCCCCTTTAATATCACCAGGACCCACTTGGGGGTCGCGACCCCCAGGTTGAGAAACGATGAATTAAGGCAAAAGTAAACCTTTCCTTTGAAAAATGTCTGTGCAACCCACAATTTGATATGAAGCTAGCTTTAAGTATCACTTTTTCCTTAAGCTCACCTTGAGATTTGTCTGTGCATTTGGGCCTTAGGCTTGCCACCTTTCAGAAGAGTCAGCCCGGGACTCCCCTGCGTGAACACTGAACCAGTGTTGCCAATCATTTAATGATTTTTTCTCTCTAGATCTGGTGATTTTCTGTTGAGATTTCAGACAAATTTTAGTAAATTCAGACTTTTGTGACCGGTTTAGTGATTTATTATTCAATAACAACATAATAATTTTGTGGTGATATCTGTCATAAAATAATTAGCCATGTTCCCAAACATAAAAATCGCGTTCTTCTTTATCAACAATTTGTGCAAGCAAAGGAACTTTAGCAACTTGCAGAAGCATTAAGAAGACATCGAAGAAAAAATAAGTTAGTGACGATCGATTCCTGTCTCTTTTTTTTAACAAAAAAAGAAAACAATCGAAAGTTTTCCTTTCCACCGTCGATCGTATTTTGCTTCTTTACTTATTAATTTTTTTAATTGGAGGAAGAAAGCAGTTTTAAATTTGTTTGGCAGTTGTGTAACACGCCGACGTGTCACCCTGCTCGTTGACTTTTACGGATAACTAAATAACCAATAAAACTGTCCAAACAAAAACAAATTAAACTTATTGCCAAATTAAATCACTGGACCGACAATGTTTACTTGCGGAGAAATTCCCAAGAAGGGTCACCCAACGGTTTATTACTGCAATTAGTCATGCACTATCCTATGCGTCTGGGTCGACTACAGCTATCTGCTACCTAAGATTTATGGTTGGCGCTAAGAAACTATTCTGTAAACCTACTTATTTGTTTACGTTTTGATGTGACTCTTGCGGAGAGTCCGCAATAAAATAATAATATTTCTAATATGGCTCGTGATCGTCGCTGCAAATCTGGACTTACGTTGTCGTAACTCAGTTCTTTTGGTGCGTCGGCGAATAGCTTGAGAGATCAAGGGAGCTAATTCCGTTTAAATAAGAATGTGGAAGTTAGATTTAATTAATTATTTATTGCAAAAAAAGGTAAAAACTCCCTGTTACCAGCACTGAGGGATCTGATATAATAGGCGAAAAAACCAATACAGAGAAACAAATTTACGGTTATCAGGAAGTACAGTAGAATTCGCTTAACGATTTCACTTTGGAATATCGGAGCGACCTAACTGACTTCCAATCACACAGCTGGTGGTTTGTTGCTCATGCAAATAGTTGTTGGAGAACTCTGCTCCTTAATTAGATTAACAATTAATTTAAGTTCAACTTAGATTGGTCTTGGTACTAGTGTGTGCCACTTCAGATCGTATTCTAAGACTCGTTCTGCTCAATCATCCAATGCACACTGTGACACAATGGGTCTACAGTGTACTTAATTAATGGAAGTAATTAATGAATTAATCAGATGTTCTGGAGAAGTATGTGATATAAAATGCCGCCCTCGGCGATCAATTTGCAAGGTAATCAACAGCAATCACCAGTTTTTCAGGAACTCCTGTCGGAGGGGAAACCCTATTGTTTTAATCCTCGATTACAATGTAAATAAAAAGATTATCTAAATGCAATAGGAATACTGAACTTTACAGACTCTAGCCCCTGATTAATGCAAATTAAATTATTCTTAACCAATTGATACCACCAAATATGTGACGAAGAATACAAATAAATGTAAATTACCTATCCGCGTATCCGCGGTTCACACACACTGCACCTCGCGCACTCTTGTTTAGACACTCGCGACGCGAACCGTACGTATTCGTGGTTTTGTTTAATTGCCCTTTCTATTAACACACTGTATTTTAACCGTACCGAAATAAATTATTTAGCTAGAAAATGAAAAAATGACTGCAAGCACTAAAAGAAAGCCGCTAAGTCAAATTTAAAAGGAATTCGAGAGATCGAATTCTGCCTCCCCGTTTTCCGCGCTCCATCCTTTCTAAGTAAAAATTAACCCACCCCCTCGGACTTCGCAAGATAATTTTTTGAAACCACCGGCCAATGATAATCGCTGCTTCTAGCTCCAAATCACGCCTATTCAACCTCAATTAGCTTGTCATACAGCCTCGCGGTGGGCTCTCGCAATCTGCAACTTGCCTGGCCCTCTCTTCATTACAAGTGCCCACTTGACATTTTAATACATCCGGCGCCTGTTTGAAACAAAACAGACTAAAGCGAAATACTTAAATTTGCAACGTAATTTGATCTCTTTCCTATAACTGACATGTATCTACAATTTAGCGCACCCCCCCCCCAACATGTCTTTTGGTTATCCACGAACGGATACATGTAGCATCTGTGACACTTTCTTAGCCAGTTTGAAATGTTTGCAAAAATATATTGAAACAGCTATCGGAGAACAAAAAATAAAACTAACAGCAGAAATTAAAACCATAACTACGGAAAATATATGGCACAAGAAACGTGCTCAAGAATTTTATACAAGGAAATGCAAAAATAAGGCTGCAAGCAGTCAGGATGTCAGAAAAGAAACTATCTGTATGGATTATGGTAAGAATTTGCCTGTTCCCAACATAACCACTAATTGCCAGCTCTCAGTATATCTGTTCATCATACACATGCTTTCGGCATCAGAGAGTGTCTTTTACGTCTATCCAGAACACATTGGCAAAAAGGGAAAATAAGACTTATCATCCCGTGAGCACTCATACCATATATCACCACAAAGTGGTTCAAGCTTTCTTTTGTTATAAAAAAATAATTTACTTTTTTTTCAACACCTTTGAATACTGACTCAACGAAGCAATTTTGGATATAAATAAGTTGGATGAAATCATCTTATTTTGAGCCCAGGAGTCTGTGGTTAAGCCATGTCCACGGAATTTAGCGACACGCTGTAGATAAAGTTAATAATATTCTAAATCCACTAAGCAAGTTAAACACAATTTTTTTCACTACATAATAAAAAACCATAAGTTACTAATAAATTAGAATAATTAGAAATAGGAACATTTATCCAAGTTCAGAATTGTTTAATACAAAGGACCTTTATAATTTAATTCGGTATGTTAAAATTGTTCCACTTACTAGAATGCTAAGATAATTATTATTGATGTTCACAAATTAAAGGCGGTGTACTTGATGCCCTCATTAAAGAAACAACGCTAAATTTATTCGTGGTGCGAATGGTATGGGTTTAGGTCGTTGAAACACGTTAAGTGAAATGAATAAATAATTTATTGTATTCCAGTCTCATCTGTTCTTCGTAATGGAATATCTAAACGGGGGAGATCTCATGTTCCACATCCAGCACTCCGGCAGGTTTCCGGAACCAAGAGCTCGGTTCTACGCCGCCGAAATCGTTTCCGGCCTGAAGTTCTTGCACAGCAAAGGAATCGTATACAGGTGGGTCTTTACACAGAAGAAAAATTCCAATTAAAATTCCACTTTAATTTTTTTTTTTATCAACATTCGCTTAAGAGAATGCATTCCATCTTATTTTGGGAACGAAAGGCCCTGTTTCGTTTTGGTATTGTCAAAATTTGATTTAGTCGTTACTTTGTACCCTAGTCCTAGTCCAACGGTCAAAACCGTCTTAATTAGATTCGTCTGCGATTATTATCGTGGCCGTATATAATCGCAACAACGGTACTTTTCTCTGCCAAAGTCGCCAAATGTGCGGTTATTAAAGCAATAAACAATGTTTATGAGTTTGTGGAACTCCTGAGGTGATCATTGTGTGTCTAAATAAATTTATGCGATTTTGAAACCACATTCGTAAAGAAGGCTACCTATTAATAAATAGTATTAAATTAACATTGTATAAATTGCACGCTTGTTTGGTTTGTTATAATAATATTAAAAATAATAACTTCAAGACTGATAAAAATTTGAACTTAAAATTAAAATTGTGAAAGAAATATTTCATGCTGAATTGAATTGAACCGAATTTATTTCTTGATTGCTAATTTTTTAAAATTCTTTCGTCATCTGAGAGCTTAACGTAGAGAGTACATTGTCATTGTTGTTGTTATTTAATTATCACGTGTACGAATTCGAGGCATTTTGGCAGACCTTCTCAGTCAACTTCAAATATCACTGTTAAAGGCGTCTGTAAAAAAATTGGCCGTCAAATGAACACTGTATGCTAACAAGCACACCCACTATCAAATGAATCAATTTTTTTGGACAATCCAAATATATTACAGTTTATTTATAATTCTGTAGACTCGGGCCTAGTTGTACAATGCCAGTTTAAATCTAAACTGAAGCTTAAACCATTAACAATGATTATTTGAACAACTATTGTTAAGGGTTTGTAACGCGCCCACTAATAAAACCCTTGTTTGTTGACTGTTACGTACAAGTAAATAAGCAATAAGAATTTACAAACAACCACAACTTAAAATTTATTGTTAACGTTTCGCAGTCGTTCGAAGCTGTCGAACGACTGCGAAACGTTACGTGTTTGTGCGCCATTTAGTGTCCGTTTAAAAGAGTTTGTGATACAATTTTCATCGGACAAGAACCAGCTTTAATTAAAATTTATTGCTAAAGAAATGACTGTCCAGACCGTTTACCTAGATTCCCGAGAAAAAGGCCATGTTCTACTACAGCTGTGCATGCGTCCTTCACCACGCTACCTGCTTACTGTGGTTTGCCTGCCCGCGCTAGCTGTTAATATCTACGAATTGGGTTACGGTTGAATGGCCTTTGCCACTTTTGATTATGGCTCGTGATCGTTGTGAATAGGAAACTACGTTGTGATAACCCGTTCTTTGGCGCGAGCAATAAATAACTCTCCAGGACAAGGAATTAGATACTTTAAAATAAACGCAACAATTAAATTTAATTAATTATTTATTGGAAAAAAAGATGGGAAAAACTCCTTATATCCGCCTCTGTGGGATCGGATATCGTGAGCTTAAAACCCTTGCGTTTGAAATCAATACAACGAAACAAAAATTACGATTTTCAGAAAGTATAGTATAACTCGCTTAACCTCGGCGCGATCTACTTTCTTTCGATTCACACCGTTGGTGGTTTAACGTCTACAGAGATATTTGAGCTCTGCTCCTTAATTGAATTTCAACTTAGCTCGAGTCTTGGTACTAGCGTTTGTCACTTCTGATCGTACTCTAAGACTTCTTCTGTTTAATAAACCAACGCACAATGTGTCACAGTGGGACTCCAGTGTACTTAATTAATGGAGTTAATTAACGAATTAATCAGATGTTTTGGAGAAGTATGTGAAACAAAATGCCGCCTTCAGCGATCAATTTGCAAGTAAATCAGTGGCAATCACCTGTTTCTCAGGGACTCCCGTAGGAGGTGTTGGATACCTATCTCTAGCTAACCTGATTAATGAGCGTTAATTTTTTTTTTTTATGTCTGTGGTGATTGCCCAACGGGGTCCTAAGTCAAAGACTTGTCAGGACCTCAGGAGCGGGAGTGTATTTGAGTGTGTGTAAAGTGTTCCATGGCTTTGTTACTTCCAACCTTCTCGCCGTTTAAGGGGAAGCAGTGTTGAATTTTATCCCCAACACTAAAGGGTACCTGAAGTCGATACCGACCACCCCCGAGAAAAATCCCGAGTGCGGTTCGAACCGACGACCATGCTGGTCCTCTTACCACTGGACCGTTCAGGCGTTTAGGTCGAAATAGTAGGAGGTTCGCCTTGATTCGAGGGCAGTACTCTGTACCCGCCTGCCTGGATTTCAGGTCCCTCTGTTGTCGCTCTTTCGCCGTCTAACCTATCTAATTAATTTATAGCGTAAAGAATCAGTTTTGACTCCTTTTTTTGCACTCCACTATGGGTGGTTTTGGCATTGCAGTCTGTAAGCAATCGCTTCTAATTAACCGGCAAATCTCTCGGCGAAGACCACAGTTTAACTCACACACATATACAGGGTGTGAAAGAAACTTTGTTAAGAAGATGGCTATGAATAGGTACTCCAAATTGTTTGGTCTCATGATTTCACGAAATTTGTAGCGACAATCTAATTGTCTTGATTTCTGAGTTAAATTGTGCTGGCGCACGTGATTTCGGCGGGAGATATAACTTACTTCACGCCAGTGATTTAGATCGGCGTTTTCCCTGTATAAATCGAAAACGTGGTTCCAACTAGCCGGAGAAAATCCCCAAGGGTAGAATGATTCCTAAAAGTACACTGTATTGGATTCCCAGTTAGATGTGGGAAATAGAACATTAGATGCGTTGGTTCATTAAATTATAGAAGTGGCCTAATAATTAAAAGAACAATGACCAAGAAGTTTTTCTAAGATGAATGCCACTAGTGAGTTTTAATGCTCGCTGAAATATAACTAAAAATAGATTGATTAAAGTTATCTCAATGCAATGGTACTATGAACTTTACCGACTCTTTAGCTACTAATTAATACAAATCAAATTATCCCCACCCAGTTATTACCACCAAAGGTGCGCTGAAAGAATACGAATAAATATCAGTTAACTAAAGCGGTATAATCCGTGCACTGCCCGCTCTGATTTAATCACTCGCGTCGCGACGTACACGTGTTTGGTTTAATTGCCTTTCTTAACACACTGTATCTAAACCGTACCGAAATAATGATTTAACTATAAAATGGCCAAAGACTACAAGCGCCTAAGGAAGAACTACTAACCAAAATAGAATCGAACAGAACCGTTCTCGGTAAAGCGTCAATGCTATCTGTCTGTTTTCCGTGTTCCTATCGCGCAAGTAAAAAATTAACAACACCCCCTCGGACCAGATAGATCTTTAAAACTCCACCGACCAATGGTAATTCTAACCCGCCCTGAATGCATTTTCTCATACACCTATAAATTACGTGCTTGAACTGCCATACGGGACGCGTGTGTACTTCACCATCTGCGATCTGTTTTTCTCTCTTGCATTCCAAGCGCATCTTGAGCTGACCCAGAATTATGACGCCAACTTTGAAAAGAAACAGACAAAAACAAAACACTTTAAGTTGAGCGTAATTCGATATGCCTTTTCCGCTAATGTACATGTACCCGTGATTTTAACGCGACAAAATGTGACAAAATCTAAGAAAACAATTTAAACGTCAAATAGATTTGTTTTATGACGTCTGTGCGACTATAGTGCTTCGAATGTCGCCAGTTCAGAGACAGAACAGACAAGCGCGACATGCTTCAACCTGCCCGTAATTTGATCTCTTCCTATATCTGACATGTACGAAAATTTAGAAAGCACCCAGCTACATGTTACGATGATTTGTTTATGGGCGTGTTTGTGTGGTCCAAAGACACGGCGCCTCTGAACCCCAAATTACCACTGCAAACTCCGAGAATCCGACCATGTGTTTGTTATTTGAAATTAGACATGCAACAATCGATTTTGTTTTGAAAACAATTGCCCCCTTCAGGTTTAAGCTTTGGCTTAAAGTTAAGCTGCATTTGTACAACTGGGCCTCAGAGAAAACGTTAAATAATAGATCCATATAAACAGTTTGGCATATACGTAGGTATTCATCCAGTGAAAAATTCACTATTTTTGTTTATAGTCACTATATTAAAAACTAAACATTCTATATACTATTCACTCTAAACCAATGGGCAATCGGCATTTCAATCTGCGGATCCTTCTTGTCGATGCCATGAGCTAGCTATCATGTCGTATGTAAATTGGTTTGTGATTTGCAAAAGTCCCTGTAGTTAGTCACCCAAAGGAGGGAGATATTAAACAAGGTCGGCTCACGCGACGCATATCCCCACAGCTAGGTTATTGCGCGTCTTTGTCTTTATTACATACAATTACGCGGACTGCTACATCACACCGAGTGAATAGAACATATAGGGTGTCCCATGACGTAATGCCACCACTCCACCTTAGTAACAAGCAATTTAAACTAAATAATTTACTTTGAATAGCTTGTCACGTAGATGGAATGTTGACATTATGTCACGGGACACCCCATATACTCAAATAATTTTAATCTCTTCTTCAGAGACCTAAAACTCGATAACATCCTCCTGGACTTCGACGGACACGTACGAATAGCCGACTTCGGCATGTGCAAGCTACAAATTTTCCTGGACAGAACGGCCGATACTTTCTGCGGCACCCCCGACTACATGGCACCCGAGGTAAAAAGACCTACCCCCCGCCCCGTTCTCCTTCAAAAACACATTTGCGTTCCAGATCATCAAAGGCCAGCATTACAACCAATCCGTCGATTGGTGGTCCTTCGGCGTCCTCCTCTACGAAATGCTCCTCGGCCAATCCCCCTTCAGCGGATGCGACGAAGACGAACTGTTTTGGTCGATTTGCAACGAGAAACCGGTGCTTCCCAGGTTCCTTTCCGAGGAAGCACACTCCATATTGTTACAAGTACGTATTATCTAACCTCCATACTGCTCCGAAAGCCAAAAACAACGTTGTTGCGTTTTAGTTGTTAGAAAAAGACGGGTCCAAAAGGTTGGGGAATAAGTTCAGCCCCCACGGTGACATTCACGACCACGTGTTCTTCAAGCAGATTGCCTGGGATCGGTTGGAATTAAGACAGCTTGAGTCGCCGTTTAAACCAAATTTGGTAAGTCGGTTAGGTACTTGTTTAAAAAAAGGGGTATCTGGAATGAAGTTTGTTTCAGCAACATCCTTTGGATACTCAATACTTCGACAAAACGTTCACCGTGGAAAAGGCGAAGCTTACTCCGATCGAAAGGAACATCCTCCAGTCCATGGATCAGGCTCAATTTCAAGGCTTCAGCTACACGAATCCGAACGCAACGGATAGATAGAAACTGCCCGGCTCGGTGTTCGAGTGACACGGGCTTTCGCTGGGTGCTCCTTCCGGAAGGGAAGGAATCGTTTGGGGGGCGACGAAAACGAAGATCCGGTGGTGCTTCTAGTAGTACATATCGTAATTTCGCCATTGTTCAGAACGGAAGGAAGTGACATTACTTATTTAACGGATTTGCATCTATTTCGCAAATTTCTGAGTACTGCTTCTATTTACTATTTAAATCTTTATTGCTCAGGTTGACGTTAGAGGGTTTCTTAAACTCGACAAATTTGTTCCCAAAAAGAAAAATCAGGTTAATTCCTTACATTGGCTATAAACGTTCGAGACACAGCTTGGTTTGTATCACTTAGGTTTAGGCTGAATTTGTATAAAGTGGTTTTGTATAAAGTTGAATTTGTATATTTCTAAGAACGCAAAAATAACTCGCTACACATAAATCAGGTGCAGTAGACGCGGAACTGGTTAGCTTTAAAGAAGTGAGTGTATAATAAATAAAATTGTGCTTTCTCCGAGTACCTGATTTGATTTTCAAAAAAATTAGAAATGTCCGAGTCTACTGTACGACAAATAGTTCATTTGAAATCTCGTCATTTTTAGACGTAATTATAGCAATTGTGAACATGAAATAGACGGTTATGAAAAGGTTCCTTTGTGTACAAATTTCATTAATAAAATCTAGTCATAATTACCATCGATTTTATTTGTTTTACAAAAAGTTTATTTGCAATGCGTTAACTTTGAGAAAGGACATTAACAATATACTGAAAGCAAACTGTTTTCATTTTACCTCAATCCCTAATGGCCACCTTAAAACTCTCTGATTGTTTCTTTTTTTTGTAAATCTTTTTAGCTCTTTTATTTTGTCATAATTTTTTTTAATGCGACATCGCTTTTACACATTGTTTTCTTTTTCTCTGTTAATTGTCCTTCTACGTGTTTGATTATGATGTCGTTCTCGATATCAATCTTTTCTAGCAACACTTAGTAGATGAAGGCACATTTAGGTCTTACAATTTTGAACTTCAGGCTTTTTTAAAAATCAATTTTCTCACTATTAGACTCTAATTCGATCCAAGTCCGCAGGTTATAGATCATTGTGGTAGGGATGTTCAGAATCGAATCGATTTATAATTGAATCGATTCTTTGCAAGCGATGCATCGAAAGAATCGAATCGATTCTACGTGTTTAAATGGAATCGATTCATCTGAATCGATTCCATACAAACGATTCAATTGAATCGATTCCATTTGAACATGTAGAATCGATTCGATTCTTTCGATGCATCGCTTGCAAAGAATCGATTCAATTATAAATCGATTCGATTCTGAACATCCCTACATTGTGGGCAGTACTAGGTCCCAGGTGTGAGGATCTTTTCCCTGAAGATGAGCGCAAAGCTCCTTTTTGATTTCTTGGTTTCGCCTTTCGTCAGAGTTAGCCTAAGGATGGGATATGGGTGTTGTCCAGTAGGAGATGGACGTGAACTGGACCCCTTTATCCGTGATGATGAACTTGGGTAACCAAAACGACTGAAGATTTGGTCTTCAAGCACTTCTGTGATGATTTTAGTTCCAGATCTTTTCAACGGAAACCCAACGAGTACAGAGGTCGGTGACTGTAAGAATGAAACGGTTCCCTTGATGGCTTTCGACATAAGGGCCCATTATATCGGTGGAGATTACTTCCCACGGTCGTATTGCTGGATGAGGTCAGAGCGGCTCCCTCTCCTGTGGTGCAATTGCATATGAGGCAAGCTCGTACAACCGCAATCAAAGTAATGAAACGTTCAAAACCGAAACGCTGTAGTTAGAGAGAGAAGATACCGATTGAGATGAAGCCTTATGGCGAACGAATGTTTCCGAAGTCCTTCGGAACCCCACAACACGTTGCGCTCTCTCTGACGCGGCACCGTTGCACTCTGACCACAGCGTTTCCGTTTTGAACGTTTCATTACTTTTGATTGAGGCTGTACATAACGGCGTACTTTCCGTTTCATCCTCGGCCAGTAATAATTCCTTCGGATTTCTCGCTCTGTTTCTTCGGCCCCAGGAGGGCGGACAGTTCGGGACAGTTTGGAAGATATTCCCGCAGCCAGCCGACAAGGCCCAGAAACTGGTGTAGTTCTTTCCGGTTGGTTGGCGTGGCACTATTCATTAAGGCGATTTTGTGGCTTTCCTTGGGTTGGGTTGAGTTAGGCATTAAAAAAATTGCCTATGCTGACGACCTGGCAATAGTAATTACGGCCAAGACTCCCGAGTTGCTACAAGAACGTGCGCTCTACGCGATGGAAAAAACTAAACAGTGGCTAGAAGATCACGACTTGAGGTTGGCCACAAAGAAAACGGAAATGATAATTCTTGCTGGACCCCGGAGACTGAAGACCCTAACGCTAAACATCGATGACGTCATAATAAATAGCAAATCGGAAATCAAATACCTGGGTGTGTACCTGGATAGGGACATGAGGATGACCATCCATGTTAGGAGAACCTGTGAAAAAGCGAGCAAAACAGCAATGGTGCTCGCACGGCTGATGCCAAACGTAGGAGGGCCGAGACCCCCAAAGAGAAAAGTCCTGGCTGGCGTAGTTATGTCAACGATACTGTACGCAGCGCCGATTTGGACTCCTGCCATGAAGTACAAATACTATGAGGGCCTACTGGAGGCAATAAACAGAAAAATGGCCATTCGAATCACCTCTGCATACAGAACGGTCGCCACGGAGGCGATTTTGGCGATTGCAGCTACACCACCTATAAAACTGAGAGCAGAGGAACGGACGGGCCGCTGCTATGCGGAGACTACAACAGCAGCAGAGCCACCAGGATACCCTCATGGTTAAGTGGCAGAGAGCATGGGACTCCTATCAAGGGTGGACGAAGACCTTCATCAAAGACCTAAGCAAGTGGTGTAGTAGGAAGCACGGAGACGTGGATTTCCACATCACCCAAGCCTTGACAGGACACGGAGTTTTCAGCAGTTATCTGCATAAAACGGGAAACTGGATAGTAATATCCGTTGGTACTGTCCGGAAATCGACACAACAGAGCACACAATATTCTACTGCCCGAAATGGCACGACATCAGGACTGCAGCAAATAATAAATGCGGAAAGATCATAACTACCGGAAACATAGCGGACATTATGATCGCCAACGAAGAGCAATGGCAACACGTCGCGGACATGCTGAGAAATATTATAATACAAAAGACCGCTGACGAGAAAAAGAAAGGTAACAACTGGGACTGATGCCTGAGCGCAGCTGGAGAGCCAGTGGCGAGCGGGAATCCCAGCCCTGAAATGAAATTATCACTAAGCTGAGAAACTGAGAAACTGAAACTGAAAATTTCCCGGACTGGACTCAGAAACTAGAAATATAAACCTCAGATATGACCAAAAGATAAACAACGGACAGTGCGAAATTTTCGACGTAATGCTGAAAGGCAGATTCCGGAAATTAGCAGCTGCAAGAGAGGAGTAGGAGTTTTAGTTGGTAGGCGCCTCTGTTGAGACCTTTAGAAAGCTACAACTGGGCGAATCCAACATGCTATCGACTTGGATCACCGTCGATGGTATCTTTTGAAGATCTCTCCAAACCTCTCAGGAAAAAAAAAGGTTGGGTTGGGTTGGGGAAATGTGTTGACCAACATATTCCAACTCGGTAAATACAAATTGACACTTTTTGATCGAGCAGCGGAGGTGTTGTTGTTGTTGCAATCGTTCCAGGACCTGCTGTACGTGGCCGAGGTGTTCTTCCCAGCTGTTGGAGTAGATTATCACATCGTCGAGATAAACCAATACGAAGTTCCTAGTGAGACTAGCCAGGACCTCTTCAGTTGTGGGTGCGTTTTTCAGATGAAAGGGCATAACCCGGAACTCATAAGCGGCTCCATCTGGTGTGATGAACCCGGTGAAGCGCTTTGTATCTTCGTCCAATGGTATTTGCCAGTAACCGGAGGCCATATCTAGGGTAGGCAGTATTTTGGTGGTTCCTATGTCCTGCAAGGTCTCGTGGATTCGGGGAAAACTTGTAGCTTCAACTTCGGTGGCGTTGTTGAGCCGGCGATAGTCCACGCAAAACCGGGGTGAGCCGTCTTTCTTCTCCACTATTACGATTGGTGAACAGTATGCCGACGTGCCTGTTTGGATAATTCCTTCGCTGAGTATTAATTCGACTTGTTCATTGATAGGTCGCTTCTTAGTGGCTGAACAACGGTGTGAGGAATACGGATCGGCCGATGGTCTTGTAACCGTATTTTGTATACAGTACTGGAAGTAGTGGTTGGTCTTCCTCCGGTGACAAAGACATCTCGAATGTTGCCAACTAGAGTACGGAAGCTATGAAGATGCTGTTCAGGAAACTGGTGAACCAGGTCTGTGATATCAATGGTCGGAATGACCGGATCCTTAAGCGGTCTGATGAAGTGCTTTGTCGTTCGAGAGGAAGTGCCAAAGTGAATGCACTGTCGTCCCATGTCGATAACCGTTTGCTGCTCCTTCAGCTAGGACTCTCCAAGGATTACTTGTTCCCAGAGTTTTGGTGTAATCAGGAATGGATTTGTGAACTGTTGAGCCGTCGCTGCTGATGGTTCCGGCTGTTACTAGCGTGGAATTAGTGTCCGCCATTGAGGTCGTTTCGAAGCTCAAATTGTTCCGTTATTTTCTTCAGGAATGACCCGAGGTCTAGCGAATCCGAACCGTGGTATTCTGGCAGGTATTCGGGTCTATTCCTTACGCAGTAGTTGACACAAGGCTGTCTGTCAGTTTCCGGTTGCTCTGCTGTATTCTGGATTTCGCTGTTCACAATGGCTGTTGTAACAGCGGAAGTTGGACGCCACTGAGGCTCGATGTCCTCAGAGTTGTTTTTTCTTAGATCTCGTACTCATGACGCAGTGACAAAAGATTCAAGGAATCGTGAATTCCTTCCACGCTAATTCATCTTCAAATAATTTTAGGTATTTTTGAATCAGAGTTCGCACTTCTCCTGAAACGTTTTCTTGTAAAGTAGCTTCAACTTCAGAAATACTTCCGCATAATTGATTTTTCCAGATTTTCCAATAAATTAGGTTTCTAATCCAAATATAACTTCATATCATAAACACAACTAGACGTAGGCCCCATGCTGTGGGCGCCAATTGTTACAATCGCACAACTCGAGGTAAAGACGTGCGAAAGAAAAACAAGACTTTTTAACTTCAAAATATTTTCTTTACTACTCAAATTGGTTTTTTTACGTCACTGAAAGAAAAACTCCTCGGTTCGTAACGACAACGTCAGCCGCCTGTGCAAGAAAAAAAAGAAATTTGGAGCGTGTCAACAACTGACGTTGCGCTACTTACATCTGTGGCGCGCCCACCAATTGGACGTTCTTATTGACTATTACTTACAAGTAAACAAGTAGTGAAAATGTACAAGCAAACTTCTCTTGAGATTTATGACCAATTTAAATAAGTGTCTCGTGGCTTCCGAAAGGTCGCACAGCTGGTTGTTAATGTTATCTCCACTACGAGTCTGCTTGCTACCTGCTATTGTCTACAGCGGCCGCCTAAGGGTTATTTTCTACTGCCCTAGATTTCTGTTTACAGTTGAACGACCCTCCGGAGAAACCGCTATAAAGAATAATCCCCTTAATTATGGCTCGTGATCTTTGTTAATAGGAAACTACGTCGTGATAACCTGGTTCTTTTGGTGGAGAGTAAAACTTTTGAATGAACAAGGAGCGGATAATTTAAAAATTAAATTTAATTAATTATTTATTGAAAAAAGAATGGTAAAAACTCCTGATATCCGCCTCTGTGGGATCAGAGATCGTGAGCGAGAAACCCTTGCGTTTGAAATCAATACAAATAAACAAAAATTACGATTTTCAGAAAGTACAGTATAAATCGTATAACAGATTTCACTTTCGAATATCGGCGCGATCTACTTTCTTTCGATTCACACCATTGGTGGTTTAATGTCTACATAGATGTTTGTTGGAGAGCTCTGCTCCTTTAATTAATTAAATTTCAAATTAATTTCAAATTAACTCGAGTCTTGGTACACGTGTTCGTCACTTCTGATCGTACTCAAAGACTTGGTCTGCTTAATAAACCAACGCACAATGTGTCACAGTGGGACCACAGTGCACTTAATTAATGGAATTAATTAGTGAATTAATCAGATGTTTTGGAGAAGTATGTGATACAAATGCCGCCTTCAGCGATCAATTTGCAAGTAAATCAGTAGCAATCACCTGTTTTTCAGGGACTCCCTTGGGAGGTAGTGGTATAACCCTATCTCTAGCTAACCTGATTAATAACGATGCGTGTAGTGAGCCGAACTTCTTCTACTGCGACACTAGAACGTTAAGTAATTGCTTTGAGGGTGGTGCTCTACCCACTTGCCTGTTTTTCAGGACCCTGTCTGTCGCTCTTTCGCCGTCTAACCTAGCTAAGTAATTTATAGCGCAAGAAATAAGTTTTTGACTGCTTTATTTGCACTCCACTATGGGTGGTTTTGGCATTGCAGTCTCTAGGCAATCGCTTCTAATTAACAGACAAATCTCTCGGCAAAGACCACAGTTTGACCCCCCAACATATACAGGGTGTGAAAGAACCTTTGTTAAGAAAATGGCTAGGAATGTAGTTCAAATTGTTTGGTTTCCAATTTGCCGGAGAAAATCCCCTAGGGCAGAATGATTTCTAAATGTACACTGTATTGAAAGCCCAGGTAGATGTGAGGAATTGTTAATTGATTGCTGTTGGTTGATTAAATTAGCAGAATTGGTCTAATAATTAAAGAAACACTGAACAATAAACTTTCCAAGATGAAGGTCACTAGTGAGTTTTAATACTCGCTGAAATGTAACTAAAAATAGTTGATCAAATTTATCTTAATGTAATGGTACTATGAACGGTATTGACTCTTTAGCCTAATTAATGCAAATCAACTTATCTCTACGCAGTTATTACCACCAAAGGTGCGCTGAAGGAAACAAATAAATGTCAGTTACCTAAGCCGTATAGTCCGAGTCCACTTTCGCACACCGCACACCTTTTACTTAATCACTCGCGGCGCGATGTGCGCGTGTTTAGTTTAATTGCCTTTCTTAACACACTGTGTTTTAACCGTACCGAAATAATGATTTAACAAAAAATGAATAAAGACTACAAGCGCCTAAGGAAAAACTCGACCGTTCTCGTCAAAGCGCCAATGCTATCTGTCCGCTTCTTCGTGTCCCTATCCCGCAAGTAAAAATTAACAACACCCCCTCGCACTTGTCAGATAGATTTTTAAAAACCCGCCGACCAATGGCAACCGTTGATTTGAATTCTAGCGCACGCCCTTGACTGCATTTTCTCACAAACAACAATAAATTATGGGCTCCACACTGTCATAAGGAATGCGTCTGTCTCACAATGTCTGCGATTTGGTTTCTCTAACTTCGTTTCAACAGCCTCTCGAGTTGACACAGAATTACGACGCTAGACTCGGAAAAGAAACAGACAAAACTTCAACTTGAGCGTAATTCGATAGGCCTTTTCCGCTAATGTACATGTGCCCGTTATTTTAGCGCGACAAACTTTTGTACAGAAATTCGAAATATAAAGATAAGGTTACTTCACATTGGCAGATTTATGGCTCCCTGTGTGGTCCATCATTACCCGAAAGGGACTGCATATCGCCCAGCATTGCTGCTTATCGCTTGAAAAAAAAATACCAGAATACGGACATGTTTGTTATTTGAAATAGAACATGCAACATCGAATTTGTTTCGAAAACAAATTTAGTGAAAGGTTTCACATTTAATGTAATAGACCGGCCGGTAACAATACGTTATAATAAAAACGGTGAAGCGCTCTTGCGATAGGTCAGTTTTTAATTTCTAAGCAAAACCATTGATATCTGCAGAATTAATTTCTTATGTGATGAAGAACTTACGCTATTAATAAGTGAAACTTATTCGATTGCACTCTGTATAGCAATGCTTTCATTCTTTAATAATTGAATTCCATTCATTTAATTTTAGTAAATTAAATTTAACGGAGTGCTACCAAATTAACAGGAGACTAATAAAACTTAATCAACATGGATGAAATAGTTTTAATTTGCTTCTACACTTTTCACAACTGCGTGCATACAAAGCAATAACCCTTCCTTTAAGGGCGTATCCACATACGCTCACTACTAACTAACACATTTTTGAAATTTCAGAAGAGAAGGTGAAACCAGCCCCCATCATTTTCAAATTTTGGATACGCCACCGCCCTTTTAAATTCTAATACAATTCATTTCTACCTACAAATTTAACGCTTTGTATCTTATGTGCTTTTAGAATTAGAAAGTAATGCTCATTCAAAAAATTTTCTTCGATAATTAATTTGTAAACTCTATTCCAAAAGGCGACCCAAGTTCGTTGGATTTCTTGTTGAAGTCCCTCGGAGAAATTTCCTGCAACAAAACAACTAAGTGAATTAAGTAACTTGAAATTTGAAAAAAAAAATGCTACTTGTGTAACACCGAGGGTGAAGCATTGTTTACGTCGTAAAATTCGTTCTATTTCCGAGCTTCTGAAGAGCCAGAAGAACCAAAACAAGGATCCCAACTCTTTTCTGCTCAAACGTAAAAGCCGGAGCTCCTGACTGAGTAAATATTTTGGTGACTGCGGTTTGTTTAGGCACGACGACGAAATGTTTGGCTTCCTAAAGCACCGAAATTAAAAGCATGCGCCCGCTAAAAATATGTATTTAAGTGCACGAGTACTCACCGCGATAACAGCTTGATAGGTTATTTATAAATAATTGATTTTGAAAGCGCAATCAAACTTACTTCGTTGTATTTTTGTAAATTCTCTTGATAGAAACCCCCAGTTATTGATTTGACCAGTAACGCAGGTTTAGGTGAGGTTTTATTTTTAAAATGGGGCACCAAGCTGAGGTCGTATTTCGGTTTCGGTTTTCGCCTCTCATCTAATTCGATCTTTTTCAATTTGGCTCTCTCCATGTGCACCATGCAACACGCCCAAATTGTGAAGTAATAGATCAGTTCCACACCTGAAAGTAAGCTGAAACCCAGGAAGAGACCGGCTATTCCGCCGAACGAAACTGAAAAGGAAGATTCACGTCAGACTTTTTGTTCTTCTTCTTTTTGCAAAAACCCACCCAATAGGTCAACCCATCCAAATAATATTTCCCTTTTGTATCTTACCATGGGCCATGAAACGAATTCCACTTCCAGAGTACGCGAATGCCTAAAATGTTTGGTTCGCTAAAAAAAATAATAGCACCAAACTTGCTTACCCGCTTTCGTTCAACTTTTCAATTTCGTAAACCGTGTTGGAACAACCCAGTTCGCACGAGCAGCGATCAACGGACATGATGGCATCGAGATTATCGACGATACACGCGAGCTCCTCAATGTTACAATGCCTGTATTTACCCCCAACCCGGGGGTAAAAATGGGGCACGCACTTGCACTTCCTCATGGCCGTTTGCATTCGACACTGCCTCGTGCAAGCTGAATACGTGTACATGTGGTCAATGGTCAGTTTGATTTCGTCCTCAAAAGTGCATCGCCTTTGCTTGATGGATAATTGGCGTACGTCTTCGGTGGTGTAAGTTTGTTTCACCGAGAAGGATATTCTGTCGACGGTGAAGTCCCAGACGTGTTGGGGTTTCACATCGATGGTGGGCACCTCGTCGGAGTTATGGATGTAAATCTAGCGGGAAGAAACACTTTAATTCCTGGATTGGGAAAGAGCCACAGGGTCATTAGATTCGACAAAATAGAATGAGGAAATCGGAAGGGTACCTACTAGGACGACAGTAAGTGAATTTTGGAAAAATGTTAGAAGTGGTAGAAGCAGAAAGAGACCAAGAAACGATGGATCGGTAGAATAAGTGAGAGGGGTTTGAAAAAAATAAAAATTAAACGACTGACTATACACAGTTGGTCTGACTAAGACTAGGTATACGCTTAATTGTGAGTAAATGAAGGAGAGGCTCATTGAAACTTGTGTGGAAATGAAATAGAGATATTACAATGTTGCGTGCGAAGGTAGGAATGCTGCGGCCGGAGCGTGGCCCGCGTTATCAATCGGCAACGTCGATTGATGTAGCTATTTCGTTTACTCATGCGCTTTCTACTATTATATCCTTCATTTACTCATGATAAACGCATAGCCAGTGGTGGTCAGGCCGACATGGTATATAGAAACGAAATTATTGATCTGATTATTATTATTGTTATTCAATCATCTCCGTGTGCTTTTGCGTAATAAGGAAATTACATGCTCGCTATTTGTCCAACCCATTTAATTTCTTTCGGTTATTTCTTTTCGCGGAGCTGCTGTTTATTTACTTGCGAGATGAAACGGGCATTGCTTCAAACAAAATATTAGAAACGCAACAGGCGCAGATCCAGCAATAAGGTAAACACGGAAGGTAAACATCGATGCAAAATATTTTTCTACGAATTTTTCTTACGCAGTCTGCTCTCAACTAAGAAAGTTGTAAATTATTCTGTCTAATTTCAGAAAAATTAAAAAAAAAAAAACATGATCTAATTGAAGGATCAGGCTTCTAAATTGATAACTATCGAAATGGATTTGTCTCAAATTAATAATGACGTGGAAATGAATGTAATTCCAGTCAAACCAATTCATGGGCAAAAGAAACCTTGTTAAAAAGGGGTAGTTTATGGCAGTTTCAATATTATAAATAATCTTGTACTTTCGGAGTACAAATCCTGACTTCTGTATACGTAATATACTCGATTCTAATATTTTCGTTTCCGTTCTCGAACAAGAAAATATTTACGAGCATAATTCACATTTCCGAAGCAGTTCCGGTTCGCGAAGCGCAACCACCCTCCCAGCACACCTCTTCGTTCGACTTACCGCCACCTGTAAATCTTCGTTATCGCCGGAAATACCGAATTGCAGGGACCACTTTATATCGGTCTCCTTGATGTACTTCATCTCGAACGGCGGCAGAAATTCGCTCTTCCTGAAATACGACGCGCTTTATTTCACCCGTTCACCCCCGAATTCAAACGGGCCGATGATGCATCACCCTTACCCCGACAGCTTTTTCTCGTAGTGCCTCGAATTGAACGTGTAGCAGAAGCCGTTCTCTGTGAAGACGGGGAAGAAACCCTCGCAGCAGTCGTAGGTTTCGGATTTGAAGGTGCACTGGGTGAAGATGGATTCACAAGTATTCATTAACTGTTTTTTAAATATACCTATATATATTCTTGATAGGACCTGTCAATTTGGCTTACCTCAAAAGTCAATTCTTTCAAATCAACATCCTTAGGTAAATACTCTTTTTCAAAGTACTGTTTCAATTCCGGTAAAGTCCGGTAGGAAAACTGAGAGAATTTCACTAGGAAGCGGTTTAGGTTTTCCTTGTCGTGGGAATTTGAAAATTTTCTGTAAAATGATCCATCGTTTTATTATTTTTATGCTTGTAAAATCATGAACCTTTGTATGACTTCTTCAATGGTAGACTTATTACTCGGTACGTTCTCACACACCGTGATCGCCGGAAACGGAACGTCCCAGCCGTGAAAGTCGGTGTCCAGACCGGTGATGGTCGGATTCGTCTGGAACTTTTCCCAGAGGCTGACGATGATGATCATGGTGGCGACCGCTCCCACCGCGACGCAGACGAACCACATGAACCTGCAAGCGAACGCCGTGATTCAGCAGGGAGTTTAATTCAGTACAAAGTTTGTCATATTTCAGGACCAGAGCTAATTGCATCTTCGTAAATAAATGATTCACAGCAGATGATTGTGCACTGCCTGTTACGAATTAACGACGACTTCGGCTTTGTCATGATCATGATCTTCTTGTTTTGTTACGAACGAGTTCTTAATTTAGCGAGCGAACGAAAGGTCTTTAAATGAGTTACGATCAATTAATTTGTTTATGGTCTTCACTTCAGTAACACGAACATAGAAACAAATCGTAATGTCATTACCAGACTTCGGCGTTTTTAGGAAGTCTAGTTTGTAACACGCCCACTAATTAGCCTTGTTTATTGACTGTTACGTACAAGTAAACCAGCAATAAAAATGTACGAACAAACCCAACTTAAAATTTATTGCTAAAGAAATGATTGTCTAGATCGTTTACCTAGATTCTCAAGAAAAAGGCCATCCAGATGTTCTACTACAGCTGTGCATGCGTCCTTAACTGTGGGTTGCCAGCCGGCGCTAACTGTTAATATCTACGAATTGGGTTACGGTTGAATGGCCTTTGCGGAGACCCGCTCTAAATAATAATACTTTTGATTACGGCACGTGATCGCTATGAATAGGAAACTACGTCGTGATAACCCATTCTCTTGGTGCAGGCGGTAAATAACTCCTCAGAACAAGGAATTAGATACTTTAAAATGAAACGCAACAATTACATTTAATTACTTATTTATTGAGAAAAAAAAATGGGAAAAACTCCTGATACCTGCCTCTGTGGGGTCAGACATCGTGAGCGTAAAACCCTTGCGTTGAAATAAAATACAAAGGAACAAAAATTACGATTTTCAGAAAGTACAGTATAACTCGCTTGACAGATTTCACTTTCGAACGTCGGCGCGATCTATTTTCTTTCGATTCACACCGTTGGTGGTCTAACGTCTACACAGATGTTTGTTGGAGAGCTCTGCTCCTTAATTAGATTAATAATTAATTGAGTTTCAACTTAGCTCGAGTCTTGGTACTAGCGTTTGTCACTCTGATAGTACTCTAAGATTTTTCTGTTAATAAACCAACGCACAATGTGTCACAGTGGGACCACAGTGTACTTAATTAATGGAGTTAATTAATGAATTAATCAGATATTGTGGAGAAGTATGTGATACAAAATGCCGCCCTCAGCGATCAATTTGCAAGTAAATCAGTAGCAATCACCTGTTTTTCAGGGACTCCCGTGGGAGGTGTTGGGTACCTATCTCTAGCTAACCTGATTAATACGGTGGAGTGCAGTGAGCCGAACTACTTCTACTCCCCCACCAGAGCGAAATAGTAGGAGCTTCTCGACTACTTTCGCCTTGCCTTGAGGGTGGTACTCTGTCCCCAACTGCCTGTTTTTCAGGATCCTCTGTCTGTCGCTCTTTCGCCGTCTAACCTATCTAATTAATTTATAGCGCAAGAAATTAGTTTTGACTGTTTTCTTTGCACTCTACTATGGGTGGTTTTGGCATTGCAGTCTCTAGGCAATCGCTTCTAATTAACCGGCAAATCTCTCGGCAAAGACCCCACACATACAGGGTGACAGAGAAACTTTACTGAGAGAATGGCTATGACTATGTAGTTCAAATTGTTCGGCCTCGTAGTTTCACGAAATTCGTAGTGACAATTAATTGGCCTTGATTTATTTGTTTATTTTGTGCTGGCGCACTTGGTTCCAGCGGCAGATATAATTGCCTCACGCCAGTGATTGAGATTGGCGATTTTCCTGTACAAATCGAAAAACAACCGTTCGTGTTTCCAACTTGCCGGAGAAAATCCCCAAGGGTCTAATAACTAAAGAAACAATGACCAATAAATTTTTCTAAGATGAAGGTCACTAGTGAGTTTTAATACTCACTGGAATGTAAATAAAATAGTTTGATTCAATGGCAATGTCAATATGAACCTGACTGCCCTTTAGTCTAATTAATGCAAATCCAATTATCCCTACGCAATTGTTACCACCAAAGGTGCGCTGAAGGAATACAAATAAATGTCAATTACCTAAGTCGTATAGTTCGTCTACCACTTCCGCGCACTGCCACTCTGATTAAAACACTTGCGTCGCGACGCACGCGTTTGTTTTTAATTGCCCTTCTTAACACACTGTAGTTGAACCGTACCGAAATAAATGATTTAACTATAAAATGAATAAAGAACTACAAGCGCTTAAGGGAAAACACAACTAAGCCAAATTAGGATTGAACTCAACCGTTCTCGCTAAAGCGTCGATACTATCTGTCTGTTTCTTCGCGTCCCGTCCTTTCAAGAAAAAAATTAAAACACCCCCTCGGACTTTGCAGCGAAATTCTGAAATCACTTCGACCAATGGTAACCATTGATTTTAATTCTAGCCCACGCCCTTGAATGCATTTTCTCACAAGCACCTATAAATTACGCGCTCCAAACTGTCATAAGGAACACAACATCTGCGATTTGTTTTCTCTAACTTCATTTCAAAAGCCTCTTGAGTTGACACAGAATTATGACGCTAGACTTGGAAAAGAAACAGACAAAAACAAAACACTCTAACTTGAGCGTAATTCAATACGCCTTTTCCGCTAATGTACAGTCGCGATAATAATTCATGACATAACCTTTACAGAAAAACTCATCGTGGACATTTTATTTGTGGTTTCCAAGCAAAAAATAATTTACGATATCCCAGATTCACTTTTAAGAAGTAAAATTTCATTGCGTTCGACGTTCATAGTCGCAAGGGAGATGGGTACGATGTTCTGTAAGCTTTCCGTGAGCGTCATGAATTATGATCGCAACTGTACATGTACCCGTGATTTTAACGCGACAAGCTTTTGTACAGAAATTCGAAATACAAAAATAAAGCTGGCAGATTTATGGCTCTCTGTGTGGTCCATCATTACTCGAAAGGGACTGCACGTTGCCCTGCATTGCTGGCTTATCGCTTGCAAAAAAAATACCAAGAATACGGACATGTGTTTGTTATTTTAAAACCAAACATGTAATACAAAATTTTTGTTTTGAAACAAATTTTGTGAAACGTTTCAGGTCGTGACCAATTAAAGTGCATAATCATTAAAGAATTATTAAAATCGAGGAACTTTTTGTGACAGAAAAGGCTTTCCTCAGTGTTCGGATGAACCAAACTGTTTTTTATTTATTTCTTGTTTTGTTTACACTTGAATCAAAGAGTAGGTATTATTGAAGAGACGACACTCCGTGTCGGCACGTTTGATCTTTGCCGAGTAGTTTGGCTGACCTCGAACCAGTTGTCCCTTTAAATTGGCGTAGGCGAAGTACGGGGGAAACGAACAGCAAATGGCGTCGGCATGACACAAGGTGT
Organism: Dorcus hopei; assembly: GCA_033060865.1. NCBI lineage: Eukaryota > Metazoa > Arthropoda > Insecta > Coleoptera > Lucanidae > Dorcus > Dorcus hopei. The sequence continues at coordinate 5,910,478 of CM065424.1, forward strand.
GGCACCAATCAGATTGTCGCAGACCCGGAAACACTCGATAGCATACGAAAGGACATTTAAATTGGCGTAAATGTTTTCTCTTTTCTAATTCGCACTTCCTTCCTAAAAGAGACAGGTATAGGCCATTCGATGCAGAATTTGATACTGCACCTGATGATGTAAAAACATACAGGGTGTTCCATTTAAGAAAATTGAGTTTTGGGCAGTTAAGCATAGTGACATTGGACAACCATATTGCAACCAGCCTGTGATTTTCCTTGGGATAACTACGATATGATTTGAAAGCCTGAAGACTGTACTTTCAAAAGATATGCAAACTTGAATCTTGAAATTTGAAAGTGTCATAGACACAATTTTTTAAAGCGACAGTTACTCAAACTTTTTTTAAAGAAATTTAAAGATATCTCCAAATCTATTACATTTAGGCATAGAGAAGTCTTAAAAATTTTTCTTTAGAATAATGTGCAGAATCAAAATTTGTAGGTAATAAAAAATGTAACATTCCATTTAAAATAAGAAAGTTAATGGCGATTTCCGGTATAACCGGAAGTAATATAAGAGTGAAAATATTTTACGCGGAAAGATTACTATGTCTTAGGGCAGTGTACCAACTTTCAGAATTTTTGTATATTTCCTTCCCTATTATAATAATATTTTAATGGGAGACCCTGTAGATTCCCGATTACTCAAGTCCACCTATGGCGCTGGTTTCAATCAATAATAAAATTATTCTTATTTATAAAGTGAAATGGTTTAAAAATAATGGCATTCACCAATTAAAAAATAATAATTTTCGTTCCTTTCTAAATTCTTAATTCATGTTTAATGTAAAAATTAAATCGTCGAACGAACGTGTAGGTATCAAGTCTCAAGTCTAAACAATTTTCCTGTAATTTTTACCGAAATTGTTTCTCATGTTAACAACATAAAAAGAGAAACGATTGGTTTCAGAATTGAAAAAACAAATAAAAATCGTGACTACTAGCCCGTGTTTATTATTCAAATGAAACACAGACGTCACATTTTGGACGGCCGTAAAATCGACGCAGCCTTTCACGCTATTTATTATTTCAAGATCGCGCGCTAAACGAGATTTTACGGGGCAAAAATTGAGAGGAAGTCTCGCGTCGTATATTTTTCGGATGGCCCCCCCAGGCCCCCCCAGGCCCCCCATACGTAAAAACTCGAACGCCGCAATAAATTACGGGCGCGACGTAAAAACGCCGCCGTAAAATTTAAGACAACATAATAAAGCGCAACACCAACATCTCACTTGCCTCGTCGCGTCGATCAGGACGAGGATTTTGGAAACGACCCCCTGTAAGAAATCGAATTCTTTTCACCCCCAAAAAACGAACGCGCAAACGGTAAACAAATTTTAGGAGCGAAGACAAACGTTCAAACGGGGGCAATTTTTTTCTTTCTTTTTCTCTTCATAAACGTTTTCCATAAATAACTCGGAACTGTCTCACCGCAGCAGACGCAGACGGAGTCGTAAAACGCAAGTTTACACGACTCTTTAAACCATCAACTTTTGATACCAAACGGGGAAGTCATCACTGAAATAAATTTTAAAAATAATAAAAATTTACGATTCTGTTAGTTCTCTGCGTTATGTAAAAGAATCGGCCAACAAAATCGAAAGGAATAACAACTCCTGGGTTCGCTGAGTAAACGTTTGCTGACGACTTTGCCGATTAGTTCTGATTTCAGCCGCCTTTCAGGAGTGGTGCTTAAACAAATTCCAAACAGTGGTATTTTTTTTTTCTCCTCCGAATTCCCCGCTCGATTATAAATATAAATGGTCAAAGTTTTCGGAATTACGTTTCAAAATTTAATCAAAAAATTCTTTTATTAATTCCTTAGGAACACAACAAATCCTGGGGTGGCCAAATAAATTTGATGAAGACACTGGCGGTTAATTTCTCTTCCTATGAGTAGGACTACGTTCTCTCTGTATCATTATTCCAAAACTACCCTGTCAATATTTTGATGACCTTCCGATTATTTCTGGTTTCAACTCACGTCATCAAGTATCTTGTCATCTTGGTTTAAATCGAACATAACAACTTACACGTCTTTTTACATTACTTCTGTCTTGTCCTCAAGAGTGAAGGGATTAATGGTTCTTGTATTCATTGAGTTTGAGTTTTTTGGACTGCAATCAAATATTTCTAATAACAATCATCCGAATAATTTACTCTTTGGTTTGCATAACGTCCGATAGATGACGCCAGCGACACATACTGAATACCGTCACTAGATAATTACAGTTAGAGGTGGGCGATACGGGAAATTGTGTATCGAATTTCGATACGATTTCTGTATCGATACGTATCGATATATCGAATATCGATACGTATCGAGTATCGGCTACCGATACGTATCGATATGTATCGAAATATTGGATTGATATGTATCGATATATCGATACGTTTCGAAATATTGAACAGAGGTTTAAAACTTTGGTGCAAAAACCGGTTAAGACCAGTTTTCCAAGTCTCGAGAAAATTGAAATAAACTAAATATCTTCTAAAAGGTAAAATAAAATGAATTTAGTTTAAGGTTATTGCTTAAACTTATGATAAGAAATCCGATATTTCGATACGTATCGATATTCGATATCCGATATTTGGATTCGTATCGATATTTCGATACGTATCGATATTCGATATCCGATATTTCGATACGTATCGATATGCGATACGTCGATACAGCTGAAAATGTGTATCGATACAGCTGGCGTATCGATACGTATCGATATATCGATACATCGACCCAGCCCTAATTACAGTAGCGCAAACAGCCGCCATTTTAGTGCAAAATATTGGCGGGAAATTTAAATGCTAATGCCCCGTTTCTATAACATTTGTCATTGTACCGTGCTTTTACTTTAACATGAAACATTGCTGTTCATATTACTATGGAAACTAATTTCAATTTTTAAAAATGTCGTTGCATGATCGTCGTCGTTAGGGTTTCGAATGTCATATCGAATAAAATTTGTCCATTTTAATTTGGAACATCTGTCAGGCGAAGAAAGTTGAAAATGTGAAAGTGAAAATGTATCAGGAGAATTACCCTTGGACAAGTCACCAATGCAATTAACAATTTTTATAATCGTTTAGGATATTGCATGGAGGTAAATGAAGACATTTTTGAAAACTTGTTGTGGTGTTTGTTTTGAATTAAAGAATTTCTTTTTTCCGTATGTTTTAAGTTTACTTACTTACTGTTTTTACAAGTCAAAACGACACATCCGGACATTTTAAATCATTTTTAAAGTTTTGTGTGACAGACGTTAAATTTGATTAAACTTGACGCAAAGAAAATCACTAAGAAAGTCGGCCATATTAATGCAAAAACGTGTTTCTTCGTCTTACACATTAAGCATATGGGTTGCGCTACTGTAATTATCTAGTGACGGTAATACTGAATACCGTCACTAGATAATTAGAGTACCGCAATCAGCCGCCATTTTAGTGCAAAATATCGGCGGGAAATTGTTGGGTCGTTTATAATCAACAAATTAAGATTAGACCAACTGTCATAACTCTATATTTACTCTATTTACAAAAATCTGCCTATCTTGTTTATATTTCTTTAGCCTACTCCTATTTTAATTTACATTAATAAGGTGTGGCTAATAATTTAAACAATAAGGATCCAACAGAAATTTAAACACCTAACCCTAACAACGACACATTCGGACATTTTAAACTTTCATTTCACAGGCGTTAAATTTGATTAAACTTACCAGAAAGAAAATTACTAGAAAAGTCGGCAATTTAAACTTGCCGAAAAAAATCACTAGAAATGTCGACCAATTAAGCTTGCCGGAAAGAAAATAACTAGAAAAGACGGTCATTTTATCTTACACATTAAGCATATGAACGAAAATATGACTTGACCAAAGTGGTCACTGGACTTGACCAATGTGGTCACTGGACTTGACCAATGTGGTCACTGGACTTGACTAATGTGGTCACTGGAGTTGACCAAAGTGGTTACTGAATTGACCAAAGTGGTCACTGAAGTTGACGAAAGTGGTTACTGAAGTTGACGAAAGTGGAAAGTCGGCCATTTTAGTGAGAAAACGTGGTTTCTTTATCTTATACATTAAGCATATGGACTGCAGTACTGTATTTATTTAGTGACTGTAATAATTTAAAAGAATTCCACGCGATGACGTAAAATCTTCGCTGTGAGTTCATGTAACGTTCGGCTGTGAGTTCATGTAACGTTCGCATATTGAAAATTGCGCCGATTTTTTTATTTTGGCAAAGTCAAATCACGAACGTCGATTTGCCATGTAGATGAAAGAAGTTCCGCATGATGACGTAAAATTTGATTGATTTTTTTGTCGGTTCACGCAACAACACGCAACAATTTAAAGAAATTCGAAGTGATGAAATTATCTTCGTTGTGAGTTCATGTAACGTCTTCGTGTTGACGTAAAATTCGATTGATTTTTTTCTCAGTTCACGCAACGTCCGATAGATGGCGCCAGCTGCACATATTGAAAACTGCGCCGAATTTTTTATTTCGTCGTGAACACCAGTCTGTCATTCAATTTAAAGAAATTCAAGGTGATGACTTAAATTTCAATTATCTTCGTTGTGATTTCATGTAACGTCCGGTAGATGGCGCCAGCAACACATATTGAAAATTGCACCGCATTTTTTATTTTGGCAAAGTCAAATCGCGAACGTCGACTTGTCATCTAAATGAAAGAACTTCCGCATGATGACGTAAAATTCGATTAATTTTCTTGTCAGTTCACTGATGGCGCCAGCTAGGTGCGTTCAGAATCTTTACCTCCAAGAACGTCTTGAGCGTGAAATCGCGTCTTTCTCACTCACGATTTTTAACATATTTTGCGTCTCGCTGATCCATTTTAAAATGTCTTATGTTTACATTATTTCCATGATAACGGGCGCACTTTTTACAAGTAGGACGCTTAGTGTGCGCCCGTTGTCATGGAAATAATGTAAACAGATGAACGAGACGCAAAATGTGTTAAAAATCGTGAGTGATAAAGATGCGATTACACGACCAAGTTGCTCTTGGACACGACTCTTGGAGACATAGTTTATGGACGCTGTTACATTTAAATTTCGCGCTAAAATATAGTGGCGATATAACGTCTTGCAATTTCGTTTTAACACCGTGGCGACCCTGATGCCCATCCTCTACATTGCTATGGGAAAAACCTGCGTACTGTGATCGCTGAACTTTCATAGGCTATGAAGGCCCCATGTGACTCTCAGGCCACCTGTCATTGGTCATCGTCGGTAATCCCTGTGCGTCGAAGCGATCTTCTCCAACCACGACCTGATCGCGTCCTCTTTCTTGTTCGAGCTTTGTGCCGGTGTGACGTGTTTTTCGTGTGTGTTGAATTTAACGGATTTCTTGCTCGTTTAGAGAAGTAAATCAGTTGCGGCTTGGCTGGAATATCATTTGGCACCACCGAACAGCGATTGGAGACAGTTTTAATCTCCTTACCAAGCGTGAGGCCCCAGTTCTCTCAGGTAAAATATGACGACGCATACCGACAAACGGGCCAACAATGGCCGCTAACGAAAATCATTTCTTCTACTTAGGCTTTTCTATTTGGGCGCAGTTTTCTGGCGCAGGCTATTAGACCAGACCTTTTGGCCTAGTTCTCCGGGGGCGCTCCTGCCCATAGTCGTATCGAGATCCGATCGAGAAAACCTGATCAGCCATCTTGACGATCCGAGCGGGTCCAGTTCAGACCAGTTCGTCGACGCTTCCTGCGGTTGATAGAGGGCGTTACAATTCCCCTCCGACCTCTACACTTCGGTTGGCACCGCTGACTTTGACGTACGTCAGGACTCGCAGTTTGAAGGTTAGGTTTTCACTTTAATCTGACATTTTACGGACCGATCGGTTGTTAAATTTTACGTCTAGCTCGTGAGAAATAAACCGCGAGTACGAATTCCGAAGCACGAATTGCGCTGCGCTTACGTTATTTAATTTAAGCCTAAAGTAAGCAGCCAATTGTAATTGTTTCTTAACAGTGTAAAGTGTTTTCATTTTTAATTGTGTATTAAATTGTGTTAACTTTAATTACGATTTTAATTTCTTCTTTCACACACACCAGTGGGTAAGATTCTCGCCTCTGTTTGTTCGTGTTTCATTTTCTGCACGATCTGGTCGATTGGAGACGTCGGCCGATCGAATTACGTTTAGTTTGTTCAATTGTCTTCTGGCGCCCTTTATAAGTTTACCACCTTAAGTTAACCTGCCCCGTTTCCACTGTTGCTAGCTGGGGGCACAGCTGATCGTAGAATCGGCAGAAACTTGTCATCTTGAATCGTGGTAAGTAGAGGCAAGTAAATTTAATTTAAACTTTGGTAACAACGCAACCCTGCACATATTGAAAATTGCGGCGCCGAATTTTTGACTTCGACGTGAACATCAATCTGTCATCCGATTTAAAGAAATTCCGCGTAATGACGTAAAATTCCCCTTTCTCTAAGAGATTATGTCTTAATTTAACTTGAAGGCTTCCGCAGCCGTCGTCCATGTTTGAATTGGCTTCCGGTTGGAACCGCGTCACGTTGACTTCTTCTACTGCGCACGTTTCGTTCTCCATTGCAGAAGAACTTCTTCAGAGCTGCTTCTGCTAGTATGATTGGTACTTCAGAAGGACTTTCTTTTGGCAAAGTAAGCAGCAGTGAAGCCGTTTCTGCTGTCGATGACGTAATCGTTGTCGCCCCTTCTGAAGGTTGAGATAAAAGTTTTGTTTCTGAATCTCCTTCTCTTGATGGTTGTTAGTATTTCCAATTTAGTTTCTGCTTGTCATTCTTTGGGCTTCTCTGGCTTCGTTTGTTCCGCGCATGGCCAAAAGTTGCGATTGCTCTTGTTTTTTTTACCCCTTTTAGGCCCAGTTGTACAATTCCAGCTTAACTTTAAGCTAAAGCTTAAACCCTTGTTGAAGTAATCGTTCGTTGAAGTAAGCTTCAGCTTAAATTTTAACTGACATTGTACAACTGGGCCTTAGTGTGATTTAGGGATGTTACTATATTTTTTTCTTCTACTTCTTCTGCCCCTAGGATCTACCTTTTGGTGCAGAACTGAATTATCTCCTTTTACTCCTGTTATTTCCAGCTGTTGTCCTTCCAAGTCCTTCTGGGTCTTCCTCTCTTCTTTTTTCATATTTCCCTGACTTCAGGAGTCTCGGTTAAACAAATTTCGAACAGTGTTAATTTCTCCCTTCTCCTTATTCCATAAATTCTCTAGTCATCCCCTGCTCGATTGTAAACGATAAATTTCAGAATTTATTCAGAAAAAATCTTCATGCTTAACGCCTCAGAAGCATTATGAAAATAATAGCTTGATTTAATTAAGGGAAATGAATTGAAAGTGTGACGAAAATAATGTCGATTATTTTTTTAATTCTTTTAATTGACAGTCACGGTGGTGGTAACATTGTGCATCCCCCACAGTATGACGGTTCAATCCGAGCCTTTAGTAAACCGCGTTCCATAAATAAACACGGTTCTGCCCCTCAGTCACAGACTAACTCGTAAAATGGAATCGTTTTATGAGTCTTTTTCTAGGTTCATAAATCCGTCAGGTTTAATGCGTATTTAAAAATTTGGATCTAAAACTGAAACGCCTGCGATTGTGTATGTAACTCTTTTGTAACTTTTTCGAAAAGGAAACAGCAATTCATAAAAAAAATTATTACTTACCTACATAGAAGCGAAATGTTGTGTTCTTTCTAAATTTGTGGGGAGTGTAGCAACAAAATTAATTTTTAACCGATGACAGAAGTTCTCTCGTATTACATAAATATTTTATATGGATACATACGTGAAGTGAGTATAACTTTCTCACCTCAACTAAAAGCGATGATACAAAAAGAATTAATTTAGAACAGATATTTTACATACTATAAGTTATAACTAAAGTACGGATTTAAGTCATGAGCAGACTTCGGACATTTCAGAGCGTTGCCATGGCTACACAATTCATTGGTCCTCGTATTACGTAAGCATGACAGCGCTCCGAAATGTTCGAAGTCTGATCATGAGTAATTTTTTTAGTCGGGCGTAAATCCGCGCTTTAGTTATAACCAAAAACGAAAGCATCTCTTCCACGTGAGTTTTAGATTTAGGTTTTCATTTCTATTCTAAATCTGCTTATTATATTTTTTTTTTCGCAGGTAAATGAATTCACGAACACCAATGCGAATACCTAATAGATTTTTTCATAATTGACAAGCTATCCCACCTTTCGATGAAAGGCCTCCCCTTTTCAGCAATATATCTGACTCCGTGCAAAGTGGAATGCTGAAAGAACAGGCCCGTCTGCACATTCCAGCTGGTGCCGAGCAGTTTGTATTCCTCCCTGATTTTATCCAGCTCGGCGCGTTTGTTCAGCCCGAAACGCATCTTCGCTGTTCTAAAACACAACGAGCGATACGTTAAATAAATTTGTAAAATAAATAGTAATAAAGGCCAGCGGGAAATGAAATCACAGAGCGTCGCTCTTGAGGGAAATAAAGAGGACGTAAGTAAATAATCATTTTCGTTTTCCGACTACTATTCGACTTTCATTAATTACTTCTAAATTTAAAGTCTTACCTTATAAATCAGCAACTGAACTTTTTATGGTTTGAAACTTTTTTGAAAATAAAAGTTACTGCAACAGAACAAGTCGCATTACTGAATACTCCTTTTCAATTAAATGTTTTTCGCTGGAAGTACCGGCCAGCAGTAAATGGAATTTTTCTATGTCGTTATGCCATCGATTCCGAACAAATCGACTCAATTCGAAACCAGACAAAAGCGCGGCTTAGATCTTGCAGATAAATGCTCACGACGTTATTATATCGAAACGCTCGATATTTTCCACGTAGAATAAAAGCACGATACGGCTTAATGACTAAATCGCATTGAGTCACGTCGTGACTTATTCACGGCATTCATCACCGGATTCTTCAGTGTTTACTCTGGAAGCGGCTGAAAGACCTGAAAGTCATTTCAGTGACGCCGACATTCGAATTCTAAAAAAATTCAAAGCTGCGACGACTGGTTTTTAAATCGGAACGGAGTCAAAATTGTAAAGTAAATTAGTAAAAGAAGTTGCTTTCTCTTCTTCTCTTTATTATTTCCTATTTACTTAAATCTTATGTGCTTCCCGCTATAGTATGTATTGAATTGATGAGGTTGAAATGGAGTATGAACTTCTTAAAGGCGGACGTTACTAAACATTAAACAAATTAAAGATTCTGTACGCGACGTGGATTGGCTTCAGTGACTAACTGCTTGGATAGCTCTCGTTCTATTTCCGAACTTCTGAAGAGCCAGAAGAACCAGAACAGGAATCCCAACTCTTTTCTGCTCAAACGTAAAAGCCGGAGCTCCTGACTGAGTAAATATTTTGGTGACTGCGGTTTGTTTAGGCACGACGACGAAATGTTTGGCTTCCTAAAGCACCGAAATTAAAAGCATGCGCCCGCCAAAAATATGTATTTAAGTGCACGAATACTCACCGCGATAACAGTCTGATGGGTTATTTATAAATAATTAATTTGGAAAGCGCAATCAAACTTACGTCGTCGTATTTTTGGAAATTCTCTTGATGGAAACCCCCAGTTATTGATTTGACCAGTAACGCAGGTTTAGGTGAGGTTTTATTTTTGAAATAGGGCACCAAGCTGAGGTCGTATTTCGGTGTCGGTTTTCGCCCCCTCATCTAATTCGATCTTTTTCAATTTTGCTCTCTCCATGTGCACTATACAACACGCCCGGATTGTGAATGTGAAGTAATAGATCAGTTCCACACGTGAAAGTAAGCTGAAACCCAGGAAGAGACCGGCTATTCCGCCGAACGAAACTAAAAAGGAAGATTCACGTCAGACTTTTTGTTCTTCTTCCTTTTGCAAAAACTCACCCAATAGGTCAACCCATCCAAATAATATTTCTCTTTCGTATCTTACCATGGGCCATGACACGAATTCCACTTCTAGACTACGCGAATGCCTAAAATGTTTGATTTGTTAAAAAAAAATTATGGAACCAAACTTGCTTACCCGCTTTCGTTCAACTTTTCAATTTCGTAAACCGTATGGACTGCACGAGCAGCGGTCAACGGACATTATGACATCGAAATTATCGACGATACAGGCGAGCTCCTTAATGTTACAATGCCTATATTTACCCCCAACTTGGGGGTAAAAATGGGGCACGCATTTGCACTTCCTCATCGCCGTTTGCATTCGACACTGTCTCGTGCAAGCTGTCTCGTACATGTGATCAATGGTCAGTTTGATTTCGCCCTCAAAAGTGCATCGCCTTTGCTTGATGAACAATTTGTCACCAAATTTATAATTTCATTGATTAGCCTCGTACCTACCTTGATGGCGTTGCTGTTCTTTTTGCTGAATTCTTCCACAGCCGACATCCATCTTCACCAAGACTTCTAGTTAAACCGCGTTACTAGTTCTTCTTTTGCCAACATTTCCACCCTTCACTTTTTTCATCTTACGGAAGAAGTTTGGTGTGACGCGGTCCAACCTAATCGTGATGGACATGGACCGAGAAAACCTTCAGCTTTACCTTTCCGAGAAGAATTCTTCGTAAATTATCAAACATTTTGTCATGCTTAAGTACGACAAATAACTTTCTCGTTGGTTTTGATAACAAAGAGATAACAAAAAAATCTCCATTTATAAAACAATAAGTACTTATTGTATAGAGGATTTTAATAGAAAGACAAAGACGGCTTTGGAGGTGAAGTATCTTAGGAGAATTCCAGGAGTAAGAAGGATAAAAAATGAAGATATGAGAAGTCACAAAAGAAATCTTAGAAGAGAAGAAACTGTGTGGTTCAATCTCTTGGGATGGAAAAGGAGAGGCAAGTGAAGGAAGCATGAGAAACCAAATTGATAGGAAAGAATAGAAGAGGAAGGTAGAAGAAAACATTTTGAGAGAAAGAAAGAAATGAAAACTGGATTTCGATTAAGGAGAGATCAAGCAACCACATAAAATGGAAGAATTTTGTATATGGTGATGATGTGTTTTCCAATCAGTGCTTAGATACGATGCATTTCTCTGTACTGGTTGGTCAAAATATGTTACTTTAACGATTACCGGTATTTAACGATGTCGTTATGAGTTACAGAAGAGGGGGATAAGTCAGTCTTTAGGAAACGTTAGCAGCGAGAAGAGCAGGAGACTTCGGCGGGCGTTGTCTATTTCCTTCGTGACTTCCGGTAGAACCGCGTATTGTTCTTCAGTTTTTCTGCCGACGTTTCGTTCTTGTTCTTCGTTATAGAAAAAAAAACATCTTCAGGGTTGCTGTTCTTTTTGCTGTTGCCGCCGCTACTGCCACTTTCCGGAAAAACAGCAGAGGCAGCAGTAAGAAAACCAGGAAGGAAGTCTTCTGTAACGAAGATGAAACGACGCGGAAACGTAAACAGAGAGAAGAACAGAAAACTTCATCGGGAGTTGTCTACTTTCTTCATGGCTTTTGGAACCACGTATTGTTCTTCTATTCTTCTGCCAACGTTTCCTTCTTCGTTACCTATAGAAAAATTTCTTCAGGGTTGCTGATCTTTTTGCTGTTGCCGCTACTGTTTTTTTCGCTGCTGCCACTTTCCAAAAGAAGAGCAAATGCAACAACAAGCGACTTCGAAGAAGTTCTACTGTAGCGAAGAACAAAACGTCAGCAGAAGAAACTGACCCAGTCTCTGCGATATAGCAGCAACGAGAAGAACGGCGACACCTAAGGACCTCGACGGCTGTCATCTTCCTTACTCTTCGTCCTATTCTTCATAAACTTTTGTCTTCTCTTTCTCTCTAACATTTCAGTTGAAATTGGCTAAGGGAAAGGTTAAAAAAGAGAAGAGAGAAAAATACGAATCAGTATTAGAAAGCCAAAAGTAAAAAACAGAGGTAGGTAAATTGTAGAAGTGATAACTGGGAAAGCTGTCACCAAATTTATAATTTAATTGACTAGCCTCGTACCTACCTTGATGGCGTACAAGTTCTGCTGACTAAACGTATCAGCTCTTCCCCTCGACTAGCAAACAGTGGAGAAAGGGGTGGGTTTAATTACGATGGTAAAATAAGTTAAAATTGGCTGCCGACGTAGTGAATGACAAATATTTCACTAGCTTAGTAAATTAATTAATTAATCAATGCAGCGCTAAACATTTTATTTATTAAACTACCGTTGAGTAACTCTTATCAGAGACAGTTGCTATTTTTTTTTTTTATGGACGCCGGACGTTCAAATATGAAATGAGTAGTACTTCTATGTAGTAAGTTGTGAAAATTAAGAACAGAAAAGCTGTAGTCATCAAAAATAAAAAAAGTGAGTTTCCAAAGTGTTTTAAGATGGACACGACAAACATTTGAATTTTATGTTCCTCCGCATAACCGAAATTTTCCATTATGACACTTCTGCGATCTTCACAATACCTGTCTATTTCAATCTACAGTGCGTACGCTGCAGGCCAAAAATATAGGACCGAGGTGGTCGTACTTTGTATTGCATATTTTGAACTGTCGAAGTACTGTCGAGACTGCTATCAGAGACAATCCAAAAATACGACAGTTTCTTGAGTTGAGTGTTAAGTCGAGTGTTGCAAGTTAACTGCAGTAATGCCAAGTACTAAATCTAGTTTCGAGGTTTTTAACATTCATCTGCGCTAGCTGTCGGCTGTCAGAATAACAATTTTAATTGTTTGAATTGGCTTCTTGTTAGAACCGGGTCACGTGGACTTCTTCTACTGCCATCGTTTCGTTCTCCATTGCAGAAGAACTTCCTCAGGGCTGCTGGTGGTGGTGTTGCTACTTCTTCTCGTTAGTCGTGACGCGGTTCCAACCGGAAGCCGATTCAAACATGGACGACGGCCGCGGAAGCCTTCAAGTTAAATTAACAATTTTAATTGTTAGACATGTTTTTTTGGTTGGCAAAAAACTGATGAGGTAAAAGTATTAAGATTGACAGGTGACATTTATCAAAATACTCAATGACATTGGCCGCGTTCGTAAGAACCAAGCGCTCAAGTAGCATTCGTCTGTGATTGGCTTATTTCAAAGAAATTCAAAAAATCCACCAATCACAGATGAATGCTACTTGAGCGCTGGTTCTTACGAACGCGGCCTTTAATACCTGTCAACTTTGACAGGTAATATCGGTAATAACGTTTCATAAAGCTGTTAATTGGCGAAACATAGATTACATTATAAAACTCGTCCGCGTAACAATAATTAATTACACTTTAGTTTCATACGGTTGGAAACTAATGTGTCTCAGTTAGTAGATGACATCTGTCAACGCCTTAAATATACCACAAATTTAAGCGTCAAAATAAAACGTTAATATGTCAAATGTTTTACAGCAATTTGAATATATTGCTACCCACCTGAAGGCTGCAAATCTTGGGCGGGCAAATTAAGTTCGTCCCAAATTGCCGGCTAAACTCAATGGGATGAATCGAGGTCATGCGTACCCCCAAAGTAAAGTGCAGAATATGTCAAATTGGATAGCAAAACCACGTTTTTAATGTGTATGCTTAAGTTATCAAAGATAGTGTACTTTTGTTTTCATGGGTGATTAGAGGTGGAATTTTGTTGAATGTTAAAATAATGTCAATCCCTTTTTCCCACTTGAACTTGACACCCTACACGGCTGCTAGTCGACATGAAACAATAAAACATTACTAGATAAAGCTGTGCAGTGCATTCAACGTAACCGCCAGTGCCGTAGCGTGATTTTGGATACGATTTTCGATCAATTATATTTCGAAAACTGGGAGGCTTAGAACTGCTTCATATTTTTTCTGTAATCTATGACATGGATTCTCATAACTATCTCAGGACGTATTGCTTTCTCGCTCTTCTTCTTTCAACGATGGTCTTCGACAGTGTTGGTAGAGTGTGGAATGCGTGGGAACTCTTTCAGGTCAATTTTATTCCTGCGGTGTTCCAATACGTGGAGTGCGTGGGAACTCTTCAGGACGATCGAATACCTGGTGTGTACGTCTTCTCCTCTTCAACAGCTGGCTTCGAAGGTGTTGATGAATGTGTGGAATGTGAGTGATCTTTCGACAATGACTGGTCAAGAGGTGTGTGACTGCACAGAAGGCTTTGAATATTCTTCCGACAATAGCTCTACAGAAGGCTTGGATGTGCTTCCGACAATATTTGCACAGAAGGCTTTGGGTTGCTCTTGCTCCTAACAATTGCTGCAAAGGAGGCACTTTTGTTGTTTATTTCATTTCTCTTTTCTGTATTATTTTATCAAATTCATCTTGACACTTTTTTATAATTTCCTTTTGCTTCTATCAGAGTCCTTGGACAGAAAAATCGTCCAATTTTCCTTTGTTTATTTTTTTCTTGTCCATCTCATACTTTGTATTTCATTTTTTTTCTTTTTTCTTTCTTGAGTCGCATTAATTTTTTTATTAGTCACCAGAGATTCGTAAACTATTCTATTGTGCTTTCTGTTTTTCTTGTACTTTCTCTTTTCTTGGGCTCCCTCTTCCTTTGTTTTTAGTTTACTTAACTTCTCGTAATCTCGTGCAGCTTTTCTTTCGTTTCTCTTTGTGTAACAGTATTGCTTGTTGTCTTTTATCGAATTCATTTTCTTATTAAGTACGTTGTTATTTCTTACGATTTTTTTTCGCTTTCTGTTAGTCGATTCTCGAACAATTTATAGCCGATCCTCTTTTATCTTTTTATTCAACTTATTCTTGGTGTTGCTTGCAAGTGTCAATTTTGATTTTTACCTTTGTTTCTCGTTTCCTCTTTTTCGTGTTCGGTTGTTCACCGGAAATGTTCCCGATCACTCAAAATGGACCATCCACCTCTAGCGCTGGTTTCAGGCAAGAACTGGCGTACAGTCAATTGCAAAAAAATCGAGTACATCGAAAAAATCAAAAGTGCGAAACATTACAATTTTTTCACAATATAAATCTGTCTCTTCCGTAGCATTTAAAAATTCTATTTTCTTCAAACATTGCTTTTAGACAAATTATATAATGTCCCTATTGGCCAGCCCCCTTCTAATTTAGAAAGAATAAGAACTTTGTCATTTTTAGTTAACCGTGACCATGGCCTTCTAAATGAAAAGCGAGTTCTAACTGGCCTGGGCGTTTTGAAAAATTTACATTGAATTTTTGTGCTCGAGAAAACGTCAAAAGTCTACACTTTGGCGCTGGTTACGGGGCACTGACGGCAATGAATAAAGTGCACTGTCATTACTGTTAATCAAAGTGAGTTCACGCAAAATTAATTAATATTGTAATTACCGTAATACAACATAATTTATGTGGTATAAACTTTGTAGATTCATGCACAAATCATTTGATCTCGTCTGAGTGAAGTACGCTTGCGCAATAAAGAAAGACTGGCACTTTCGTGTTATGAATAATTACAACAAGTTACATAAAAGAGTTTCGACTTTTGATAATGTAAAACGTGTTAAAAAGGGGGTTGATAAATTACGCACAATGAGAAAAGAAGCTTTATTATACATGCTGTAACTTACCACAGAAATTCTGAGTATATGCAGGTAAGATTTTAATCTAAAACCGTAATCGTACGTGTTGGGGTTTCACATCAATGGTGGCCACCTCGTGAGAATTATGGATACCTATAAATCTAGAGGCAAAAAGTACTGTAATTCCTAGACTGGTAAAGTGCCACGGGGCCTTTGAAATAACAAGTAAAGCTCTCAAGTGAAAGTAGGATAATGAATCAAATAAAAACCATAAGAACATTATTATTTGATTGATTGCAAGGTAGGTTTTTTTAATCCAAATAAATACAGGGTGTCTCATAATGTTTAGGGGAGACTAAGAGTGTTGCTAGTGGAGATCAAAGTAAAGCTTTTTTCTTAATATACTTTTAATAAAAGTTCAATAACTAAAATGTTGCAGCAAGTTAAAGTTAAATTAATTAGCAACCAATTGTTACTAACTATAGTAATAAACTTTTATTGCCCAAAAACTGCTGTTCATATTGTTGAGAGCCGCTGACTAATTAAAATGAAACTAGAAAACAAGTTGACATAGAAATTTACTGAAATGTCAATTCCTTTAAGTGTCAAAGTTAAGATAGATGATCGTTAAGGCCCGGTTTCTCAATCACAAGTTAACTCGAAGTATTAGTTTATTACCCCAGCCAACAATAATTATGACAACAGTTGTTCCTATGCGTTGAGATACAGGGCCAACATTTTGAACGCCTTTCGTGAATGGTTTGGTTTTGATAAATTCAGAGTTTATTTAATGATAAAATAATTGTATTTTGCAAAATAAGATTTATTAATTAAAAAGATTTCTGCGCGCTGCTTTTGCCATTAATTTCCTGTTGGGTACGTACTTTAAAATTAAAGTAACAGCAAACTATCAGAATGTGCAAGAAACATGTTTCCTTGGAAACGTGAAAACTTTTAAATTATTTCTAATTATTCCTTATTAATTTCAGCAGTAGTCAATAAGTGGCCGTAAATTTATAACTTTCTTGCACAAAAGCGAATTAAGAAATAAGCTTTACTTTGATCTTCCCTAGCTACCCTTTCAATCTCCTCCACGCGTCATCAGAGACCCTGTACATTTGAAAAGCATGGGAATGCCCTTTCAAGCGTTACATATACGATTTCGGCTCTCACATTCCAAGTTAATCTGTGAAACATTCTAATCTCGAAACTCTGGAAAGAGGGTTGATCGTCACCACTTAAAAGGGCATTAAAAAAAAACCGGCCCAAAAAACCCAACCGTCTTCATCGTATCTCGATCTCTTACGTGGGTGGTAAAAATCACTCGGTTTTTAGCATAATCTTATCTAAACTTGTCACCCCCGGGGCACACATGTGTGCCGCTGCTAGAGCGTAAGTGTGTATGTACGTATGTATTTGCTCTCGACGTGCTCTCACATAGGCTTCAGTTAAAGAGTGCATCTTAACGTGTTCACAACTCCTTCCTCTTCACTTACGATGCACAAATCCACCGCGACGACGTGTTACGTCTCGTACGATTGCACGATCGAAATATAGCCCGACCGCCGGTTTTCACCTTGAACGAAAACAATTTTTCAGTTTTGAAAAAGCACGCGAATTAAACCGCTTCGTCCCCGGAAGAAAATGTGCTTTACTCTTCTTGCTGACTCCGTAAGTATCGAGCTTTGTTAAGTTTCATTGATATATTTTTTGTTGTTCGAAAACATTTTCGCGGTCGGGTCGCAATGAATCGCTCGCGCTTTTTTTGGCAAACGTTTGCGACGAGAAGGTCCTTAATTGTATTTTATATTGTAATACTTTTAGGAACGTAAAGAATGCAGGCGTTTATGAACTAAAAAAAAAAATTAAAAAATAAACGGAGTGTAATTAATGTTTAAAATGCGGTCGTCGTCGTCATCTGGTGATCACTTTCAAAGTTTGTTTACTTTAAAAAGAAAGGCAAAAAAGTCCTTCGGAATGAGTCACGTGCCAACTAATTAATTATTCATTTTATGATTACATCAGTGTATACAACAAATTCGAATTAAAATGATAAGAAATTTAAGAGACAAGTGCTTTTTTCTATTATAAAGGAAAACTGTTGAGCTGCAGCGAAACATTGAGTATTTAATAAAAATTCAATAGTCAAAAACAAACTAAACTAAAAGAATGTGTTTGTTTCTAATTAAAATTAAAAAAAAGATATTGACATCTTAAATGAATAGAACAGGAACATTAGAAAGTTGTTTTGTAAAGAAACTGAAAATACTTTTTATTTGAAAGACACGATATTGTAGATTTTCAGTTGTTTTATTTACTAAGGCCCGTATTCTCATCCCATGATTAATTTAATAACGTGTTCGTTTCCCATAACAACGCTCGTCGGTCACTCTCTTATACATTATATTGACATAAAGCTATATCGTTTCTTGCTTGTTTTAATCACGGCTTTATTTGAACACGACCTTAATCATAAGATGAGAATACGGGCCTAAAACAGAAATGATATTCGAGTATAATTCGTCGACATTCGAAACGAATTATGAAATTATTTCATTAAATCTATGGAACGTCTGCCTCCACTCTTTTTCTTCTTCAGTTCTCTCAACGCTGGGTTTCTCAGTCCTAGTTTAACTTTAAACTCCTGTTTATTCCCATGGTAGCAATTATAAAAACAATTGTTCCTATGGAAATAAACAGGAGTTTAAAGTTAAACTAGGACTGAGAAACCCAGTCTCGGTCTTCCATTATCCATTAGGAATAATCACAATTTCTGGTCCAAATAAATAATAAATGTGAAATGTCTTAAACACCGAAAGCACTGAGAGCTTTGAAGCTATGTTACAATGTCGACAGACGCCGATTTTAATTCTTTAAATTCTTTCTTTAGACTCCAACAAAATCCAACTTAGTCGAGGGGTAGGACATCTCTTAAATAAGTGTACGAAGAGTTAAATATATTTAAAGATAAATTTAAATCTATTTAATTATTTCTGTAACTTAAAATACATTAATTGTATGTATGAATACCTTAAATTAAATTAATTAACAGGAATTACCAGTAAATACGAATAAATACCATTCAAATACTAATAAATAATTTTAGGTTTTTGTTAAATACCGTTAAGTTGAATTAAACATTAATATATCCTTGCAATATGAATAACTGCAATAACTTCAACGCCGCCAAAATTTAATGATCCAGGAGAAACTCTCTTTTTCTCTTGACCACATTTAGTCTTCGGGTAGCTTTTATTTTGTTTGCACATCGAACAGTGCTTTTTTGGCTTTTCTTCTTTTTTCTTCTTCGTTTTTTCGGCTTTTTTTATGTTCTCCTTTTTTACACTTTTTCCTGTAGCACATTTTCTGGCTTTGATATGTTCTTCCGAAGTTAATAGTGTGCCAACTTGCTTTGCTCGTTTACGAATTTCAATTAGTTTTTTTAGGTAAAAACTCCGATTTCTAACCGCACTGCCGTCTAGAAAAATGAGCGGAAAAACCTTGTCGTTTCAAAAATTCAATACAGGGGAACACAAGAAAAAATTACGATTTTGTAAGAAATACAGTAGAATTCGTTTAATAGCTTTCTCGTTCGAATATCGTGACGAACTAACTGTTTTCAATTACACAGCTGGTGGTTTTATGCTTGTCCCAAACAATAGTTGTGAACCTTGTTATTCAATTTACATTAACAAGTAAGTTGTTTCCAAAATCAGATTGGTCTTGGCACTCGTGTTTACCACTTTCAATAGTACTCGAAGACGCTCTGTGTGATCAACAAGCGTACAGTGTGGCCGTGTGCCTACAGTGTACTTACTTAATGAACGTAATTAATTAATTAATCAGATATTTGGGGAAGTACGTGATACAAAATGTCGCCCAGGCGATCAATTTGCGAGAGGATTAATAGTAATCGCAGGTTTTTTCAAGGACAGCCCTCCTGTGGTGGCGCGGGAGCCGATTTGTTTCTAACCTAATAACGCGGCGAAGGGGGAGATTCTCAACCGCGCCTATCGCCAAGAGGTGGAGGTGCAGTGACTCTCACTTCATTTGTTAACCTCTGATTGCGTTGTTTTCGACGATTATCTAACCCTATACGCAATGGCAAGAATTGACCGTTTTATTTGATACTCTACTATGGGTAGTTATGATCTTTCGGTCTCTCAGCGAATTACTTCTAATTAACCCGCAAATCTCCTGACAAGGACTACACTTCGGTCCACACACAGGGTGTGAGAGGAGCTCGGTTAAGAAGATGGCTATGAATGTGATTCAGAATTGTTTGGCCTCATAATTTTACAAGACTCGTAACGGCAATTAATTGGCCTTGATTTCGGGAATTAACTTGTGCTGGTCACACTTGATTTTAGCGGCAGATCTAGACTTGCCTTAGACCAGTGGTACGAAAACAATCGACTTCACTGCGCAAATCGAAAATCCCTTGCTTGAGTGTTTCCAACTTGCCAGAGAAAATCGCCAAAGGGATTAACTAATTTTACAAGAGTACACTCTATATGGATTGCACTATAGCTTGAAAGTGTCGTTGGCTGTCTCTGGTCGATTTAGCAAACTAGTCTAATAATTTATACAACAAATGGTCAGCTAACTCCACTAATATGGATGCAACTTATTTATCTTTAAGCTCGGTTAGAATGCAAATGGAAATACTTTAGTAAAAAAAAATGGCACAAGCCAAGCAAGTACTGAAATTTACAGATTATCTGGCCACAAATGGCTGAGGGAATTAAAATGATTTTTAATCAATTTATACCACCAAGTATGTAATGAATAAAATACAAATTAAGTCAGATTACCTAAATCCGCGTCCGCGAAATTAACATCCGATACACTCACTGCACGAAGTTTTAAATACACCCGCGATTAATTTACCGTGCGCGACACCGACTTGTTTAGTTTTTTATTTAATTGCCTCTCAAACACTAGAATTTTAGGCGTACCGATATAAAATGATTTAACTCTACTGTGAAAACTAATTCAGAGAAACAAGTACACAAAGCAATTTCGCCAAGCCCAAATAATACGACTGATCGTTTTAAAAGCTCGGGGCTATCTGTCTGTAATTTTAATTTTCATTTTTCGGCTGAACAAAATTAATTCCCCTTCCTTCTATCAGAAAATCAAATTCGAACACCCCTTGACCAATAGAGCTGTGTTTTGCGTTCAGAAGGATAACCGCCCCCCGATTCCTGGAATGTCTTTTTTCTAGCTTTTACAACGACCACCCGGACAGACCACGTGTGCTGTCTTTTCAAAGTTCACAACAACTTCTTAACTACAAGTACCCTCTGACATCTTTATGTTTTCCGCTTACTGGGGAAACTCGGCGCCTGCAGCTTTTTGTTTAGAAGCAATTAAAAATCAGCATGTTATTGCCCGTTACGCCCTGCAACCGATAGTTTTCAATAGCAGTATCCTTTTACAGAAATTTAAACGTGTCAAATTGTACAATTTCTAAAGAACACCAGATGACCCTTAGAAACTCGCATGACAGATTTATATGATATTCAACTCAAGAAAAATTTTAAAGTCCCACAGTGTTACAAGAATTTATGGCCCACCCCTGTTATCTTGCCTATTGACAAACCGTTGTAAGGACTGCCGAGGTCGTGGCGATATTGCTTCCGCTTATTTGTTATTTTAAAATTAAACTTACAACAAGAACCTGCTTTTTGTTTTATAAACAAATTCGCGACCGTTTCAATACTCATTAAATATTTGAAGTATCAATAAATATGGCTACGGAAGACGAAGTTTTGATTAGTTCATAAAGCCTAATTAATTTGACAGTTGTCAAAAAACGGAAAATTGTATTTTTTCTCTTTTTATATAGTTGCACTTTATTTTTTTAAGTTTTCGTATTAAGAACAATGATTTTGTTTCAAATCAAACGAATGCGTTATGTTAATTAACTATTATGGTATTACTTATTTATTATTTTTAAACACAGTTAAATATATTTGAATACGTTTAAATAAATGTAAATTAATATAATTCTTAAAATACAATCAAGTAAATGCATAAACACTTCAAAATTAAATACTTAATAAATAGATTTAAATATACTGAAATATTTTAAATATGACAAAATATTTTAAATAAAACGAAATATTTTAATTGCAATTAAATTTTGTGTATTTATAACGGACGATGTCCTTCCCCCTCGATCTTAGCTTAATAATAATAATCAGCATTATTGGCAAACTTTTTCTACAACTGAAGAATTACCCAGCCAATAGACTCCAACCTGTAAACGTACTGTGAACCAATAATCGGGAGTACCATTAGTTCTCACCTTGGGGCCATGCTTTTTTTATTTATCAATGAATTTGCCCGCTCAGAATTTCAAACATGGTGAATTCGTAACAATAACAAACTATCTTCAAATTACTTTTCATTTGAATGCTTCTAATGGCCTCGCTACTTTAAATAGGTATATGACATTTATGATATATATTAAAATGATTGATACTCCTTGAGTATCCGTTAAACTAACAATAAGTAACTATTCCCCATTTTACTTGTAATTGTTGAGGAGTAACCCAATTCCCTGCCTACAGCCCATATTTTTTTTCCTAATTTTGTAACACGAAAATCACTTTTACAATTCAAGAAAAGAACTAAAAGAAAATCAACATGGTAACGCTGAACCCCGACACTTTCTCAACTACCTACCTGCTTGACTATGAATATTTGATTAATGGTTAACTTGCCGCTTTGAATTCCCCAATTAAGTTATCCATACATCAGTCTAATCTGCGCGGAGAGCAAAAACGGGGATGTAGCAATTAGACCCGAAATTCAGGGATATCCTAATTAATTAATAAGGAAATTAGAGGGGGCTTTAATACCTACTGATCAATTAAATATCAAACAATACAAATTACATGCCTGGACTGTTTTTTCGTGGCCCACCTGTAGTAACAAAATTGCCCGTAATTCCAGAAAACGTTTTTGTTTTCGATTGTACCGTGCTTTCAGTAACTCTTGAATCCCACGTGACCAAATTAATTACAACTCCGTTTAGTCTATTTACTTTTTTCGTATGTACTTTTGTCTCACTCTTACTTGTATTAAAACTTATTCGGTCTCACTCTTTAGAGTGCGAAAAGAGTAAGTAGAGCGAACGGAGTTGAATAAACGAGCGCAGCTTTAAGAGTTAAGTAAGCGACCTAAATTTAAATAGCAATTGAAGAAATGGGGCATATAAGATTGCAAAAACACAATTTTTTTCTGTTGCCTCTGAGCAAGATGATTCACAATCCTATAACAAAGACATCGGATAGCCCGGGCGCATAAAACCGGAGCAATTCTAACTTTTGTCCGTGGCAGCAAAGCTACGAGAGCAAGGCAGTCGTTAAACCCATATAATTAGTCTAACGGCAGTTACACTCGACATTAAACACGTCGTTATCGCACCCAACTTAAAATCTATATTCGCAACGCGTCGTCAAACGAATTGAATAAATTCCAGGCGCATCCTCCGTAAACCTGAAAGCTCGAATCCCGACGAGAGAAAAATCCGCTCCCGGAAAACTGTAAACGAGCTCGGAATTGGAAGTCACATCATCATTGATCGAATCGTTTCATAAGTATCCACTTAAACAGAGCCAGGAGCTTTCATAAGTGCAATACAATTATCAATAAAGATAACTTAACACTTCGAATGTGTTTCTTGTATAGCTTTTCCTCTGACCAGCATCCAGTTTGTCCGCGCAAAGCAAAGGTGAATGAAACTCTGCGTTTACTAAAACTCAAACATCCGGCGAAATGATCGTTTGTTTTTGTATGACGGACGGCAGAAAAATATTGTGTGTGCGTGTGCAGGCGCACTTAATTTTGGAACGCGCGCGGAAATAAGTGATGCCATAAATAATATCCTCTCATATTATAGTAATTTAATAGTTTATGATATCCTGGCCCGCGCATTAATTTCGCTGCTGGTGTGTGGCTTCGTCGGAATAATATTTATAATTATTAATAAAATTATGAGCATCGGCGTCCTGGTTTTTTCGTTTCTGATTAAAAAAATATTGAAGGACAAAAAACCATTTAAAATAATCTTGTACATTGTTAATTTAAAGGCCTTTTAAATTGATCTCCACTCGATGATTCGCTGTAAAGAACTCGTCGCTGATGGTAATCCTCTTCTGTACAGTGTTGCACACATTGCACGTGATAGAGGTATCATAAATTTTCTCTCAGAATGTACAACATAACAGCAGTGCCCCCTCGATTATTATTATTATTATACATTGAAAACATATTGTGACCCCCCCCCCCAATTAGACTTGCTTATTGAATATTACCTAAAAGTAAACAAATTATAAAAATGTACAAACAAACCACTTAAGATTTATGGCCGATTTTAAATAACTGGGCCGACCGTATGACCGGGAAAATTCCAAAGGGCCACCCCGACTTTACTACGCCACGTGCATGCACTCTTAACCGTCCCTTATAGGCGGTCGCTACCTACTGTGTACCTAACGGTCTACCGCCGGCGTTACAGGTACTTCTGTTTACAGTTGGAGGAGGACCCCATATACAGAATAATACCTTTAATTAGGGCTTACGTGATCTTGTTAATAGGAAACTACGTCGTGATAACTTGGTTCTTTTGGTGGAGCAGCGAATAATTCTTTGGAACAAGGAATTTGATGATTTAATAATGAAACACAACAAATAAATTTAATCAATTATTTATTGAAAAAAAGAAAAAAAATGGGAAAAACTCCTGATATCCTCCTCTGTGGGATCGGAGATCGTGAGCGAAAAACCCTTGCGTTTGAAATCAATACAAATAAACAAAATTACGATTTTGAGAAAGTACTGTATAACTCGTTTAACTGATTTCCCTTTCGGATATCGGCGCGATCTACTTTCTTTCGATTCACACCGTTTAATGTCTACAGATGTTTGTGTTAGAGCTCTGCTCCTCACTTAAATTAATAATTAATTGAGTTTCAACTGAGCTCGAGTCTTGGTACAATGTTCGTCACTTTTGATCGTACACAAAGACTTGTTCTGTTTAATAAACCAACGCACAAGGAGTCTCAGTGGGACCACAGTGTACTTAATTAATGGAGTTAATTAATGAATTAATCAGATGGTTTAGAGAAGTATGTGATACAAATGCCGCCTTCAGCTATCAATCTGCAAGTAAATCAGTAGCAATCACCTGTTTTTCAGGGACTCCCTTGGGAGGTGTAGGTTTAACCCTATCTCTAGCTAACCTGATTAATATGGTGCGTGTAGTGAGCCGAACTTCTTCTACTACGTCACCTGAGCGTTAATTAATTGCTTTGAGAGCGGTGCTCTCCCCGCTTGCCTGGTTTTCCAGGACCCTCTGTATGTCGCTCTTCCGCCGTCTAACCTAGCTAATTAATTTATAGCGCAAGGGACTCCCGTAGGAGGTGTTGGATACCTATCTCTAGCTAACCTGATTAATGAGCGTTAATTAAGGTCGAAATAGTAGGAGCTTCTCGACTACTTTCGCCTTGCTTCGAAGGCAGTACTCTGTACCCGCCTGCCTGGATTTCAGTTCGGTCTGTTGTCGCTCTTTCGCCGTCTAACCTATCTAATTAATTTATAGCGTAAATAATCAGTTTTGACTGCTTTATTTGCACTCCACTATGGGTGGTTTTGGCATTGCAGTCTCTAGGCAATCGCTTTTAATTAACCGACAAATCTCTCGGCAAAGACAACAGTTTTGCCCTCCCACATACTATACAGGATGTGAAAGAACCTTTGTTGAGAAAATGGCTAGGAATGTAGTAGTTCAAATTGTTTGGTTTCCAATTTGCCTGAGAGAATCCCCAAGGGTAGAATGATTTCTAAAAGTACACTGTATTGAAAGCCCAGGTAGATGTGGGAAATAGTTAATTGCTGTTGGTGGATTAAATTACAGAATTTGTCTACTAATTAACGAAACACTGACCAATCAATTTTTCTAAGATGAAAGTCACTAGTGAGTTTTAATACTCGCTGTAAAAGTAACTAAAATTTATCTCAATGTAATGGTACTATGAACCGTACTGGCTCTTTAGTCTAATTAATGCAAATCAAATTATCTCTGCGCAGTTATTACCACCAAAGGTGCGCTGAAGGAAATAAATAAATGTCAAGTGCCTAAGGCGCATAATCCGTGTCCACTTCCGCCCACTGCACACCTTTTATTTAATCACTCGCGGCGCGACGGGCGCGTGTTTATTTTAATTGCCTCTCTTAACACACTGTATTTAAACTGTACCGAAATAAATGGCCGTGTTCGTAAGAACCAGCGCTCAAGTAGCATTCATCTGTTATTGGTGGATTTTTTGAATTTCTTTGAAATAAGCCAATCACAGACGAATGCTACTTGAGCGCTTTGTTCTTACGAACGCGGCCAATGATTTAACCAAAAATGAATAAAGACTACAAGCGCCTAACGAAAAACACAATTAAGCCAAATTAGAATGAACTCAGCCGTTCTCGTCAAAGCGTCAATGCTATCTGCTGTAGGGATGTTCGATTCAGAATCGATCTTTATCTCATAAAAATCAATTCTGTTTGCAATCGATTTCTTAGTGAATCGATTTTTTCTTTCAAGAATCGAATCGATTTTTAACGTATGAAATTGAAAGCGTTTTACAGCTTTGACACTACGTAAAAAATACGTTAAATCTGACTGCGATTAACCGAAATCCGATCACGTATTTCGAGGATTATTCTTGACACTTGCCAGATTTTGCATTAGACGTGATAACCTTAAGTAGATTAAATTCTGCTAGTACCAAATTAATGCAGTGCTCTAAAAAGTAGCTATCCAACATTATGTATTACTGTTTTAATATAAAGCTTTCCCTAATCATAGTTTTTACTTGTGTAATAGTGGTATAATACTTCACGTGTCATTTCTGGTTTCTTAAATAAAAATTAAATATATTGGATCGATTTTTATGAGATCGATTTTTTTACAACTCGATTTTTTTGAATCGATTTTTTATATTCCGATTCGAGATCGATTCAAAAATCGATTCTTTTTACGTAGATCGAACATCCCTAATCTGCTGTTCCTTCGCGTCCGTTACTTCCCACGAAACAATTAAAATCCACCCCCCTCGGACTTTGCAGCGAAATTCGGAAATCACTTCGACCATTGATTTGA
Source organism: Dorcus hopei (assembly GCA_033060865.1). Classification (NCBI taxonomy): domain Eukaryota; kingdom Metazoa; phylum Arthropoda; class Insecta; order Coleoptera; family Lucanidae; genus Dorcus; species Dorcus hopei. The sequence continues at coordinate 5,937,131 of CM065424.1, forward strand.
ATTCTAGCCCACGTCCTTGACTGCATTTTCCTCACAAACGAATATAAATTATGAGTTCCAAACTGTCATACGGAATGCGTCTGTCTCACGATGTGTGCGATTTGTTTTCTCTAACTGCCTTTCAAGAGCCTCTTGAACTGACAGAGAATTATGACGCTAGACTGGGAACAGAAACAGACAAAAACAAAACACTTCAACTCGAGCGTAATTCGATATGCCTTTTCCGTTAATGTACATGTACCCGTGATTTCGAATCTAAGGAAGCACATCTAAACGTCGAATAGATTTGTTTTATGACGTCCGTGCCGCCCTAACGCCTCTGCCTGCCGCCTGCGATTACCGCGTGACTAAATTTTGTACAGAACCTCTAAATACCAGATAAAGGTTACTCTGACAGATTTACAACCGGCCGAGGGTGGTCCACTGAAAGGAAAACGTGGCGGCGCCTCGAATTGTTGCCTCCCGCGTGCAAAACCCCGCTGCAAACTCCGAGAAGCCGACCATGTGGTTTTTATTTGAAATTAGACAATAAATAATCGCTTTTATTTTGAAAACAATTGTCGCGCCCTCTTCAATATCCGCATGTTGTACAGTCGTAAACATGCTGCGATAAGTACTTCTACATCAACACAATGTCATAAATGAATTGACTAACTTTGATGATTCACTGAAAGCTCCGCCTTGCGACTCATTAGGGGTCGAGTTACGCGGGTCAGGAAAGGCAGGTACGGACTTAGTCTTGTAAGAATCCAAGCATCTTATAATTATCAAAAGCATAGTACGGAAATGAATTCAATGCAACGCGACCGGGAGAGAAATCCGCCCACATAAAAAAAAAATAAATATAAAGTGACCGTGGCGGCGGTTCGTCTATCAAGAACCTTGCGCTAGATTAGACACGATTGACATTGCAAATTCTAAGACAATGCACCTGCAACTGCAGTGACATTGATAGCTGATCTCTTGCTGAATCGCACACTTAAGGAAGGCTACGTAATTGAAATTGACCTTAGAAAAACTAAATATAAAGAATATCATTATTTTTAACCACCTGTCCCTACTTTAGCTTATAGCATATCTATCAAACGATGCCCCTTATTTATAAGGCAGCCTGTATATGGACACATTGTATGTTTGTTTTCCAATTTTCATCAATTTTGTTTCCAATCAACCTCAAATTTTGTAATTAAAAAATTATTTCTCGAAAATACTTGCCACTCTCTCGCAAAAAATTAATAAATGGGAAATCCGAAAAGTGAATTGATAAATCACCTTCAAGTTGAAATTATTAAAAAAAAGAAAAAACATCTGGCCCAAATTTAATAAATTATTTATAACGTAAGGACGTCACGTGTACTTCGTTACACTTGTGTGAATGTATCACCTGTCATCGATTAAATAAAATTCTTAATTTAAAGTCTGACTTTTTTATTTGATGGATATTCAGGCGACAGAAATAATCTAATTGATTTAATTCGCTTCTGTTTTTTTTTTAATAATGACACTTCATGCTTTCCATTCCTGAAGTGATCAACATCAACAAATGTTATATCATTATACCATTAACCATTACGCAACTTGAGATTTTTTCTGTTGTAATTAATCACTTTCATGCGCTTCGTAAAAAGTATACATACATATGCACGACGGTGCAAACCGAGGACAAACAACCTTAAAGCGCAGTTTATTTCTGTAACATCTTTCGAAGAATGTCCGCCGCAAAAGTCAGCCGAAGAAAGCGGCGAAAACTTTTTGCTCCGTTTCAGTCGCGAACACATGCTGCAGAAATAATCGCCGAGGCGCGCGCAAAATCCACAAAGTTATATACAGTGCGATAATAAACCGAAGGAATGTCGCAGGTCGAGCGTAACTGAAACGCGCACGGTTCGATTTCGTCGATTTTCGATTTTCTTGAAACTTTCTCTTTTTTCAATTTCAAGTTCACAGAAGTGGGGTGCAACAGTCACTTGAATGTCGTTTGAAACCGAGCAGCGATTGAAGATGAAGTTGTGGAAGGTCCTCGCGAGGAATAGCCACGTTTACACCAGCCACATCAATCAAGGCAACAGCATGGAACTTTATGGTAAGTTAAACAAAATTTATCACTCTCTTAAAAATTACTTAAAATCATTGATCGTCAACATAAAATAAAACAAAATACTTTATTGTGTCGATAGAAACAGAGTCGAAATGGGGCGCAATAATTTTAAGTTATCGAAAATGCTTCAGAGTTTTCGTAATTTGTATTAATTGCGTTCCCAGGTTTTCCCAAAATTAATCATTCCGCATTTCTAACGATACTTGTCTTTGACTTTTGGAATTTGCAAATTTGCAAGGGGCATCTTTTTTTTAAGAACAAAATAAACATAATCCAAACAAACAAGACTCATAAAAGAAACGAAAACCAAACGATTCAAAATGTATGTATGAAGTAGTGGGTATGTTGGTATGAGTGATCGTTGCTAAAATACTTTATAATTTTAGAAATATGAAACAGTCTTAGCCCAAGAAAGAATGCTCATCATTATTCTTCAAATTTTGCTAATTTTGCTTGTACTCTTCAAACCGTGTAAAAATACTTCTTTGGCCAATATCCAAAATTTGGTCTCCCGAAGTAATTCCAAGTCGTTAGTTTAATCTATTGACCACTCCTCGGCTTTGTTGTCATATCTGTGGTCTAATGATTTATTTTAGGATTTACGAACGTTTACTTTGAAATTATTTTTAGTATATTCGGTTCATAATATTTTTTTTTAGAAATGACAATAATATACTTATGATATGTCTTCTCCTTGGCCTCCGGTGAAACCGTGTATTGTTTATTGTTTTTCTGTTCGTCTGCCAACGTTTCCTCATTACAGACAAAGCTCTTCAGGGCTGCTGATCTTCAAGCTAAGTCACTGCTGTTATCTAAGAAAGTTCTTCCTTCCAGCTTCAAAAGTTTTTTTTATTCTTACTTCAAGATCCTGGTTTTTTCCTTTTTTTTTCAATCTTTTTAATATTGAACATACGATTTGTGCACACAGCTTAACTAATACTTTACTATTCTTTATTAATTGGTCATAAAAACATCGAGAGTTACAGTTCGCTCTTCGTCCTATTCTCCATTATCTTTTTTCTTCTCTTTTTCTGTAACACTCCAGCTGAGGCGGGCCAAGAGAAGACAGGCCAAGAGAAGGGCCAAAAAAGTAAAGAGAAAAAAATAGAAATCAGTGGTTGAAAAGCTAAAGTAATTGTAGAAGTGAAAACCGAACAATAAGTGAAGGAAAAGGCTTAACAATTTACGGAAAATAGCTCTGTGAAAGAGTCAAAATCCTTAAAGCTCGATAGGTGGCGCTCTACACAAACTGCTCTTTCACGACTATAGAAGCCATGCACATGCGAAGCCAGCGCCACCAATGACCATATTGTGCATTAGTGGTATGAAAATACGAGTTGTTTCAAATTATTTATTAGTGTACATTTGAACTTGAATATTGTAATGCATTTCAATACCAGGAAGCTCAAGTATTATGTACTACAATTGTACAATTGTAGGTACAATGAGTCTCAAGAAATATTTTCATATCACTAATTCACAAATCACCACGCCAGGCGGCGCTGGACGCAGAGATGTGCGTGGCGCCTATTGAATCCGTTTTCATTCTACAAGCTGTGGCCATTTTGTTCGAATTTCTGCTGGTTGAAAGACTTTTTTAACAAATGCTACCCTTCGCCGCGCCGCGCCGTCATGAAGTTTTGAAAAAGAATCTTTCGCCGGTGGATAAGAGATGGCGCACTTGGGCGAATTCAATCACGGACGCTTTACAACCGCAATTTTTCGTAGCTCTGTGAATTAAGAAACGGCAGAGTTTGCGAATTCAGAGGGGTCAGAGCAAATTGCAGAAGTTTTCGTTAACGCTCCACAGATGGCGCTCTACACGAACTATTTTTTCATAATTATTGAAGTCGTTTGATTATATTGTGGCGGTAATTTATTTTGCTCGATTGCCTGCCGGTCAAACGATTTTTTTAACGGATGCTATTCTGCGCCGTCATGTAATTTTGACAAAGAATCTTTCGCCGGTGGATAAGAGATGGCGCACTTGGATGAATTCAATCACGGACGCTTTACAACCGCAATTTTTCGTAGCTCTGTGGATTAAGAAACGGCAGAGCTTGCGAATTCAGAGGGGTCAGAGCAAATTGTAGAAGTTTTCGTTAACGCTTCACAGATGGCGCTCTACACGAACTGTTTTTTCATAATGATTGAAGTCGTTTGATCATATTGTGGCGGCAATTTATCTTGCTGGATTGCCTGCAGGTCAAACGATTTTTTTAACGGACGCTATTCTGCACCGTCGTGTAATTTTGAAAAAGAATCTTTCGCCGGTGGATAAGAGATGGCGCACTTGGGTGAATTCAATCACGGACGCTTTACAACCGCAATTTTTCGTAGCTCTGTGGATTAAGAAACGGCAGAGTTTCCGAATTCAGAGGGGTCAGAGCAAATTGTAGAAGTTTTCGTTAACGCTCCACAGATGGCTCTCTACACGAACTGTTTTTTCATAATGATTGAAGTCGTTTGATCATATCGTGGCGGTAATTTATCTTGCTCGATTGCCTGCAGGTCAAACGATTTTTTTATCGGATGCTATTCTGCAAAGAATCTTCGCCGATGGTTAAGAGATGGCGCACCTCCTGTCGAACTTCATGGCGTTTGTGGAGCGGTTTAACTAACGTCAAACTTCTCAGTTGTATAAAGATCATGCAAGAAAATAATCTGCTTTTTCCTTAGTCTTTTTTCTTCTTAATATTATTTTCTGTTTCGCTTTTTTTTGTGAATCATCGACTTTTTCCACTGATGAAGTACATACTGTTTGCTTGCAATTTTCATTTACATAATTCATTTGTTTTACAAACTGTTTATTTATTCTTTTCTCCTTGGTTTTCTTCATTCTTTGTTTTCATAATTTCCAGTCATGGAAACAAAAGGCTGTCAAACAGTAACTAAAATTTAGGACGCCAAGAGAGTGTAGAACTTTTTGAAAAATTTGATTCAGTAGAGAAAGGAATTGTTTCAAAGTCAAAATCCCTTTTCTTTTTGAAAACTGCAACATTATTAAAAATAAAAGTTCGCAAAAATAGAGAAATCAATCAAAAAAATACGTAAATAAGTGAAAAGTAAATAACCTTGCGCCTGCTTGAATCCACACCGAAATTTTACGAAAGAAGAAACTAAAGCGAAACGAAATAAAAAATAAGTTTTTGATTATTAAAAAAAAGAACAATGAAACGAAAGAAACAAATGAATTAATTGATTCGCGCTAGAAATCGTCGATTTTTCATTCGTTTTCAGCTTCTTTTTTGTTTTCTGGTTTTAACTGACTCTCAGCCGAACGATAATCGTCGATTTTTTTGTTTGTTTTCTGTTCATTTAAGTGACGTTTTACTAGAGAATGAGCACCTTTTCGTAACAGTGTAAAGTGTTTTCATTTTTAATTGAGTAATAAATTGTATTAACTTTAATTACGATTTTAATTTCTACTTTCACACACACAGTGGGTAAGATTCTCGCCTCTGTTTATTCGTGTTTCATTTTCTGCACGATCTGGTCGATTGGAGACGTCGGCCGATCGAATTACGATTTGTTTGTTCAATTGTCTTCTGGCGCCCTTTATAAGTTTACCACCTTAAGTTAACCTGCCCCGTTTCCACTGTTGCTAGCCTGGGGCACAGCTGATCGTAGAATCGGCAGAGACTTGTCATCTTGAATCGTGGTAAGTAGAGGCAAGTAAATTTAATTTAAACTTTGGTGACTTCTTTTCAATATTGAACGTATGATTTGTGCACAGCTAAACTAATATTTTACTATCCTTTATTAGTCACAAGCACATCGGGAGTCACAGTTCGCTCTTTGTCCTATTCTCCATTATCTTCTTTCTACTCTTTTTCTGTAACACTCCAGCTGAGATAGGCAAAGAGAAGGGCCAAAAAAGTAAAGAGGAAAACGTAGGAAAAAATAGGAAAAGCTAAAGTAAAAGGCTAATGTAAATTGTAAAGGTAAAAACTGAATAATATGTGAAGGAAAAGGCTTAACAATTTATGGAAAGGTTCTCAGCGAGGACTACTACTATTTCCTGATGAGTGGATAGGTTTGAATCAAAAATGTATTATAACTAAAGACTCCAAATCTTAGGTCCTTTTGTCTGCCCAATTGTATATTACTCACTGTTCCTGCCGATCTAAATCTCAATCGATCCAGTGGAAGTATAGCGGCTATATGATACATTCCTATAACATGTTTTATCTAACCAATTTTTTTCTTGCTTGTATTTATTTTTTATTTTTGAAATTATTTCGTATCCTCGAAAATACAAAGAATAACTAAATAAAAATCGGAAAAATAATTCGTAGTTCAATGGGCGCTCATTCCTTGATGCACATCAAAGCGCCTCTGCATTCGGTACTATTTTTTGGAGACTTGAATTATAACGTGTCCACAAAAACCTGCCTGCTTCATTTCACATGGGCTCAGACATTACCAAGTATAAGGACATTATTAAGTAGAAGACAAAATGAAAGGTTCTAGACACACTGGTAATTTAAGGAAAGAAAATTGAAGAACTCTTGCAGGGATTGAGCAATTCAAAAAATATATATATGAACAAGATAAACAAGGCAATATGGATGAAGGAAAACCATTTTTTTTGTCACGTGGTCTTCGAGAAGGGCTGCTTGGGCAAAGCAAGTGATACCAATGGGTCAAGCATACCGAAAAAATATTGAAAAAATGAAAGGTTCTGAACGCTATACAGTATACAAAATTGTTGTAAGGTATTAACGAATTCAAGAAAGTGTAATATGAACAAGGAAAGGTGGAAGAGAGGAAATCGAATTTCCTCTGCTCTTAAAATATTTCCGTGGTTTCGAGGAAAAGGAGATAAGTCTTTTTTGATCAAAATAGTGAAATGCATTTTCCGATGCCTACTGTTCAGATAAAAATACGTTATAGCAAACCTAAATTATTACTAAAGCACTTTCTGACTGTTTCGAAACCGTCATAATCAATTGCCCACCGAAATAATGATCGATTTTGACAAGTTTATCAAGTGTTGAACTTTGATGAGTGCATGCTTGTGACGGTTTCGAAACCGTCAGAAAGCGATGTTGGAACAGACCTTTTAAATGTTGTATTTAGCAGAAATAATTACCTTTTCTAAGATTTAAATCAATTTATAGTGACTGCTCAAATTGTAATCAACTCTTGTGAAAGCAGTTAAATTCCGACTTATCTCTTTTTCCCCGAAACCACGGATTTGGTCTGCTTGAATGAGATTTTCCTTTTTACAATTGTTTTCCATATTTTCTTCTTCCTCATGTATTGCTTTCTTTCTTCAAGCTTTAATCATTTTCTCAGTGCGTAACTCGTCTTCATTTTTACGATGTGTCGTTAGTGTCGTCACTAATCCGGTTGCTTTTCTTTCTTCAAGTTCAGAATTATCAATTGTTTGTCCTTATTTACCAAATGTTTACAGAAACTTTTCGTGGCGATGATTTTTCCTGCGGAAAATTGTTTGGTTGGTATCGAGGTTAACTCAGTTGCGTGCTGATCTTCTGGATATCCTCTCCGTAGAGGTTTCTTCAATAAATTCTTCCACAGCCGACATCCACCTTCACCAAGACTTCCAGTTAAACGGCGCTACTAGTTCTTCTTTTGCCAACATTTCCGCCCTTCACTTTTTTCATCTTACGGAAGAAGTTCGGTGTGACGCGGTCCAACCTAATCGTGATGGACATGGACCGAAAAAACCTTCAGCTTTATCTTTCCCAAGAAGAATTCTTCGTAAATTATCAAACATTTTGTCATGCTTAAGTACGACAAATAACTTTCTCGTTGGTTTCTCGTTGATTTATAAAACAATAAGTACTTATTGTATAGAGGATTTTAATAGAAAAACAAAGACAGCTTTGGAGGTGAAGTATCTTAGGAGAATTCCAGGAGTAAGAAGAGTAAAAAAATGAAGATATGAGAAGTCACAAAAGAAATCTTACAAGAGAAGAAATTGTGTGGTTCAATCTTTTGGGATGGAAGAGAGGCAAGTGAAGAAAGTATGAGAAACCAAATTGATAGGAAAGAACAGAAGAAAACATTTTGAGAGAAAGAAAGAAATGAAAACTGGACTTCGGTCAAGCAACCACATAAAATGGAAAAATTTTGCATATGGTGATGATGTGTCTTTTCCAATCAGTGCTTAGATACGACGCATTTCTCTGTACTTATTGGTCAACATATGTTGCTTTAACGATTACCGGTATTTAACAATGTCGTTATGAGCTACAGAAGAAGGGGATAAGTCAGTCTTAGGAAAACGTTAGCAGCGAGAAGAGCAGAAGACCTCGGCGGGCGTTGTCTATTTCCTTCGTGACTTCCGGTAGAACCGCGTATTGTTCTTCAGTTTTTCTACCGACATTTCGTTCTTGTTCTTCGTTATAGAAAAAGGGTTGCTGTTCTTTTTGCTGTTGCCGCCGCTACTGCCACTTTCCGGAAAAACAGCAGAGGCAGCTGTAAGGAAACCAGCGACCCTGAAGGAAGTCTTCTGTAACGAAGGTGAAACAACGGCGGAAACGTTAACAGAGAGAAGAACAGAAAACTTCATCGGGAGTTGTCTACTTTCTTCATGGCTTTTGGAACCACGTATTGTTCTTCTATTCTTCTGCCAACGTTTCCTTCTTCGTTATAGGAAAATTTCTTCAGGGTTGCTGATCTTATTGCTGTTGCCGCTACTGTTTTTTTCGCTGCTGCCACTTCCAAAAAGAAGAGCAAATGCAACAACAAGAACATCAGCGACTCCGAAAAAGTTCTACTGTAGCGAAGAACGAAACGTCAGCAGAAGAAACTGACCCAGTCCCTGCGATATAGCAGCAACGAGAAGAACAGCGACATCTAAGGACCTCGACGGCTGTCGTCTTCCTTACTCTTCGTCCTATTCTTCATAAACTTTTGTCTTCTCTTTCTCTCTAACACTTCAGTTGAAATTGGCTAAGGGAAAGGTCAAAAAAGAGAAGAGAGAAAAATACGAATCAGTATTAGAAAGCCAAAAGTAAAAAAACAGAGGTAGGTAAATTGTAGAAGTGTTAACTGGGAAAGCTGTCACCAAATTTATAATTTAATTGTCTAGCCTCGTACCTACCTTGATGGTGTACAAGTTCTGCTGACTAAACGTATCAGCTGTTCCCCTCGACTAGCAAACAGTGGAGATAGGGGTGGGTTTAATTTAAGATGGTAAAAATTATTAAGGGCGCCAAGAGACTTTGATTAACAAACCGAACGTAAACGATCAGTCGACGTCTCCAATTCGACTAAATCGTAAACAGAGGCTTAATTAACTCACTGGTACATGAGGGAGGTGAGCACAAACACGCACTTAAAGTTAATAAAATTTAAGTTTTATTACACACTCAAATAAAGCCTAAAGGCTAACAAACAATTTACACAAGGTTCGGCGAGTGATTATTTATCCCGAAGCTTAATCTATGCCGCAGGTTTTAACACTACTAAAATTATCAGCTTAATTTATGCTACGATTTACTTCAATAAGCGCGGCACAACAAATAGGCTGAAATTCGCTCTCTATTCGATTATGCAAGAGAAATAAACCAACCAATCCGCGAAAGGTCAAAGTAAATCAAGTTAGAAATACCTTAACCTTATTGACAGAGTCCAGTCGGTGCGTCAGATCAAAATTACCGACCAAAGCGCAGTGGCCGGTGGAAAGGGCCTCTAGCCGGTGGGTAGTTACGCCGCCCTCTGCCGATCGCGTACAGCGTCGACAGTCCGGTCCAAACTGGATTCACAGGGCTCGTCAAAATGGCTGGTCAGGTTTCCTTTATAGAACCAGTAGGTTCGCAAAATGCCAGGCTAAAGCGCAGCAGAAGATCTGCCTACAGCAGAACTAGAAGTAGATCTAGAACTTGAACTAGAAGTTGAACCAAAACTAGAAGTCGAACCAAAAGTAGAACTAGAAGCCTATATGAAAAGAAACGAAGACATTAGCGACCATATAGGCATTCGCCATTACTCGATATGTTTTACCTGAGATTTTCAAAGCTCCCAGGCTTGGAATTGGGATTAAAATTACCCCAAATCGTTCGGTGGTGTAGTCAGGAATGCCGGCAGGGCCGTTAATGAATTCACCTCACACAAAGAGCAAGAATTCCGAGATCAAACTACTACACGTCTTCACCTTACAAAAGCCGAACCATAAGTGAAAGAGGAACGGTAACGTCACGTGGTGCCTCATAATCGATGAATGTTGCGCGTCCACCTAACGCGAGTTTTTCCCCCTGGCGAGGTAACGAAGAGGAACAGTGTTGCCAAGCCAGACAGGATGCAGCCAGTCGATGCTTTGTTGCCACGTTTTCTTAGCGGCAAATTCAAACGTAACAAAGCGAGGATCTTAGGCGATAATTGCGTTATTTGAAAATGGATCTACAAGCTTTCTGGATGAATGGATAGGTTTGAATCAAAAATTTACTACATATCCCAAAAACCTGCCTGCTTCATTCTATATGGGCTTAGACATTACCAAGCATACTGAGGAATTACTGACCAAATGAAAGGTTCTAGACACAGTGCTAATTTAAGGAAAGAAAATTGAAGAACTCTTGCAGGGATTGAACAATTAAAACAAATAGTATAAATAAGGCAAGATGGATCAAAGAAAACCATATTTTCTCACGTGGTCTTCGACATAATGAGACGACAAGTAAAAACCAATCGGTCAAGCGTATCGAAGATTGAAGAACTATTGAAAAAAATGAAGGGTTCTGAACACAGTACAAATTGAAGAAAAAAATTGTAAGGTAGTAAGGAATTGAAGAAAGTGTAATATGAACGAGGCAAGGTGGATGGGAAGAGAGAAAATCGTATTTCCTTTGCTCTTAAAATATTTGCTATGGTTTGATGAGGTTTTCCTTTTTACGATTGATTCTCCTTCCTTTTCTCTTCCTCACGTATTGCTTTCTTCCTTCAAGTTTTGATGTTTTTCTTGGTGCTACATTTTTATTGTGTGACCTCATTAAATCTAATTGCTCTTCTTTCTTCAAGTTCAGAACTAACAATTGGTATTCCTTATTTATCAAATTTTTACAAAAACTTTTCGTGGCGATGATTTTTCCTGCGGAAAATTGTTTTGGTTGGTATCGAAGTTAACTCAGTTGTATGGTGATCTTCTGGAGATCCTCTCCGTAAAAGTTTCTTCCACAGTCGATATCCATATCCATCTTCACCAGCACTTTCAATTGAACAGAGTTACTAGTTCTTCTTTTACCAACGTCTTTTTCATCCTACGGAAGAAGTTTGACGTGACGCGGTTCAACCTGATGTGAATGGACTTAGGCCGAAGTGACCCTTTAGCTTTATCTTTCCGATAAGAATTCTTCTTAAATTATCCAACAAGGATTTTTATTTTTCTCATCTTGTTATGCTTAAGTACGACGAATAACTTTCTCGTTGGTTTTGATAATAAAGAGATAACAAAAAAATCTCCATTTATAAAACAATGTAAGTACTTATTGTAAAGAGGATTTTAATAGAAAGACAAAGACACCTTTGGAGGTAAAGTATCTTAGCAATAATAAGAATAGAGAAAAAAGTAAAGATATGAGAAGGGAATAACTAATTCGGTCACAAAAGAAATATCGGAAGAGAAGAATCTGTGGGATGGAAGAGGAAATGCAAGTGAAGAAAGTTTGAGAAACTAAATTGATAGGAAAGAATAGAAGGGGAAGACCAAAGTAAACAGAGAAAAGTTCGATAGAAAACATTTTGAGAGAAAGAAAGAAATGAAAACTGGATCTCGGTTAAAGAGAGATTGTGGAACCACATGAAGTGGAAGAATTTTTTATATGGTGGCGATGTGTCTTTTCCAGATTGTTTCTAACTATACCCATCTGAAGTGTTTGGTCTTTTCCCAATGAACCAACCTGAATTTTTTTGTGAACCTCCAACTTACACGAGTGCCCCTAACTTCGTTCACTGCAATTGGCTTCCGCATTCATCTCTCACTGTTTCTCTACAATAGTAAATGGCCGAAAACTAAGTGGAAGAAACCTTAGGGTGCACTTTCCTCCAAATAAGAAATATAAGATTTTTCCTTCCACCCCTTCTCTTATACTTCTTTTTAATAAGAAGACTATATCTGTTTTAATTGTTGTTTAAATGTACAAAGAAAGATTTGGTAATCCAAGAAGTCGGTTCCAGTTTTCTAAATGTCTTCAGTAGATGTATATCAAATTATTCGCATGTGTATACACCCATAATACTCAGTTATGAAGTATGTCTAACGGATTCCTCCTTTTTGCGTATCTGAGTGGTTCTTTTCAAAGAGCGGCCATAAATTAGGCACACCACCACTAAAATTCTGCAGTCGGCGAGACATTAATTTTACTAATTACGCATGTAAGCCTGCTTAAAGAAGTGCTGAGAATCTATTTTAAAATGCACAAGAGAAGGCAATGTCCTTGGTCTACCCCGCATGCTTACCTAAGCAACTCGTGCTCTCAGGTTCAACCCCCTCGCACATCCGCCATGTTACGCCCATGAAATCCTCCTCTAATTACTACGTTATACATCTACGTAGTTTGCCTTCCTCGGTTAATGCACGCTTAGAAATAATTTCTTCCTTTTTTTTGCTCCTCGACATCTGAATGCCTCATTACTGGCTAATGAATAAAGCAGAGAGAGATTCTGTCCGGTGAGGAACGCACCCGCGTTATCTCGTCGCAAATTCAATTAGGATTCCCGCTATAAATAGATAAATTGCGGAGTAATTCCGTAATTAAGATCTCGCGGTGCCATAAATTCCTACAATATTAATTAACGCCGGAGACGTTAACGTTATTTCCCGATGAGGTTTTATTTCTGTCTTCGATCTTTCTCATGGCGTCAGGCGTGTTCGATGCAGGGTCGCTAACCACGGTGAAATGTCACGAAATTGTCACTTTTCTTTTTAAGTTAATTGGATCAAAGCAAGCAAGTTGATTGTCGTTTAATTCAATTGCAAAATTAGCTCCATCTAGGGCTGCTTACTTAAAGCGCTTGCAAAATTAGCTCCATCTAGTGCTGCTTACTTAAAAAGCGCTTGCAGGGGCTTCACGTAACCAAAACGCAAATTCATCATTCGTTTTGTTTATCGATGTTTATATGCCTTGTTTGAATTCCTCCTACACAAAACAGCAAACGCATAAATAAATAATTTTCCATTATCTAGGAAAGGATTATAAACAAGTTGAATTAAACAAGAGCCATTTTAAAATAATTAAGAGTGCGAGAAATTGGATTTGCCTAATCTATACGAACCGCACAATTTTTGCTTTTTGCTTTTTTGTAAACAGCATTTGCGTGTTTCCCCGCACCTCTCGTGTGTGTGTTTTCGAGCGGTGCCAAAAGTCAAAAATAGTTATCGAGCAAATTTAGTTTTCAATGCTGTTTGTCGTGTTATGATCTGACAAAAGGAAAATAATGCGTCCGCAAAATTACTCACGCACGCCAACGCAACATTCGCGCACTTACAATGTGTAAGCGTGTAAAGTGGGTACTCATAATGTAAACACTTGAAACATTTGATTAATGAAGGCAGAGTGTTAATTAAGGTTTACGCATTCTAAATTTTTTTCAAAGTACCTACATGAGTATTTTCCGTCGAGTTTTTTATGCAATTAAATCAAGTGACCTTCAATTTCCTAGTCGGAAAAATTGCTGTGTCTTGAAAATTGATTTTTGGTTTCGGTTCATGATGTGATTGTTACATTTTATTTATTAACTTCTAATTTTCGAATTTCATTGCTTTTCAGTTGTTGCTTTATCGGTTTCACTTCTCCACTCTTTCATTTAACGCGCACCTTTTTTCACTTCTTCTTAGTTTAGAATTGTGTGCTAATTTTTTTCAATTTTCTTAAAATCTGTTAGTTTTCTTTTACTTCCAATCATCTTTCTTAATTTTTTTGTTTTCATTTAATTATTTTCTTTCTTTTTGTTATGAGTACATATTATCTTCAACAACTTAAACTCATTACACACTTTTAGGCATGAGACTACAACTAGAAGAGCTAAATGCTGAAATTAATTCACACACGACATTGCATGGGGCTGGAAATTATTTAAATTTATAAATTTGATCTTTTCCTTATTTGAAATGTTGTTCCAAATTGTACTAAAAATGCAAAGTCCTCATTTACGTCGCGTCGTAGGCAACACTGACACGATCATTCCTTATAATTGATTTAAAATTTCAGAATTTAAGTCTCGTTCCCCCACGTTCTCCGAAGACTCCGGGAAGCACTCCGGCGGAAGCTTGCAGGATAATCTGAACCAGACCTCGTATTTGGCGACGGTGCAGCTACGTCGAAAACCCGGGGAATCCCTAGGGATAATACTTGCTCCAGGTAACACCCTTTTTACTATAATTATCTAATAAGCAAAGAAAGACCTAGTTAATTATAGTGCTGACTTGCTAATTCATCGGTTTCTACCGACGTCAGTTGCGATAGGAGCGAAGTTTTTTCCCGCGTAACTTTATACTCGAGAGATTTCTAAATCACGTCAAGCTGAGATTTAAAAGTTGTAAGCTTCATGTAGAATTTAAAACGAAATTACTTGTGCTAATTATTAATTAAGGTAAAAGACGTCGTATCGGACATTTTTAAATTGCGTGTGTCCAAATTGGCTAGACTTCGCGTCCGAAGTCGCTGTGGCATTAAACTCGAACGGGTAGGTAGCGTGGCGCGGCGATTCTTTCATACCTTGCTGACGCAGGAATTTCGGCATTCCTAAGATCCGTTGCAATTACGTTATTCTAGGATGCCAGCGCGGGCTCGTCGCGTGTTCAAAAAGGACGCAAAAGACACAGGAATGTCTTATTAGTGCACTAAAATTTGCCTGAATGGTCCCCGTGTTTGTATAGCCCGCATTCCTGTGCAATGTAACGTTTTCTTCTGCGAGAGAGCGAGAATTATTTTCTATCTTTACGAGAAATTCAACAGTTTAATTAATTGGCCAAAAAAATGAGGATATTTAAATTTAATTACACCATCCATAGTTGGTAACATTGCCTAACAATTTTCTTTATTTTGATTGATTGATTGTTGATTTCTATCAAAATCTTATCTTTAGTCCAAAACAAATGCAAGTACAGTATGACCAACAAATAAAAATGAAATTTTAGACAATGAACAAAACAAAATATAATTTAAAATGACATAAATTCAATAATGGTAAATATTATTAATATAAACAAATAATAATACTATCAAAGTCTATAATCAAGTTCCAGGAGATTACAATCAAGATCCAGGACCTTATGATCAAAGTTTTAGGTCTATAATCAAGGTCCAGTATATTACAATCACGATCGAGGACCTTACGATTCAAAGTCTTAGGTCTATAATCAAGTTGCGGGATCTTACAAACAAGAATCAGATCATTACAATCAAGGACGAGGATCTCACAATCAAAACTAAAGGCAAGGATCGCGTCTCTCATATTTAAAGTCAAGGTTAGGGATTTCATGTTCAAAACCAAGGTCAAGGATCCTTTAATTAAGGATCAAGGCTTCAAAATGAAAATTCAGCCCAAAGATCTTACAGACACAATCAAGATGCTAGAAGTGCGCTTATAAACAAAGCCCGGGTCTTTGAATTCAAGTTCCGGTTCATATAATCAAAATTCGAGAGATTACAAGACCGTATGATCAAAGTCCTAGGTCCTACAATCAAGTTCCGAGATCTTACAATCAAGATTCAGAGCATTACAATCAAAGACGAGGATCTCACAATCAAAATCGAGGACAAGGATCCTCAATCAAGAGCCTCCCTCTCATATTCAAAGTCAAGGATAAGGATTTCACGTTCAAAGATCGATTAATTAAGTATCAAGGTTTCAGAGCGAAAATTAAGGTCAAGATTTACAAACATAATCAAGATGTCAAGGCACAGGTCCTTAGAATTAAAGCTTAGATTCATTTAATCAAGGTCCAGCATGTTGAAGATCCAGGAACTTATGGGGTCTGTAATCAAGTCACGGAATCTTATAATCAAGATTCAAATCAATACAATCAAGGACAAGGATCTGACTATCAAAATCGAGGACAAGGATCGTCAATCAAGAGCCTACCTCTCATATTCAACGTCAAGGATAAGGATTTCATGTTCAAAGACACATCAATTAAGGATCAAGGTGTCAGAACGAAAATTAAGGTCAAGATTTACAGACATAATCAAGAAGATGCAAGCGCGCTTATAGTCAAGGCCCAGGTCCTTAGAATTAAAGTTTAGGTTCATTTAATCAACGTCCAGCAGGTTACAATCAAGATCCAGGAACTTATGGGGTCTACAATCAAGTCACAGGATCTTACAATCAAGATTCAAATCAATAAAATCAAGGACAAGGATCTGACCATCAAAATCGACGACAAGGATCGTCAGTCAAGAGCCTTCCTCTCATATTCAAAGATTTAATGTTCAAAACCAAGGTCAAGGATGGTTCAGTTAAGGATCAAGGCTTCAAAATGAAAATTAAGGCCAGAGATCTTACAGACACAATCACAAAGATAGAAGCGCGCTTATAATCAAGGTCTAGGTTATTGAATTCAAGCTCAGGCTCATATAATCAAGGTCCGGGAGGTCACAAGACCTTATCATCAAAGTCAATCAAGTTCTGAGATTTTATAATGAAAATTCAGAGTGTTAGAATCAAGGACGAGGATTTTACAATCAAATTCCTCTCATATTCAAAGATTTGATATTCAAAGCCAAGTTCAAGGACGGTTTAGTTAAGGATCAAGGCTTTAAAATTAAAATTAAGGCCAGAGATCTTACAGGCACAATCAGAAAGATAGAAGCGCGCTTATAATCAAGGTCTAGGTTATTGAATTCAAGCTCAGGCTCATATAATCAAGATCCGGGAGGTCACAAGACCTTATTTTATCAAAATCAATCAAGTTCTGAGATTTTGTAATGAAAATTCAGAGTGTCACAATCAAGGACGAGGATTTTACAATGAAATTCCTCTCATATTCAAAGATTTGATGTTCAAAGTCAAGTTCAAGGACGGTTCAGTTAAGGGTCAAGGCTTCAAAATGAAAATTAAGGCCAGAGATCTTACAGGCACAATCAAAAAGATAGATGCGCGCTTATAATCAAGGTCCAGGTTTTCGAATTTAAGCTCAGCTCATATAGTCAAGGTCCGGGAGGTTACAAGACCTTATCATCAAAGTCAATCAAGTTCTGGAATTTAATAATGAAGATTCAGTGTGTTACAATCAAGAACGAAGATTTTACAATCAAATTCGAGGACTGGGATCGTTAAGTAAGAACCTCCGACTCATATTCAAAGTCAAGGATAAGGGTTTCATGTTCAAAATCAAGTTCAAGGATCTTTTAATGAAGGATCAAGGTTTCAGAACGAAAACTAAGGTCAAGATTTACAGAAATAATCAAGAAGATGCAAGCGCGCTTGTATTCAAGACGCAGGTCCTTAGAATTAAAGCTTAGATTCATTTAATGAACGTCCAGCAGGTTACAATTAAGATCCAGGAACTTATGGGGTCTATAATCAAGTCACGGAATCTTATAATCAAGATTCAAATCATTACAATCAAGGACAAGGATTTGACTATCAAAATCGAAGACAAGGATCGTGAATCGCGAGCCTTCCTCTCATATTCAAAGATTTAATGCTCAAAAGCAAGGTCAAGGATCAAGGCTTCAAAATGAAAATTAAGGCCAAGGATCAAGGGTTCAAAATGAAAATTAAGGCCAAGGATCAAAGTTTCAAAATGAAAATTCAGGCCAGAGATCTTACAAACACAACCAGAAAGATAGAAGCGCGCTTATAATCAAGGTCCAGGTTCTTGAATTCAAGCTCAGGCTCATATAATCAAAGTCCGGGAGGCTACAAGACTTTATCATCAAAGTCAATCAAGTTCTGGGATTTTATAATGAAGATTCAGAGTGTTACAATCAAGGACGAGGATATTACAATCAAACTCGAGGACTGGGATCGTTAAGCAAGAGCCTCCGACTCATATTCAAAGTCAAGGATAAGGGTTTCATGTTCAAAATCAAGTTCAAGGATCTTTTAATGCAAGATCAATGCTTCAGAATGAAAATTAAGGCCAAAGATCTTACAGAGACAATCAAAAAGATAGAAGCGCGCTTATGATCAAGACGCAAGTTCTTAGAATTGAAGCTCAGGTTCGTTTAACCAGCCAAGGTCAAAGCTCTAGGTCTATAATCAAACTTGAGGATTTTATATTCAAGATTCAGAGCTTTATAATCAAGGATGACGTTCTCACAACCAAATTCAACGACAAAGATCGTTAATCAAAGGCTTCCGATTTATATTTAAAATCAAGGATAAGAATTCTATGTTCGAAAGCAAGGTCAAGGTCTTTTAGTTAAAGATAAAGGATTTTGTGAAGGAGCTCCTTTGCTGTTTGTAGTAGTCATGTAAGTGTAAAAAAAAACGCTGCGTCAGACTTCAGTTTGGCTTTATTTATTGCGACCGGTTTCGTCAATATGACATTTTCAAGCCTAAAGTAAGTTTTCCTTACTATCTGTTCAAACACGCCCAAGCGCCAATGGCCAATGGGCATGTTTGAACAGAGAGTAAAGAAAACTTACTTTAAGCTTGAAAATGTCATATTGACGAAACCGGTCGCATTAAATAAAGCCAAATTGAAGTCTGACGCAGCGTTTTTTTTTACACTTAAAGATAAAGGCTTCAGAATGAAAATGAAGTTGAAGTATCTTACAGACACAATCAATAAAATGGAACAGCTTGCAATCAAGGTCCGGGTTCTCAGAATTAACGCTCAGGTTCACATAATCAAGATTCAAGGTTACAATCAAGATCCAGCATCTTATAATCAAGGTGTGGGAACTGGGAACTTACAATCGAAATTTAACAAGCACGAGGATATCACAATCAAAGACAAAAATCTTACAGTCAAGGGCTTTCGGTTCATAGTTAAAACCACGGAACTGCCGTGAGTCAATTAAATTCGAAATGTCTGTCCCGCGCGAAGCTTCTAATCATGGCGTAGCTACCGCCAGATAGCAGATAGATGTGGTTTGCATTAATTTCACCGTGCTATGCATGCACGAGTTAAGCTTTCAATAAAATCTACGAAGTCTTCGGTAACTGAGGTTCCATACATGAAACTTTTGAAGTTGACGTTCAATAAGACTTACGAAGTGGAAGTTAATGTTTTGTAAGACTTGTGTAGATACTTGATGTTCAATACAAAACTTCAATATGAAGCTTTTGAAGTTGACGTTAACTAACATTATGAAGATGTCGTTCAATTAGACCTCTGACTTTAACATCCATCAAACATTTTGAAGTTGACATTCAATATGATTTACGAAGTTGAAGTTAATGTTTGTAAGACTTGTATAGGTACTTACTGTTCAATACAAAACTGAAGTTGACGCTCAATAAGACTTAGGAAGTGGAAGTTAATGTTTGTAAGACTTGTGTAGATACTTGATGTTCAATACAAAACTTCAATATGAAGCTTTTGAAGTTGACGTTCAATAGCACTTATGAAGATGTCGTTCAATTAGACCTCTGACTTTAACATTCATCAGACATTTTGAAGTTGACAATCAATATGACTTACGAAGTTGAAGTTAACGTTTTGTAAGACTTGTGTACTTGATGTTCAATATGAAGCTTTGAAATTGACGTTCAATAAGGCTTATGAAGTTGACGTACAATTACTTAACATTAATTAGACACTTCGTAGTTGACTTTTAATATACAGAAGTTCAATTGATGAGAAAGTAAGAAATCTAAAGCTGAGTTTCAATATGAAAAGAAAATCAAATTGGTGTTCAATAAAACTTACGAAGTCAACGTTCAATAGAACTTGTGAACTTGATGTTCAATTAGACTTGTGAAGCTGCCAAAATTTCAAGTGTTGAGAAAAATTTTGAAGTTGGTGTTCAATAAGACTTGCGTTAACGTTTTGTAAGACTTGTTTAAAATAATCAGTGTTTTCACATCAGACTTCCCGATAAACTACGGACCTCACTTGTGTAGGTATTTGATCTTCAATACAAAAGTTCAATATGAAGCTTTTGAAGTTGACGTTCAATGAGACTTATGAAGTTGGCGTTCAATTAGATCTATCATATTAACATTCATTCGACATTTTAAAGTTGACGTTCAATATACAAAAGTTCAGTTGATTAAAGAGTAAGAAATCTAAAGCTGAGGCTCAATATGAAAAAAAAAATTGAAATTGGTGTTCAATAAAACTAACAAAGTTAACGTTTAATAGGGCTTGTGAACTTGATGTTCAGTAAGACTTGTGAAGCTGACGTTCAAGGCACAAAAGTTCAAGTGGTGAGAAGGTAAGAAGAAATCTGAAGCTGAGGTTCAATAGGTACATACAAATATTGAAGTTGACGTTCTATAAGACTTGCGAAGTTGAAATTAACGTTTTGTAGGACTTGTATGGGTACCTGATGTTCAATATAAAAGTTCAATATGAAGTTTACATTCAGTAAGGCTTACGAAGTCGACGTTCAATTGAACCTATGAAATTAACATTCATAAGACTTTTTGAAGCTGACGTTTAATAGTAAAAGTTCAATTGGTAACAAGCTAAGGAATTTGAACAGTTGAGATCGGACGACCGGGAGGGCCTGCACAGGTTCGTATTCCCGGAAAAGGGTGGGAGAACTTTCGGGGGCCTTTCCCGCCAAAATTACCGACCGATCTGGCCGGAGACACCCGTTCCCACCCATTACTTCCGCATCGGCCACATGGCAAGCCGACGCTAAGCATTCAAGCGGTGCGGTGCTCCCAATGTATTTTAAATGGGAAATGGTAATCTGATCGGAAACTTGGAGGTTTTCTCGATTTGGACGGTGCCCTACTAAACCTAGGCGGACGCTCTTTCGACGCCGCCAGTTAGATTAGTCGCTGATGCGTCTTTTGAGGCTCCGCCCGTTCCGGTAGGACGATCGGGGCCGGCGACAGGGTTTAGAATTTGGCTAACACTCCGGAAAGAAAAGTCTCCGGATTCGGAAGAGACATCGTCGAGTTGTTTCAACCGAAGGATAGCCCCCTCCTCCCCCTTCGCGACGACACCGGTTTCGACCCGATCGCACCAAAAATAACCGCCCGTTCCAGTAGAACGCTCAGGGGCGGCTCGACAGGGTTTAGAATTTGGCTCCGGTTAGGTAACGCTCCGCAAAAAGAAATTCTCCGGAAGCGGAAGAGATATCGTCGAGGTGTTTCAACCGGAGGATAGTCCCCTCCTCCCCCTTCGCGACGCCACCGGTTTCGACCCGATCGCACCAAAAATGACGGAACGGCGAATTTTTTAAATCGAAAATACACTTCGGGGGCCTTTGCTGGAAATTCATTCGTCGCAGTCCGTCTTTTGAGGTCCCGCCCGTTCCGGTAGGACGCTCAGGGCCGGCTCGACAGGGTTTAGAATTTGGCTACTGTTAGGTAACGAAAAAAAAATTCTCCGGAATCGGAAGAGATATCGTCGAGGTGTTTCAACCGGAGGAAACTCCCTTCGCGACGATATCGGTTTCAACCGGAGGATGGCGCCCTCCTCCCCCTTCGCGACGCCACCGGTTTCGACCCGATCGCACCAAAAATGACGGAACGGCGAATTTTTTAAATCGAAAACGCACTTCAGGGCCCTTTGCTGGAAATTCATTCGTCGTACTCCGTCAAAGTACAGAGCAACGGCCGGGGTACAGTTAGGACGCTCACACACTGGAATAAGGTGAATCTGCAGAGCTTGTCGCTTGTCTCTTCTTCATTTAATGATTCTGCAAGAAGAATACTCACTTATTGATTCACCGGTTTCTGCATGCGTCAATTGCGATAAGAGCGAAGTTTTTTCCCGCGTAACTCTATACTCGACACATTTCTAAAACACGTCGGAATTCTATCTCTGCAACGTGAGATTTCCGTTTCGTTTGAATATAAGCATTTTCTAAGGTACAGCCTCTTTTGTTTCAATTAATACGTGGAAACTTAATTGTCCTTCTCTCGCCGGTATTTCTTTGTCGGTCTATTCAAGGGTCACCCTGATCTATTTGTCACATTTTTCTTTTTTTTTTTTCAAACTCAAAACACCATTACAATTTTTCACATTTTCTTTTGTGCTATTAATAAAATTTTAATAACTCAAAATTTATGGTGCAAAATTTATTTTGGGAGCCGGGAACGTTTATAATTTCCTTAAATCCTCGCGAATGTATTGTATATAATAAAAATAACGTATTGAATTTTAAATAACTAAACTTTATTTATTCCCGTAAACAGAGCAACATGGAAGCGTTTTACGGCGCGACACGTAACACCCATGAAATAATAATCCGCACGAGTCCAAGTTTCATTGCGTGATTATTTTTCTTGTTGCAAACGACTCTTTCCCGTTGCATACAACTCGGAGCGTATTTTTAAAACGCAGATATAATTTAATTACGTAAAAGTACATACATACCAATACCGAGCTACCAACATATGTATGTATGTATAGTACACACATTTTATGGTGAATTATGTTTCCGTAAACGTAAATATTTACGCGGCCCGGTATTTACGTTTTTACTACACACCGTTCCTCGACAGCCACTTTAGATATGTTTGGGTTTTATTTAGTTACATGACGGATAATAATTTTCAGTACACAGGGCGTCTTACTAAAAAGAAAAGGAAACTTTTCTTTATTTATGAGTCTTGAACTACTTACATTTAACCAATCGTATGCATTTGTTCATTTAGTATACTACAGAATCAGTCAAATAGGGTCGTACAGGATGATATAATAATTTAATAATTTTTATTAAATTTTATGTTGTCGTTGTTTATTTTATCAAGTTTAGAATTTAGGAAAGTTTACGCATTTTCAATGTATCCGTAAAACACGAGCACGTTTGTTTATTTTATCTTATGGTTGGGATAAGATACGGGGTGCGTCTCAGGTAGAGAGATGCAAGGAAAGAAGGAACGAAAGCACTTCAATCTCCGCCAGCGGTTCTTGTAGGGCGGACGTCTTGATAATGTTGCGCTAATTACGCAGACGGGCCCGCGAGTGTTGTAATAAATTGCAAGGACATGTGATGAAGTAATTGTGCAAGCGTAAAAGGTTTGCTGATGGTAGATGATGCTCTGAGGTAGAGTAAGGTGCCAATCACGTTGTGTCCGCTGATGGCTCGGACAGAGAGTAAGAGATTGGGCATTCTTTCATAAGGGTGATCGCTCTGGATTCGCCCATAAATGGGAGAGAGTCGAGGATCATTCCACCTGTATACGGTATTTGACCCTATCCGCTACTGCAGGTGCGTGAGTAGTAGATACCGGAAATACAACTAGTTGTAATACCTGACCAGGTGATTGCCTTGTGCTTTCAAAACGGTCATGACTTGGTGTTAACTGTGCTTGGGCCGGTGTAGCAACACTGTAGGAGGCAGTAGCACCAATGATTCTGAGAACATACGCTCAGAAGGCAAAGTATGCTAATATCCACCTGGGGCTTGTCTTTATGCATGCGAAGTACGAAGACGGACATCGAGAACACCTTTCCCGTGAATTCGCACCCCAGAAGGGAACTACCGCATCTAGAGTCTCCGCTGGATGGTGCGGGGCCGGGAGAGGGCCCCGGTAAGTAAACAAGTCCTATAGTCTTGAGTAGATACTCGTAAGTGATTATTTGTGATTTTACATGACATCCTTATCGAATCAAAAAGCGAAGCCCAGATGTTAAGACGTTTACCCTCAGCTCCGCAGTGGACGAGAAAGAGAGAAAGAAAGCGGGAAAGAGAGATCTAACCAAAGGGTGAGTGAATGTTTATTGTAACTCGGTCCTCTGACATTGTTATTATTCGAAAATGTTTAACACAAAAAAAAAACTATCCAACATTTATTTTTTCGAAAATTTAATAAAGATGAAAAAACAAGCCCGAGACAACTGGCTGAGAAAAGGAGAAGCATGCGCTCTACGGGACTACAAAGAAAAAAGAAAGAGGTCCAAGAACTTTGCAAAAAGAAGAAAGGCAATGAGTAAACGAAATAATGGAAGAGATAGAAAAAAATAATAAAAATAGCGGGTGACTGTTCAGGAAGAGAATATAGGAAACGCATGAACCATGAAATTACGAAGAAAATGAATTGGGAAGACGTAGTAAAAATAATTAAAACACAAAGATTAAAGTGGTATGGACATATACACAGCAATAATAAGGAAAGAAACTGAATGGAACCCGGAAACAAAACGACCAAAAGGAAGGCCCAAACTGAAGTGGCAAGAACAAGTGATAAGGGACAATCTTGAAATCCGAGACTGGAAGAAACTTATAATGGATAGGAAAAAATGTTACAAAGAGATGGAAAAAGCCAAGACACATAACAACCTATAGAACGGAAAGGCGGAAAGGAAGAAAAGAAGATGCGATAAAAGAATCTATAAGCTCCGAGAGGAGCGGCTACCATCTGTCACCAAATAAACTTTAAATTGACAGCCTCAACCTAATCTGCGCTGTATCTTTCACCAGCTTTTCCCCTCGGCTAGCAACAGTGAGAAAGGGGTGGGTCTATTACGATGTTAAACTATTAAAGGGCGCCAGGACGGACTATACCCAGCTGATAGACAAAGACCTCGTCGGTGTTCCCGTGCCGATTTGATCTTGCAGAAGGCCAAAATTACAATTCGAGGCTACTCTCGACTCACTGGTACGTGAAGGTAGGGTAACGTAAACACACACTTAAAATTAACAAATTTAAGCTTTATTCATAAACCAAAGTTCGAGCAAATGCAGGATACAAATTACATAAGGTTAAACGGGTGCTTGTTCACAACAAGCAAAGTTCAATCAAAGACAAATTACGAATAATCTAAGGTTATCAACTTATTTATTCAAAGAAATAAAACTTCATACGCAATCTCTGCATTCAGCCGAAATTCGCTCTCTAAAACAACACGAAGTTAAAATAAATCAAATAGATAAACTCACGGCTTTACTGTCAAAGCACAGTCGGTAATGTCACTTTTGCTGGTCTACGCTGTGAAGTTGCTGATAACGTCCAACACCGGTAAACTGGATTGAACCGGTGGACAAATGCCGCTAATGTGGCGGGCCCACGTTTCTCGTCGAATCGGAAAAGGTGTAGAGAAAATACGCTCGTGAACAGAGGACGGAGGACGACTCGGCTTGAGTCAAACCCAAAACAGCACGGTAATACTAAAGCGAGAGTTAGAAGTAGAACTAAAACTTGAACTTAAAAAAAATGAACTGATCGTTAGCGTGCAAAATGGCGTCAGACAATTCGCACAATTTTTACCTGAGATTTGTAGTTTCTCAAGCTTGGTATGGGGCTAAAATACCCCAAAACTCGATCGGTGGTGCACTAGGGAAATTCCGGCAGAGCCGTAGATAAGCACTTCTTAATCCTTTAAGCAAGGGCTTCGAAAGTTTCTAGCACTGCACCAATTCCCGATGAGAAATGAATTCAAGCGCGAAAGGACGCCGAAGATGTATGTCCCCCATAAGCGTTAATGACTTTCGAGGCAATGATCACGCGGTGCTCTCAACGAATGAAAATCACGGAAAGCAAGGAACGCGCAGGGGTGCCAAGTGAACTCGAGACGCGGCAAACGAAGAAGAAGAATAAAAAAACAAAAGACGATCGAGTCGCGAAGAAATGTAACCAATAGGTAAACAATTTTGAGGGAAAAAAAGAAAAAATTAAGAGTGTTCGTAAACAAGAAGGTTGGAAAACATTTTTGTGATTTTTTTCCGATTTATTTATTTGAACTCGTACATTTTTAATTAACATTTCAAATTTAGTTTTAAAATTAAATCTTTCATTTATTTTTTCTTACCTATTTAGAATTTAACAGTGAGACAGTTGTGAACAAAAGTTTGAAAATAGGTAAACCATTATCATCATCATCATCAACGTTACCTTTTGTAAATTAAAACAAGAAACAAACAATTGAAATAGGGCGGGAATTTGATTGACTTTCTCGTTTTCGTTTTACGTTTCTTTTTCGTCGTTTTATTTGAGGGTGGTATACCTGATAATAGCCAATAATGAGAAGGCAAAAAGAATTCAAGAGCGGAACCCCCCAAAGGGTCTCGAAGAAGGGAAAAAAAACATGTATGAGAATGTACAGGATCTTTATAATTGATTGTACCCCACGTGATCAAATCGTGCTTGATAATATCAATACAAACACTTGGTAAAACTGCGGCAGCACTATTTTTCCACAATGCAAGTTTTGCAAAGTCACGTCGTAACCATATGATTGTCGATTATCATAAACATAACCTAACTTTTTTATCCATAACAGCAAACTATAAGGATCATCAATCAAGAGCCTCTCTCTCATATTCAATGTCAAGGATAAGGATTTCATGTTCAAAGATCTATTAATTAAGGATCAAGGTTTCAGAACGAAAATTAAGGTCAAGATTTACAGACATAATCAACAATATGCAAGCGCGCTTATAGTCAAGGCGCAGGTCCCTCGAATTAAAGCTTAGGTTCATTTAATCAACGTCCAGCAGGTTACAATCAAGATCCAGGAACTTACGGGGTCTATAATCAAATAGACTAATCTTATAACCAAGATTCAAATCACTACAATCAAGGACAAGGATCTCACAATCAAAATCGACGATAAGAACCGTCAATCAAGATCTTTCCTCTCATATTCGAAGATTAACT
Source organism: Dorcus hopei (assembly GCA_033060865.1). Taxonomy (NCBI): domain Eukaryota; kingdom Metazoa; phylum Arthropoda; class Insecta; order Coleoptera; family Lucanidae; genus Dorcus; species Dorcus hopei. The sequence continues at coordinate 5,963,877 of CM065424.1, forward strand.
GTTCAAAACCAAGGTTAAGGATCGTTCAGTTAAGGATCAAGGCTTCATAATGAAAATTAAGGCCAGAGATCTTACAGACACAATCAAAAAGATAGAAGCGCGCTTATAATCAAGGTCCAGGTTTTTGAATTCAAGCTCAGGCTCATATAATCAAAGTCCGGGAGGTTACAAGATTTTATCATCAAAGTCAATCAAGTTCTGGGATTTTCTAATGAAGATTCAGAGTGTTACAATCAAGGACGAGGATTTTACAATCAAACTCGAGGACTGCGATCGTTAAGCAAGAGCCTCCCACTCATATTCAAAGTAAAGGATAAGGGTTTCATGTTCAAAATCAAGTTCAAGGATCTTTTAATGCAGGATCAATGCTTCGGAATGAAAATTAAGGCCAAAGATCTTACAGACACAATCAAAAAGATGCAAGCGCGCTTATGATCAAGACGCAAGTTCTTAGAATTGAAGCTCAGGTTCATATAACCAGCCAAGGTCAAAGCTCTAGGTCTATAATCAAACTTGAGGATTTTATATTCAAGATTTAGAGCTTTGTAATCAAGGATGACGTCCTCACAACCAAATTCAACGACAAAGATCGTTAATCAAAGGCTTCCGATTTATATTTAAAATCAAGGATAAGAATTCCATGTTCGAAAGCCAAGGTCTTTTAGTTAAAGATCAAGGCTTCAGAATGAACATTAAGGCCAACCAAACATGTCACAGACACAATCAATAAAATAGAACAGCTTGCAGTCAAGATCCAGGTTCTTAGAATTAAAGCTCAGGTTTACACAATTATTATATTTTTCTCCACAAATAATACGTATTGCTTTTTTCTGAATAACAAACAATTTTTGCAAATTTATACTGGAAGAATAGCCCCAGAAAATAATACCGTATGAAAGTAGAGACTGAAAGAGACCGAAGTAAGCCAATCGTATGACACGTAAGTCTACTAATCCATATAATCTTTTGAGTATGAAACATACTGAACTTAATTTACCACATAAGTAGTCGATATGTTTGCTCCATGTTAATTTGTCGTCAATGTATATACCTAGAAATTTTGTATCACGTAATTGTTCGATTGATTTATGTTGTAATTTAATTAACAAATTACTGTTCACATTAACATTTTTTGTGACGAAATGAATAAATTTTGTTTTAAATGAGTTCAAAAATAAAGCATTGTTACAGCAATAATTATACATCGTGTCAGTAGTTTTGTTTGAATTTTATTTAATGTTCGGTCACATCATTACAATCAGCATTGCTGAATCATCAGTACAAAGAATTGTTTTGCTAGGAGTTGTAAGTGTTGGTTGTAAGTCGACATGCGCCTATATTGCAGGGCTGGCCCTTAACAACGATCCTTGAGGGAACTCCATTGAATTTTGTAACAGCGATGATACTGAAAGTTTCCAATTGCACGAATTGGGTAATGATTTTTAAATATCAAATCTTCAAGCCAATGCTGGTCCAAGTGTATGCCAATATTACCACACTGTTTATTAGGAGCGAATGATCGATGGTGTTGAAAGCCTTGACAAATCGAAAAGATAGCTGCAATTTTGCTTTGCCATGAAAACTGTCAAAAAATAAAAATTATGAGCCTCGGAAAATTACGGTCGTGGAAAGGCCGGAAAACCGTGCTGATGTGGGAGTGAGGATTAAACTTTTCAAAGTATTTTAATCGGTTACAAAAAGGCGGACTCTAAAAATTTTGAAAATAGTACATTGCAACGCGATCACCTGCCAGCGCCTCGAAACCTGAAAATGACAAATTAACGTATAAGCAGATAAAGGATTTGATATGTGACTTATTGACTTTATCAAATGTGAAACCGGGAACATTGTTCGAACCGCTAGACTTGACAGGAAAATTTTAATTATTTTGAAGTTTGTGTTGTTGATATAAAAACATGGATGATTGTTAACGTACCATTATTAGATGAGATATGATCGACGAGCTATCAAGAAATGTTCAAGCGAAGTTTAGTAGCATATTCAGGACCGTATTGTGGACAGATAATTCTTTCGGTATGGTGAAGGTTGCTTTATTTGACATATCATTAATGATTTGCCAGCATGTTTTTGATAAGTTTTTTGAAGTAGTATCTGAAAAGGATCCAAATTTTTCAGGAGTATTTTCTAGTACTTCACGTAACTGTATATCAAGAAATTGAAAAGAATGATCGGATAAGTGTGTGGTAGTCACCTGACCGCCTTCAAATTCAAAACTTCCAATTAAAAAGATATTGTCAATTATGAAGCAGAGTGGGCGGTAACCTTGTCGAGTAAATAACGTTTTGTTTGATGTTATGTATTCCAAAAGATTAACATCATTTTTTTCACGCGAGCATCCAAAATTAACATTAAATCCCCACAGAGGATCTTCTAAGTGATATTTTTTATTAGTAATACGTGAGGCATTGTTGCAGGGATGATGTAAGAAACTCAATCGATCCACTAGGAGACTGATAAACACTTCATACCAGTAAAAAGTTCAATGGAAATATCTAGTTTTACAGCGCATATTTCAAATTCTTTTCGGTTAATACAAATTTTCAACGTCGATCACGGACATTAAATTTAGAATTAATACAAACTCGCTTATTTGTAGTTTGAACGACAGTAGAAAGCATTTGCTTACCTGAAACCAACATCGAAGTTTTTAAGTATTTGCCTAGCCCGAGAAAGTGTTCGCTGGCAAACAATGTCTGGATTTACTACACTTAAAAGAACTTCAAATTCAGTTAATTTCGATTGTAGTCCTTGAATGTTCAAATTAAAACTTCGTAGGTGATTACTTATCCTAAAAAATCAGTTTCGGAATTAAGGGACTTGTTGAAGCTACACACTGATTTAGTAGTTTCGGCTGACTTAAATGAATTACTATCTGTAGCACTGTCTACGACTTCAGTCTTCCTCTGCGGGTCAGTAGCGGGCCCCATTTGAATAATGGTAGACTCACCCGAAACTGTAGGATTTGCCAGATGTTTTTGCGAGCAAAATTGGTCCTTTGTTGGATGAAACTTGTCATTAACTATGTATTTTGATATGTGATTGAATAAGTTGCTTTTTCCAAACGTATTTAAGTGAAGTTCCATAGCGGTAAAATCGTTATTTCGAAGAATATTATTGGAATCAAAGAAATATGGAATACTTTTGTGTTTGACAACAACGTCATACATATATCCTTAAGTTAGTCGCGCAAATCTACTGTCGTTGATATTATGAATAGACAATAAAAATAACATTTGTGTGAGACAGACATGTTAAAATTCTAGAAAGAAATATGATTATGGTTTTGTTCTGCCAGTATGTCAACAAGTTCATACCTCCCATTATTACACCCACCTTTCTTTGTAAGCGACACAGCTGAATATTATTAATACCTATCCAGCTTGCATTTGGTTAAAAACACGAAATTATCAAGGACAATTTTTTCGTAAGGTGTAGCTATTTCCGTCGTAATGGCAAACAACAAACTTTTGATCAGGTTGGCATGATTTCTCTCTCACATGGTTTTTATGTACAGTTATCGAACGATGTACTACTGAGGTTTTTCCAAGATAATCTTTCAAATTGTGAAATCCTCCGTCTGAGATCGAACTGAATTTAATTCTAAACCTTGTGTTTGAGTTGTGCTTCCCGTACCATTTGTTTCGAAAAATTATGAGTTAATTTATTAATTGTTTCCTTCAGTTCGGAAATAATTGTTTCTTGGTTTTGATGATGATTCCGAAGATCCTGCAGTTGGTTATGTAGTAATGTGTTTTCTTCACTGCTTTTTTTGTATCAGAGTTTCAGTTGACGATAATTTCCCTCTTAATAACGTGATAACATCTTTTAACTCACATTTACTCTCGCATTTGTCTTTATCGCTAATTATACTAATGTAACTATTATTGCCTTTATTTGTTTGTTTACTTATTGGTTCACTAATCTTCCTAGTACCCCCATTTGTAAGAATTTTTTGTTTTTGCTGGCGAGTAATAATATTATTTGATGAGTGCATATTGTTTTCTTACTGTTAATTAAAATCCACTCTTTCCGCACGTCGGTATTTAGTTTAAATCTTACTCCACGGAGCAATTATAGAGATACATGTATTTGGTGTTCTTGGCGAATTGTCCACTTTTTGTTAATATTTCGCTGAGGCCTGTTATCCTAACGACGAAAACGTATTGGGCCACGACGATTTATTTAACGTAAGTTTTTAGCTCGCATAACAGAGCCACAAGGTTGAGAAAAATGTGTTTTCACTACAGTTTCACAATTTTACTCGTGAAACTTTTATTAAGTATTGCGCAATATTCCGGTAAATTTGAATTCAAAAACCACCTCACAAGAACGAAACGGTTCACGTTTCACAGTATTCTCCATATTGTCACGAGGGAAATATTCTAAAAAGCACGATGGGTTTTTTTTTGTTGTTTCCGCGAATAAAAAATATAAAAAGTATTTAAACACGAACTTGTGTAATCGAGGGCAAATTGCGACCGTGTCGAAATATAAACACAATAAGGAGGTAACCGATATAACGTAAGGTTCACATTTCATAATAAAACATCAGCGGATTTGCTACAAACGGGGCCACGCGCGTATACGAATGATGCAAAGAGACACAGGGCAGGTGACGAAAAAATGCAACGCTCGAATAGGCAAAAAGCGTGTATTTAAAGTGCGGGCCAAAATTGGGAAGGCAGTCGAGCCACAGGACCGACTCAGTGGGCACTAGTGCCAACTCAACGAGGGGACCCCCAACATCAGCGTCGCCGCCGCCAACATCAGCAGCTGCAGCCACATCATCTGCCACTGCCGCCGACAACATTGCCGAACCCCGTCCTAAGAGAACGAGGACCATCTCCCTCGCCAGCTGTCCAAGAGAAGACGCCACCGGAGCCTGCCCTGGCCACGCTGTTCCAACCCAATTACCCCTGGGCTGAGCAAGGATGAGTCGCGCTCCACTCCAGCCAAGGAACGTTGCCACCGAGACCGACCTTGACCAATCACTCCAGTCACGGACCGGCCTCGAGCTTCGCAGTCTTCCTCCGGCTAAGAAAACGACGCACGCTGTCCCGTCTTTAGACAAATCAACAACCTCAGTCGCCGCGAACGACCCAGGACCGCATCCCCAATTATCGGACAAACAACCCTCAACTAATTTAATTAACAACTTAATAAAGAGGTATTAATTTTTTTTAAGTCATTGTCTTAAAGCTCTACCTTCTGATAAAGCTACGCACCCCAATCAACCCCGAAGGCCTTACGTGACATAAGGAGACGCCTAAGGACCACCTTCGTGACTCCCGACGGCAACTCCGTGTGTAAATACAATTCAAAGTAATTGATCAATTAATTGATAACTGGATATAAAGTTGGTTATTTTGAAAATCATTTCGTTTGTGTTGGTTGCCCTAACGACCGTTCATGTGTTTGTCCGACAACACAGAAGCTTCTACGAATACAAACCAGTGTTGCCAACTTAGGGCATTTTAAGTACTGTGACAAGGTGAATGTAAATCAAATTGTTAGATTCGTTTAGCGAAGTTAAGATAAGCAAATATGCGTCCAGACGGCGCCAACAAAAGCGCGCTAAAAACCTTGGACATATTCTAACTTGTTTGAAACAATAAACGTACAGTTTTCCTTCGTCAATACTCGGAAGTATTCGAGTTCCAAACTACGTATACAGGGTGTTAGGTAATAGACTGGACACCTTCAAATAAGATTTTTCAATTGAAGCAGGGTTGTAGGGCGGTGTTTGTAAACCTTTGTCTTGAGGTAACCCCTTAAAAAAAAATCACACGGCGATAGATCGGGCGAGCGCGGCGCCCACGGAATGTCACCTCGATTCGAGATGAGCCGTCCGGGCAACATTGCCTTAACGACTGTCACTGAAACTCTGGCCGTGTGGGCCGTGGCACCATCCTGTTGGAACCACACGTTTTGTAGGCGCATTTCTTCAAGAGCTGGCTCGAAAACACATCATCATCATCTCGAAACGAGGTGACATTCCGTGGACGCCACGCTCGCCCGATCTATCGCCGTGTGATTTTTTTAATGGGGTTACCTCAAGGCAGAGGTTTACAAACATCGCCCTACAACCCTGCTTCAATTGGAGAATCTAATTCGGCAGGAAATAGCCCGAATTCCGGTGGAAATATTAGAACGCGTAGAGAGGAGCTTCAGAAATCGGTTGCATCAGTGTATAGAAAAATTTTTAGGGGATTTTTCAGGGTTTTTAACACTGAAGAAAAGGCTAAACTTATAGCGTTTTCGATTCACTTGTTCCGGTTGCACTCAGTGTATTTGCATCTTCTTTTAACCTCACGTAATAAAACGAGATGAAGATAGTCTGAGTGCGCACTAGAGCAGTCAATCGAAAACGCTATTAGAACAAATTTTTCAGGTACATTAACAAATGAATTTTGTAATTTTTGATCGCGGAAATGAATATTGTAATTGAAATCTACGCTAATGATTTATCTTTGTACTCCAGTGCCACCTGTTGATATATAAAGATACAGATATGAATACATTAATATTTTGTACTTGATATTAGTGTTGCCAATTTAAGGTATAATAAATCCCTTTTTAAGGAATTATTTGAAATCGTTAGGGATTAAGTAACTTTTTTTCCTGAAAAAGAGATTTTCAAATTTTATTTCATAGAAGAAGCTGAAAGCTGACAGACCCTAGACAGGTCAAAGTTGTTCTTTTATGTAGAAGGAGACGACTTATATTAAAAAACTACTATCTATTGAGCAATGTCTCAGCTGAATAATAATAACTTGCGTTGTTGTAAGACATTCAACAACGCGATTTGTTAAAACATGTCGAAAGTTTCTTTTTCGTTTGTTTTTACGGAGGTAAGAAATTAAGGAAAGGTCGCTTATCGTCAATAAAGGTCGAAATGAATTGTATTTGTGCGAGATATTGAACAGCGCCATCTATTGCAGTTTTTTTATAATCGGTTGACCTTGTGGAAGGCAAATAATTCTTCCTTTTGTTACTATTTGTTCCAAATTGTTAATTTTTTAAATTTATGAATCTACTGGATTATTGCCCTAAAATCGATTGTCTTTTGTTTTTATTTGTGGAATTTTAGTACTCGGTCATAACGAAGTCGTCAGCGTTTGTCCATGGCGTTCTTCGCAAGAACTGTCGTTATTTAATTGCCACACTTCATATACACTTTCAGATTTGTAAATATAAAGAAGTTTTGGGGGAACATATCTTTTATTTGGGGGATTTTTAAACCTCAAACGAGTCAGTCTATCTGCTCAAAGCCTAGAGTTCACGGCTATTTGGCCATCTTGTGTGTTCATCAGACTGGAACGTTTGATTGAATAGTGAACGGAAGATATTAACCCGTGATTTGACAGAGGCATCTAAAAGGTATTCCTTTATGCTTTTCGAAGCCTGATTTGTGCACTTAAATCAGGTAATTTTGGCAAGAAAGTTCTGTGCGTAATTCAGATTGTAACATTGTTTCTTTTCTCGTGTTATTTTAAATCACGGGCCAATTTTCGTTGATATGTTTTGGTGCTGCTGTGGTTGAAGACGCTTGTTGTCTCGGTGTAAGGCCCGCCTGGATGTTCGGATTTCTTTTCGCCAATCTGTAATTGACTACCGACGACACGAGAGGTAGACACCACCTTGAGACGTGTAATGGCTTACTGACGTAATTGGCATCCTATTACGGATGCAAATCCCGTTAAAATCATTTTAGTATTGTCAGACACCCTATATTGTGAAATAACAGGAACATTCCGTTATTCTGCCATGCGCGTTTCATTTGTACGCCGATAAAACGATGGTCTGCATTGCGCAATACGGAATTATTACCATCTCCCTCTGTCCTGAAGAGAGTTAATTCTGTTCTTCTACCAACCCTCCTCTTGATATCTCGTTGTAGGGTATGCACGATGGTGCCATTGTGGTTGGTTTTGTGTTTTGCAATTCATTTGGCTGAAATCGCCTGGAGATGAATGTTTACGGTACTTTGATTAGGTACAGGATTTTAAAAATCGTCACTCCTGCGCTTGTAAGCATTGTGTTCGAGATTAGGTTTTGTTTGTTTTTTTTTTTTGCGTGTATTGGTTCTATGCTTAGCCGGCTGTGTTGGAGATCTTAAATTGCCCTCCTGCAATTTGCTGCCATTCAGGTAGGCAGCAAATTAGGCGCCCAACCCCCTTGAGTTTTTCGAAACTTTAAACCAGTTTGGCACATCGTCTTTGTTTCTATTCGCTGACGTAGTAATAACTTTTCGATTTGGCCTGCGTTGTCAGACACTGTGAGTCATTTTTTAAAGTGTTTATTAACTCGGTATCAATTCTAAAGTGTAGTTAATATACAGGTTGTATCATCAAACAAATAAAAATTTGTGCGGGAATGAGTCGATAGTTTGTTTCCTTACGATTTTTTGTAAGTTAGGGACAACGCCCCAAGTGGCGATGATACGTACCAAAGAAAGCTCTTTTGATTATTTTTAACGTTTGCCGCTTTTATGTTAAAAATATCCAGAATCACATACTTCAGGAGAGTCACCCTAAACTAACTTCCGAATAGTAGACGAGAGGAGAGCCCACACACCGGATATTCGGAATCGGCGGCTATTTTCGGCCGCCCCTACCTGTGGCGTCTCGCGCACAAAAGTACTTTTCGACTTCGAAAAATAAATACGCCGCCGCCGCCGCTTTTCCGTCCGCGGTCCGCTTCCCGGCAGATTAATTCCCCGACGCGGTCGGTCCTCTGTTTCCCGTCACGCGGCTCACCTTTCAAACGGGAGGAGTTATTTCTGATGCGCACACTTCGGAAAACTAATTCGTTCTAATTTTTTGATGGGCTCGTGAGATATGGATTCATTGATCTATTTCTGGGCGATTAAAAAAGCGCTTCTGGCGCTGTCTGTCTGAAAACGAGACGCTTTGTTATTGCTACGGCAAGGCAACGGAGGAATGAGAGAAATGTTTTATTTTATTAAGAGTTACTTATTCAAAATATTTTTTTAACTGAAGAAATGTACAGGTACTGTTTCATTCGGGGTTAATAATATCAGTAACTGTGGGGGTGGGGTAATCGTATCCCCACATCTTTTGAATCTCTTGTTTACCACACACATTCTCCTCACTAATTAATTAAATTTGGAGATACTTGCGAACATGTGGATTTCAATGAACCGTCATCACTTACGCCTCTAATTGAAGCACGGGTAGCATAAATCTGTTGTAGTACGCGAACAGGTACCTACGAGTTTCGAAGAATTAAAAAAAATTCGGGCGAGCTTGCCAACACACCTATAACGTCTTTCCGGCGACGCACAACCTCTAAGCCAAGAAGTTTATTTTTAAACTCGACAGAGATTTCGCTATGACTGGCAAGAGAAACGACGACGCAAGTGTGCGCGACGGCCGAACGGCGTCTCCGCGATTAAAGAAAAAAAACCAAAACAACATCGTCGGGGGGTGAGAAAGTACCCCCAGTGCGTAAATTTACGCGTGGCGTAATTCAAAGCAAAAAAGGACGCGCGTCGCTTCTCTTTTTTTTATGAACGAGTCCGAGTTTATTAATAAATCGCGTGGGTGTCAAGCGGCCGCAATAAAACAAAAATTTCCTCGTCTTTCCAATTGAGACACACACAATGGTACACGTCGATCCGACGAGACGGGAACAAAATCGAAAGAAAGATGAACGTTAAAAATACTCCGGCGTGTTTGTTTTCGCTGCGCAACGATAACAAAACTCAGACACTTCATAAACTCGCAGGTTTTAAGTTACTCAGGCATCAATTGGGAATGGGAATGGGATGTATGTAGTAAATCGAAAATAGTGCGACTTCATTATACACAATTAACTAATTAATGAATAAAAGACGATGCGGACTCCTCGAAGTGAAAGTGCGTGGATGTGAACGTGAAGGTGCGCTGCTGCTATGTTTTCTTCGTTCAAGCTCCCCTCTTTGAGGCCGAGATCCAGGAGCCTGTCGAATTCGTCCCAGGCCCGTCAAAATTCGAGCGAGAGTCTGGTGTTGTGTAAATTGTCGAAAACGCCGCTCGCTTCGCCCAAGTACAAACGCAGCAAAAAAAGTAAAACCTCTAAGTGTATTCTTAGTTCTTTAAGTCTCCTTTTATTTGTAGCCAAGCGTGTTTCACAACTCCCGGTTTTGTTTTAAGTTGTGTGTACAATGTGTTTCAGCCAGTTCTCTAAAGCTTAAAACTTGGAAACTACTTCTGGCATATTAGTATTTAAAGCTTCAAAACCGTTATCAAAAATTCAGAGCTTTCAGATGTACCACGAATTTTAATCTTTAAAATCCTCTAAATATTTTACCTCATGTTGTCTTATAAAACATGTATTTAAACTATTTTTTTTTCTATTTTGGTTTTTGTATAAAAAAAACACTCAAGAATCTGTGTCGCTTTGTAATTTAAATATGGGAAAATTCTATGTTGTTATGTGGCGATTGGTGACATTGGTTGGCGCTTAAAATAATTTCAAACAAATGTCAATTTGGAGGTTATATTTATAATTTGAGATGCCAACAAATATAGGTAATGTCATTGCCATCTTAATACTAGTCCAGGCCTTTAGGCAGCAAATAGTTTTAACTGTGACGTCACGGTAAAGGGGTAACTGTCAAGCACATAAATTTATTTCACTTAAAAATTTCAAGCTTATTTAATAAAAATGTAAGTTTTCTTTAATTTATATTACTTTTCTTAACACTTCGCGTCTGTAGTATACACATATCCTTGCGTTAATGTTAAGAAAATGTGTTTATATAAGTTTTAAAAGTAAGGTTAAGCGTTAAAATTTTCCAAGGAAAACCATTACAGATCTGTATGATATTTTCCATCGGGCAAAAAACGCTTTATTGAAGCAATGATTCTGCTTTGTATTGGTATTAATTTGTCCAAATATAAACCCTTCTCATTATTTTCACGGAACCATTCCATCATCTTAATGCTTGGCTCCAACTACTTAAACCAACGAGCTTTACGTTGTTTTGCTGATTTTCGCTTTAAAACGCTTTAACAATAAGTTTAGTGATGTTTTATAATATAATTTGAACAATATGAGACCGTATAAGACTTTAAAATTCAAATACCTGTCAATTCTGGTAGTGATTTTGAATTCGGTTAATTATTAATCTTCTACGACTTCGTTCTGTGGCAAAAACTATTAAATAGACTTACCCCATTCTTTACGGGACAATTTTATTTACTTTTTCTTCACAAGTACTGATAAAAATGATAAAATAACGCATTTTGACAAACGTCAAAACCCCTTTATCGTGACGTCACAATTTCTGCCTATAGGCACAGCATAAATACATACATACAGGATAGGTTCCACTTAAGGATCACAATGATTATGTTCTATAGAGTACGTAGCGTCGTTCCACTTGTATTATTTGGTCTTAACGGCGAGAGAAGTGGAACGACTTTTGTGTGCCCTTCTCACGAACTTATTCAGAGATTCTGTTGTGTTTATGTTTTCAAGAGAATATTGCTACGGTAAAACGGAAAACAGTAATTAAGTTTAACTCGTCCAAAATGCAAAATGCTAGGTTAACTTTTCAATTACATATTTTAAATTCGCGCCGTCACGTGTGATGTCTTACGCCGACCCAGGTTCATTTTGTGGGCGATGTGATCGCTTTCTTAGCCTCGCACTCAGGTGTCTATTATTATTGTTCTGATCGTTGTGACCGTTATGTGGAACAATGCCACCGCTACTTTGATTATTTTGTTCGTTAAGTGGAACCTACCCACAGCAGGTTCACTCTCCTTGGCGGGAAAATTTCCCGCGCAAACTGAGCCGCCATATTCCGGATGGAAAATCTGTCATGTGATTTGTTAGAGCGCATTCGACTGGACGCACGGAGTGTTTCTTTTTCTCACTCTTACATGCACTGACACGCAGTCGCTCTCTCTCACACTTCTGCTCATTGCGTGCATCGAGCATTTTGTCGAATGCGCCCTTCAATTGCACGAATACGATCAGTGGTGTCTCGTGTAATTAGCAGTATAATAGGTGCTTTCGATTATGCATGCTGGGATGCACTGAGTAAACTTAAAACTCTAGGCTTTCAAGTAGTGATCGGATAATTCAAATTAAAAATAATCTGTCATCCGATTATCAAAATAACCTAAATAATTCGATTATCAAAAATATTCTTATTGCGGCACTGATTTATACATTCGCAAAATGGCGCCAAGGTCAAAAAATTTTGCCCCGCCAGATCAAAGGTGCCGACAAACAGTTTCCATGCTGGTTATGCTGTGCTATAGGCTTGGACTAAATGTCAAGATGGCAATGGTAATGTCAAACAAATGTCAGTTTAGAGGTTACATTTGTAATTTGAAGTGTCAATATACATTGTTACCAACATAATGAAATAAATTTGGCGATACCGTATAAACCAAACATTAAAGGGTCAAATTCTGAAACATGACTCATACTCAACTCACATTCAAATCACTGTATAAGTAATTACCCAATAGCGACACTTAAACGCCATACTAATTGATACCTAATAAGTGTTCAACAAAAAATACCTCGAGTTAGGCTTGGAAAAAAATCAAAAAAACGCACGTCGTATCTTGCATATTCATTTCTCATATGTCAAAAATTTGATTAACTTCAAAATGTTCGTATGCGGACAAGGTTTTAATCGTTAATATCAGTTGTTGGACGCCACATATTCGTTGGCGGAAGTGGCCAACGCAAAAAGATGTTTTGAACGTAATATAATAGACGCTCGTTAACGTAAACACTCAGTACCGAAAACATGGCGCTAACGTAAATACCGAATTCATGTCAAGGGGTTAAATGGAATGCCCGACAATGTAAACGACTTGTACTATCGGGGCCTTAAAATTTCGCACGATTTTTTGTCAAGTAGTGTAAAATTAAATCGTGCGAAATTATAAGGCCGCGATAGTACTACCTGTACTCTCGATAATGTAAATTATTGTGGCAACAGACAGACGTCGATTTATGCAGGGATTTCACTTTGCGACGATGCAGTTAGACGTTCTTATTCTCTTAGTCAATTCTATAACGCGGCCTTTATTGGAAACTTTGTCACCAAAATTTAAATTAATCTTACTTGCCTGTACTTACCACGGTTCCAGATGACAAGTTTCTGCCGATTCTACGATCAGCTGTGCCCCAGCTAGCAACAGTGGAAAAGGGGCAGGTTAACTTAAGGTGGTAAACTTATAAAGGGGCGCCAGAAGACAATTGAACAAACCAAACGTAATTCGACCGGCCGACGTCTCCAATCGACCAGAGCGTGCAAAAAAATGAAACACGAATAATCAGAGGCGAGAACTAGGCCAAAAGGTCTAGTCTAATAGCCTGCGCCAGAAAACTGCGCCCAAATAGAAAAGCCTAAGTAGAAGAAATGATTTTTTTTGTTAGCGGCCATGCTGGTCGGCATGCGTCGTCATATTTTACCCGAGAGAACTGGGGCCTCAGGAAACCTGGGTACAGTGATCGCTGTACGCAGGTTTCCCCCATAGCGATGTAGAGGAGGGGCATCAGGGTAGCCAACGGTGTTAAAACGAAATTGCAAGACGTTATATCGCCTCTATATTTTAGCGCGAGATTTAAATGTAACAACTTCTGTCCGAAAAGTCGCTTCATTTGAAAAATCTGTTCCAGGAAAAAAACCAGAAAAACAACGAATATCGTTTGTGACAGGTACGAATGCTACTGGCACACACAAAATCATGTCAACCTTTATTCACGGTTTCTTTTTTGTATAGTGTTCACATTTATAAAGTAGCACTCGCTAATGTAAATAATTCGATAACGTCAACATGCTTGGTTTTAGTTTGTTCACGTTATCGAGCGTCTGCCGTTTTTAAAAGAATATATTAAAATACCCTTCGCATAACCTAAATTTTATATTCTAACAGTACCTACTTGCGATAATCATCAACACCTGGGCTGCGTTCACAATCATAGCTCCGAGAGCGTCTTGGGCGTGTAATCGCATCTTTCTCACTCACGATTTTTAACTTATTTTGCGTCTCACTCATCCGTTTCAAAACGTCTTTTGTTTACGCTATTTCCATGACAACGGACGTACTTTTCACATTCCACTTTTAAGTAGGATACTTAAGTTGCTTTTTTTTAATGAGCGTCACGCCCTTTGGGCTCGAGAGGCAGTGCAGCTCAGAGCTGTTCTGAAAAGAATACGCCAAGAACAATAAATAGGAGCTTGGCGACTAGATGGCATACCCTTCTGTGCTCTTTCAAAATCTGTTTGACTTACAATTAGCTTGTAAGTGTTATTTGTTTCCGCATCCATAAGCAATAACTCTTGTGAATTTTCCATTGAAAATTTCTTTTGATTAAATATAACCTACAATGTAAACTCAATCTGACATAGGAGGCGTCACGCTCGAGTAATAGTTGGTGCTTGAGGGCAAAGGGGAAACGGATTATCAGAACCCCAGGAACTCTACGCCTCTCATGATAAGAACAACGTAAATACCGACCCTAAACTCTTCCGAGCAAGCTCTAAGCTCTGAAAAGAAAGCGGCTTTAGAGTGCTCCCGTTGTCATGGAAATAATGTAAACACAAGTCGTTTTGAAACGGATTAGTGAGACGCAAAATATGTTAAAAATCGTGAGTGAGAAAGACGCGATTACACGCCCAAGACGTTCTCGGAACTATAGATAGTGAACGCAATCCTGTACAGTTCAATCTACGATAATTACTTTTGTTTCCAAGGCTGACTCGAGGTAAGATTTTGTTGAACACTCGATATATGCAAATGTAATGTACTATTCTATTACTTTAATTTACAAATCAATAGGTATCAAACAAAATGGCGAATTTGATAGTTACACTCGAGTGTCGCTATACCTACTGTGTAGATTCTTATGCTGTGCTCAAATTGACAGGTTGATGTAAATTTGAAATTCAGAAACGCCTTAATTTTCATTTTAATGATTTTTTGACTCTCCATCGTAAATCACTGTTGATCAAAATAGCCACACTGACCATAAACTTCATTATTCGAATAAATAAAAACATTTCTGAATTTAAAATAACATCAAGCTGTCAAGTTTTTTAGTCAAACTTTTTGATCTTTTTATGATAATAGCGATGAAAACGAATAGCCGCTCAAGATACCAAATAAATTATTAACGAAACTAGTACATCGACAAATCAAATGCTTAGTAATCAGCAATGAGAGGACAGACGGAGTTTTTACGGTTTACTGTTGCAACGAAGCGGCGAGATATTATAAATAGAATATCTCACGACTCAACGTGTTTGCCGCCGCTGCGCTACTTGCAATAGTGAACAATCAGCGAGCCAAAGAAATAGTGCACTCTTCAAATCGAGGAGATGCACAGTATTGTAGCGATTGACTGGATGCTCCCAGCAATGCGCGGTAACGAATTTGTGCTTCCAGCAGCGGGAAAAATATTTAATTCAAATTAACTAAATTATTCTTCAGAAATTCAAGAAAGAGCAAGTATTATTTTCGAGAATTATATCTCAGTTTGTTCTCTGACAATATTAGACTGATTAAACATTTACGTACAAGCGGGCAACGTCTAGGATTCTCACCTCGACCGTCGCTGTTTCAAACTGGATGAAACCGGAAAAACCTTGCAGGTCCTCCCACTGGTAATCAGACTTCGGACATTTCAGAGCGTTGCTGTAGTTACGTAATACGAGGACCATTGAGAGCTGCCCATTCATTGTGTAGCCATGGCAGCCAGCGCTCCGAAATGTCCTAAGTCTGTTTGTAATTAGTGGTCAAAATACAACTGTAGTTGACAATATGGAACAGTGTTGCCAACTCTTCAACGAATTAGAACTACTTTAGAAATCAAACTTAAAACTCACTAATGATTGTAAAGATAAAAAAGGAAGTATTGATAATACATTTTTGTGTACTCGTTTATATGGCGCCCAACGTGGGGCCTCGGCCTCTCTCAGTGCAATCAAGACAGCTCGCGGAACTTCTCCCAAACTAATATTTCATTGCTGAGGCTGATTGTTGTATTTTCGCTTACACTGTTGGTAATAGGTGATACCACAGCAATATGTCTTGCTGCAATGGAAACAAATCGTTCGAAATAACAAATCACTGCCGTCAACTGTCAACAGTAAGCTGTCAAATACTCAGATAAGATCGGCAAAACAAACCCTAAATTGGCAACATTGATACGGAAACAGGAATTGGGCAAAAATAAACGTTGAGCCGTGTCCACACTGATGAGACAACAACGAGGAACTTTTGTTGATGTTCCTTGTTTTTTATTTTGCTTCCGTTTAGAGCGATAAACTTCAAAGAAAAATAGGAAACACGCCGCAACAAGAAAAATGGTTATCCACTATGTACTATCGATATCATAAAAAACTAGGACAACTTTTAAATCCATTTGCCATGCGTTTCCATTATTTTATTATATTGAATCTTACTTTGCTGTCAAGTCAGTAACTGTATTTTTGTTGACGCTGAAATTCTGAGCAATTTGTCTAACTGTGACACCCTTTTCTATGCAAGCAGCTATCCTAGCTTTTTAAACAACATTTACTGTAGGTATGATTGACAATGAGTGACCATTTCAAATAATTTTAAATTTATGGTCGGTAGCAGTTCTACACAGCTTAAAAAGTCTTGTCCTAGTTTTTTTATGATAGCAATAGTACGGTACAAGCGCTAAAAAAATGTCTCAAAATATAAGTATAAAGTTAACTGAAGAAAATAAAAAATATATTTGCCTTCAGATAAAAATTATGAAAAGAATTGCAGAAATGTAAAAGAAAATGCTTGGGGAAAAATCAGCAAAGTTTTAGACTGATATAGTGGAAGCGAAAATGAAAAATTTTATAGCACAGTTTATTTCCAAACGGTTCTCCTACAATTGTATGCTATTGTATAAGCTTTGAGATAAAAACAAAATTCGTAAATATAGTGAAGGAGTTAACAAGTCGTCCAGTTTAAAAAAATTATAAGTAGTATGCTCCCAAATCGCTGACGTCCTCGACGTCTTATGTATTTCTGTATTGTCTCCTAACCGACGAAAACTGCCAATCCCATTTTTGATCAAAATGAAGATAACGACATTAATCCTTTGCCACTATCACCTGATAAAAATTTCAAGTCCAAATTGTTTTATATTTAATCTTCAATAACAAACTCATGGTGCTACATCCTATAGGATTAACAATTTTTTTGAATTTAACATTATTGTTAATTAGTTGACTATATGAAATTTAAGACCTATAGAACATTTTCAAGAGTACCCAAGAAACCAAAGCAGGATGGTAGAAATAAAACAAATGATGGATTTCATAAGAAGCATCTTTGGAATTTCAATTACAAATGAGGAGATTAGAAGAAGTTCCGAGATAAGGTTAACGATAGTAAAACAAATAAGATGGGACAAGAAGATGAGAGGAGATATCCAGTAAACAAATTTGATAGGCTATTCATGGGAAAGCAAGCTTTTAAGATGTGCGAGGCGCAAGAAGCTATAAGCAATCCTTTGAAAGGTGGTTTCAAAAAAAAAACTTTTAAATAAAATTCGTCTTATCTCTTATTTTTCTTCTCCCAAGTTGCCCTTTGATGACCTTAACTTCCCAGAAAAAAAAGAACGCCTTATCTTAACTTTTACTAGGAGCAGTGGCGGTAAAAAAATTGAGAAAGAGTGGCGGTAAGAAAATTAAGAGAAGAAGAAAGGAGACCACCAATGAGAAAAGCGTATGTGAAATTGCCCGAGGAGTTACAAGCAATTCATTCAAAAAACTTAAAATTCCTTTTATTTCTTTTTCTTTATTTTCTTCTCTGTGGCTTAGCAGACCTTTGAGAGCTATAACTTCCCATAAAAAAGTATCTCAGCCCAACTTTTATTAGGAGCAATGGCGTTGGAAAGAAAAAAGAGAAAGAGAACGAATAAAATGGGAAAGATCCAAATAAAATTGAATAAGTGAGAGGGATCATACAATAAACAAATTTGAGAGGCTACCAAAGGGAAAACGGGCATATACGATCATCAAAAGAGCTATCTATAAAGAATCCATTCAGTGATGATCTCCAAAAATGCTAATCTCTTCTTCCTCTCCGTGAAGTGTTAGCTTTTATTAGGAGTAATGGCGATGGAAAGGGAGACGTAAAGGAACAGAATGAGGAAGATCCAAATAAAATGTGTTAAGTGGAAGAACATGGCATTTAGGATTTGGAAAACCGCTAGAGGAGCTATATACAATTATTAACTGATGATCTCCAAAAAAAAAAACATTTAAAATTAAATTTCTTACTTCTTCTATTTTCTTTTGTTCTTCTCCTTGGCATAGTAGCCCACTGAAGACCATAAGCTCCCGGATAAGTGTATCTTTGCCTTTTACTATCGCATCCTTATCCTCTTGAATAATTTCAGAAGACTTAAAACTGTTTTTATTTAACCTTTGCCTTCTTCGCGGTTACCGGCATTTTATTCTATTTTCTACTTTTTCTTCTGTTTGTTTATTTTAAGTTTCTTTGAATCTTCTTTTATTTTTCCATACATATTTCCCTTCAACCTCGTCTTTTCTTTATTTAAATTTTTTGAATCGAAGCACTTTCTTGTCTGTTAAAAATAATCTCAAAATTTGTAAAAATGATAATCCAAAAAATTGCACGCTGATCATTATTTATGGTTTTGTTCTGTATTGCAAAGGAATGCAAGATTACAGTAGAGTGTAATACTGGGCTATTAAAAATATCGATAACTTCAAAAATTCAAATGGCACTTAATCTCAATTTGAATCTAAAGGTGTGTTCGTTTGTTCTACACTTTTTGCACCAACCTCTCCCGAGAGAGTGAGACGTATGTAATGTTATGTAAGTAGGAGTGAGAAAAGTAGAATAAAATAGTTAAAAATGTAGAAAGTATAGAACAAACCTTAACAATAATTTCAGTATCACACATTTTATTTAGAGTTTTCATAGTTATTTTACACATTTATTTTTAGTGGGTTTAGGATTTGCGAATTCGCTGCTTTATTTCATTTAATAATAATAGTATCCTTACATTTTTTCTTGAATGTGGTCACATAATGTCATACCGGAAGTTAGGCGCGACTTGTCACAATTTATTGCCCGTATTTTTAACTGCGTCTGGTCTCGCTTTTTTTTACCGAATTATTATATCAGTGAACCAGATTTATGTATCTTCCAGTGCAATTTGTCTTTGCCGTCGCCGCTACCACCTGAACATAAATATTGTTGTAATTTATTAGTTTTTAGGCGTTGATTTATACAGTGAATGCTTCCGGTATAGTTTCAGAACTTTCATTACACTGTATCTCCTAAATCATACACGGTATCTATCAGTCAATTTTGAACTTCTTTTTAAATAAAAGCGTTTTAAAATTTCGTACCCGCTCTCTTTGACGAAATTGACGTAGTTCTTTCAATATCATAGCAGTCCAAACTGAAAGAAGTCTTAAATTAGCTAAAAATTTTGAACATACCTTCACTTAATTGGCAGCTTTTCGTTAACCGAATTAAAGAGTTGAAGAGCCCGAAGCAAAACTACGAAAATCTAAATTGAGGAACGTCTTGGAAGTTTGGATGATACTTATGGCCGTTTGTAATAAATTAAATTATATTGTTACGGAAATAATTTATGTAACTGAAATAAGGGTCGTAGCTCAGTGTAACGAAACATTATTTAAGGGAAACTTACATGATTTGGTCACTTGAACAAGACACAGCAAAACAAGTAGGAAGTTCTACCCTTCTGACTAGCTATCACTCTAATGATCAGCTCGTCGACTATTTCAAGGGGTTTCGTCCGAGGAGTTTTTCCAGAAGAGTTACGAAATTATGCCTTGGCATATGACTCGTGGGGAACTGAAAGCGTGTTACTTGGAACTTGCGTATTCCTTCCTTGACATTTCCGAAAGTTTCATGTAATTGTTTGTGGAAAGCTTTGGCTGACTGATTTTTGCAGCTGCAAATTCTTCTAATTTCCTTGTTACGATATTCTAGGACATTCAGAGGTAGAACCATGTCCGAGCATCGCGTCGCTAAGACCCGGTTCGATCGCCCTCACAAGTGACCAACTGGTCCCCGGAGACCGCATCCACAGCGTCAACGGCATCACGACGACCAGGATGCGCCCCGACGAGGTCACCACCCTCCTGGACAACGTGGACGGAAACGCGTTGTTGGAGATCGAGTACACACTTCCCGCCTTTGGTAAAACCGCTCGCTCGAACTAAACCAAGTCACATGTTTTGTTCAACAGCCTCGGAAAATTCGCTGTGCGTCTCGTCGAAAGTGACCGAAGTCACGGTCGAAAGGGTCGACGGATCTCTGGGGATTACACTTAGGGGCGGCGTGGTCGTCGAACATCCGCATCTGAACAGGCCGTTGGTGATCACGCAAGTCAGACATCACGGGCCTGCTTACAGGTACTTATGATGGGTATCCACATTCAGTACAAAATTGAATTTGGAAATCCTTCGACAGGACTGGTTTGATTCGCGTAGGAGACCGACTGTTAAAAGTCGACAGCCAATCGCTAATGAACAAAACCCTCATGGAAGCCCAGGCGATCCTCAAAGAAAACCCCCACGGCTCCTCGCCCTTCACAACCCTCACCATCGAATACGACGTCAACATAATGGAATCGGTCAAGTACGCCACTGGTCCCTTACTCGTCGAAATCGACCGGCAGGCGAACGAAGACCTGGGTTTGCTCTTGAGCAACTGCTGTGAGTTTGGACAGGACGAGATCGTGTCTGCGGGGATTTTCGTTGAGAACATCATACCGGCCAGCACTGCGGATAGGTGCGGTGCTCTTAACGTCGGCGATCAGTTGCTGGCCATAGACGATGTGTGCCTGGAAGACTGGTCCGGAGGACCGAACGACGCCGAAAATTTATTGAGGAGCGCCTCCAAATTGCAGATATTACCGTTTCACACGTTCCAACGCATTCCATCTAGAAATTACCATGGACTGGCAGGTAGGTAATTGATAATAATCAACAATCCAGGACCCAGGACATTGATTGGCCGAGAAGAAGCTTTTTACTTAATGATGAAAGGTCTCTAGGCCTATTCGTTAAACATGAAAAGTTTTTCTTGTCTACTGAAGATGTCCAAATATGTATGTACCACAATCAGACACAGCAATCAACTCTGTAACTTGTCTTCATAGAATTCTCTGTGCTTGCCTGCTCTTAAACAAAAGCAGAGTAGTGAGTGGTTTTTTTTTTAGTGAACGTCTTTGAGGTAGCTATCCCAATTAAGTTTTTTTTTTAATTTTCGACGAATTGCCTTCCTTGAAAGTGTTAATAGGTGAACTGGTTTCTTCTCACACATCTTAATCATCAAACATCGTTTTAATCGTAACTGTCAATTTCGACCTTGGCGTGTTTACCATCACCTGAGGACTTTAGCTTAATCCGGGATGATTTGCTCCTATCTTTTTAGATTATTTTTGAATTTCTTTGTTTAAAGAATTTGGCGCGCCCACTTTTCATTTTGTCAACCCCTACAATGTACAATCAAAAAAAATTGATTGAGATTCAAAGAACATTATGGAAAAAGTTAAGTCTGAACAACATCTTGTTTTCATTTATTATAAACTTGGTTTTCCCATAGAACGGTTCTGCGTAAAGCAAAGAGTATGGGCCCGAGTAAAACACTCTGCGGGACTTCAAGTTATCCATCATTTTCTCTTATAGATGTCGCTCCATCAATATAATTGAAATTTTTTTAAAACGTTTTTGTTAACGAGAAGTTTTAGTCGTGACATCCTGCGATCACTTTCTGACCTAACATTGCATTCTGCCGACGAGGCCCCAAATAGGGCCGAAATAGCTGTACAAAGGATATTCGAGGAATTCACTACAGTCGAGACCGAGTTGCAACAAAATTTTTATTAATATCATTTTATTCGACAGTAATTACTAGGCAAGTAGTCGAAAGCCTTTAACGAATCAAATTTAATAAACCTCTAACGTTCAATGTGTTCAGATTAGTCAAGGTAGTTGTTTCAAGCTAGTGGTTCTCATCAGCAAGATGTAACTCTCAACTGTGTTCTTAATCAATGGCCGCGTTCAGGTAAGCGCAGCGCTGCAGCGCTTTAATAAAGCGTAAAGCAATTTAACGTTGTTTTGCAGTGTTACAACCAATTCTCTGTTTGAACTCTGTCAAAGGCAGCCACTCAAAGATAGTGCTGCAAAAAAAGACGTCGCATCCGTCTCCGGGAGGCTTACGCTTTACTAAAGCAATGCAGCGCTGCGGTTAGCTGAACGCAACCATGGTTTATTTAAAGCAAAAGCTGCGTAACGTTCTGTCACATCTCGGGAAATAAAACTTTCCAATTTGTACGCATTAAAAAGGCCTTTTAGTTCCATTGCCTTTGGGATAGTCTTTAATGTTATTCAGTCTTTCATTTCGCTTTCCAATTCCCTATTTGTTTCTCTTCCAAGTCTGCCAAGTTCGCTTCTTTTCACTTCTTTCAAGATTTTCTGTTTTCCTTTCGCTTTCTGGTGGCTTTTTACTGCCCTTCTGTCTTCCAACCTTTTTAGGTGCTTCTTGCTTTCAATGTACTTCGGTCTTTTCTCCAATTCTTTATTTCTCTTCTCTTCAAGTCTTCCAATTCCGTTTCCTTTCAGTTTGGTCGTGGTTTTCAATTTTCCTCTTACCTTCCAGTATCTTTCCGGTTACATTTTCCTGTCCTTTGTCTTCTCCTAAATGCCCCGACCATTGCAGTCTTCGTGTCTTGACGACGTTACTTATTTTAAGAGAATAAATTTTATAACTTATCATTATAAAGCGCCACCCAAAGAAATTGATTAAAATCCAGGAAAATTAATGTTATTCAGTCTTTTATTTCGCTTTCCAATTCCTTATTTGTTTCTCTTCCAAGACTTCCAAGTTCGCTTTTCACTTCTTTCAAGATTTTCTGTTTTCCTTTCGCTTTCTGGTGGCTTTTTACTGCCCTTCTGTCTTCCATCTTTTTAGGTGCTTCTTGCTTTCATTGTTCCTCGGTCTTTTCTCCAATTCTTTATTTCTCTTCTCTTCAAGTCTTCCAATTCCATTTCCTTTCAGTTTGGTTGTGGTTTTCCATTTTCCTCTTGCCTTGCATTATCTTTCCGGTTACATTTTCCTGTCCTTTATCTTCTCCTAAATGCCCCGACCATTGCAGCCTTCGTGTCTTGACGACATTACTTATTTTAAGAGAATAAATTTTATAACTTATCAATATAAAGCGCGACCCAAAAAAATTGATTAAAATCCAAGAAAATTAAACTAAAGGATATTTTTTACCAAACTGTAGTTCAAATTTAAAAAAAATTGATTAATGATATAGGTGAATTAGGTGAATTCCTGATTGTTTTTGACTAAATTTGGAAAATGTGCACCTGAGCCGCGCGTATACATAGCTAAAGAGTTACTAAAAATACTTTTTTTTATAAATAATTTTGAGCTGGAGCACTAAGTAGAATGTGATTCAAACGTTTCGATTACTTTGTTCAACATTTTCAGACAATATAACTAAGCAGTAATAACTTCAGAATGTCTCATCAAACTGCATTCAAATGTGTTGAAGAAGTCAAAGAACTTTACTTTCTTCACCTCAGATATGAGGTTATTATCCATGTCTTCCTTCTTTGTCTACGCGACTTCTCCACGTTTATGGTTCAACCCTCTAAGTGTTAGGGGATGTTTGTCCATTCAAACCAGATGGCCTTTGTAATTTATCCATTTTTTGTATTCTTTCGGCTACAACTTTGAAGAGTGGTTATAAAAACTGTTCTGTATTTTTGTTACTCGATTTTTTTCCTTTGATTACTGACTTTTTCTATAAGCAAGTCTTGTCCTTCCATTTCAGTGCCGTATCCTAACAGTCCTAGCATATCCGGTTTTAGCACAATGAACTCAAGACGATCTCGTAACAGGACCCGCTTCAACAGGCAAAGCTCTCTGCCGAAAACCACAGAGCAGGATGGCGGTACGTTAAGCAGTTGAAGCCTGCAGGTTTTATCGGGTAAATTTCAGGTGCAAATTTCTGCGGGTATTCCCCCAATTTGGGCGTGTGCCACTCGGAAACCCTGGGCGTGACGCTCACGGCGGAAAGAGGAAGAGGATACGGCCTCTCCGTGTCGATCGTCGAGCATTCCCATTCCGAAAACCGCCCGGCGGACATCATCATCAACAGGATCGTCCCGGAATCTCCGGCGTACCGGTAATTACACCCCCCTCCTCCCCCAAAAGAGAACCAAAATCCCGACCCGGCCGCGTATTTAAAGTGCGCCATTTATCTTACGACGGCGTTTCCTTTAGATGCGGTTGTCTTCAAACGGGAGACAGAATCATCTCCGTAAATCACCAGGCGAATTTAACGCTGCAAGAAATAAATTCTATTCTCGAAATGGGAAATGAGCCAAACAACGGTGGAAAAATCGCCCTCCAGGTGGAGTTTGATGTGGCGGATACGATCGTACCGTCCAGTGGGATATTTACGGTGAAACTTGCCAAGAGAGGAGCAGAACTTGGAATAACGATAACAGGTAGTATTTCTTTCAAAATAGGATAAACAAGTAGAACAAATAGAATCTTCGTCTTAGCATCAAAAAATCGTCCGGATGAACCGTTTCTAATATCGGAAATCCGAAGGGGTTCAATAGCCCACCGTACCGGAACTCTTCACGCCGGAGACAGGCTTCTAGCCATAGACAATCGGCCTCTGGATCATCTAAGCGTGGAGTCTGCCTTTGATATCTTGCAGACGTCCGCCAACGACATAGTCACTCTAAAAATAGAGAAAACAGAAACCGAAAACGCCAATCTGTTCTTAGACAGAGTTGTTTACACGGTAGAATTGGTTAGGTACGGGGGGCCGCTCGGCATAACTATTTCGGGCAGCGAGGACTGCATGGAGCCGATAATTCTGTCGAGGTTGACGGAGGGTGAGTGTGGTGGCGCGGAGGAATTCACGGGGTTTTCCACGTTTGCTTTCGCAGGTGGCCTGGCGGAGAAGACGGGGGCGTTACACGTCGGAGACAGGATTCTGGCCATCAACGGCGAAAATTTGGAACACCGACCTCTATCGGATGCCATAAGGCTGCTGCAGAGTTCCGGCGATCGAGTTCAACTGAAAATTGCAAGGACTTTAAACAACAATTCAGGTAACTTCTTATAAATAAATAAGGAACGCGACGATTATTTTAAGAAACACGAAACTAAATAAATGGAACACAAAAAACAAACAGCTCCTATTTACATATTAATTCGAAGAAATAAAACGAACGTTTATGTATTTTAATACGAATGTATAAATACTTATCAGATCGAGACTGTGCTTGAGAATTTAAAAATATTAAGACAGCAAATGCTTTGAAATATTTCCATCAGCTCATTGCATTACAGACATTACAGAAGATAACAGATGCAGTTATTCAAGCCCCGGTTTAGTCAGCATCGACAGTGCAGTACATTCATGGGACAGCAACACAGTAGACAACAATGATGCCAATGGTGATTATTGGTTGTACCATCCATATTAAGAGTGAGGACTCTTTTTTTTTCTTTCTAGACCAAACCGAAAACAAGGACCTAGAGAGCGTCCTGAGCGAGCCGATCTCCTACCAAGACGACGTCCTAACAAAGCAGAAAAAGCACGATTCACAACTGCAGTTTTACTCCGACGCAGAAGACACGTTCTGCCCCAGTCCGCTGCCTCTCCCTAACTACAGCTTCACGAATACGTTGAAGTACGACTCCGGGGGGCACGGCCAAACGCGGAGCAACTTCATGGACAGGCTTCCGGGGACCTTCTCGCATGAGAGCATCCTCGACAATGAAATTCATCACGTCACCCTGTACAAGGACTCGGTTTACGACGATTATGGTTTTAGTGTGAGCGACGGTCTATATGAGAAGGGGGTCTATATTAATCGGATTCGGAAAGGAGGGCCGGCGGATATTGTTGGTTTATTAAGGCCTTATGATCGCATAATTCAAGTAAGGACAAATCGTGACGCCTTAAAATTAGAGAGTAGGCAACCCATTTTACTTCTAAAATGTTGCCACGAAGCGAACAGGAAGTTGTTTCTATTTAGCTTGATGGGTTGCCTAATCTAAAGGGGCATTTAAACAAAAATTTTTGGCTTGGAGTGAATTTTTTTTTAATTTAAACATAACACAATGTGATTTAGATTTTTCAAATACTAAAATAATTTACTGCTTTCCAGGTAAATGACACAAAGACTCAAGAGTTCGACTGTTGCTTAACAGTACCACTGATAGCGTCAGCCGGTGACAGAATAGAACTAGTCATATCAAGAAACCCGTTTTTAAATTATTCCACAGACAAAGTAAGCCCCAACGCTTTCCCAAAAAGAAATCAAATGACTTAATACCGTTTGTTGCAGTCCATACAGGAAAGTTTATCCAACAAGTCATTCTCAGCTAGTCAGAACACGATCACCAAGACATTATGAGCGAGCATCCGCCACGAATCTCATATAGACATTTCCATATCTTATAATAAAAAAATATTTATTTTTTAGTTCTTACGTATATACAAGTTATGTAACGTAAAGCATGTTGATCAATAATACTCGATTGTTTTACAAATAAATAGAATTTGTAAACGCTATGTACATAATTACAATTTTTAAAAAATTGAAATAGTTCGAGAGAAACACACACACACAGAAGACTGTACAATTTTTCAATAAATAAAATAAATTACTAGATAATACTACTACACATACAGTAGATTGTTGTTTGTTTTTATGAAGTTACTGTTGGGGCTGGAGTCTGAGTAACCGTTTAACAGGGGCTTGTACTCTTTACCGTTGCTTAGGGTACCGTTAAGTTTTGCGTTGATGAAGAAATTTGAATTGTCATGCCAAGGTTGCTCGTGCAATGGTAGGATGGTCTGTTTCATTTGCGCCTGTTTCGCATCGTATTTTGCCTGTAAAAAATAAAACGAATTCGAGTTTTGTTTACACAAAGTGCAAGCTAATTATTTTTACTGCAAACATTTTCCATTTCAATGAATACTCAAGACTTGATATTTTTAAAAACCTTTCAGTTATTTAGGGCAATTTATTTTATCTTTTTGCCTTGCAATTCCTTAACGCAAGCCTAAATTATCAACGTGGAATTTAAGCAAAGCTTCATTTAGATAACAACAAATATTGAAATTCGTTGCTTAATTTCACATGACAATTTTGTAATCAATTAATACCGTTATTAAAAGATTAAAAACATGTTAAGTGTTTCTTTTAAACTGAAGTGCTCTATTAGAATAGTAAAAAGAACTGTGAAGTAATTAAAAGCAATAAAAGTTATAGTAAAGAACTATGAAGTAATTAAAAGTTATCTGATTTTTAGCAGAGAACAAATCTATTCAATCTAAATACTTTAAATTATTACTTGATAATTCTCTTTGAAATTTATTGCAATTAAAAGACAATCAAATGTGTTTCATTATAATTATCAATAAAAAGTTTAATTGAAATAAAGCACTCACCTTGTTGTAGAATAACACCCCGAAAGTGGCAAGAAACATACCGAACACATTCGACGCAGTCACGGGATTCCCCAGTATAAACAGTGACACGGCAATCACGAAAATCCGCTTACTCGCGTTAGCCACGGCGTAAGTAAGCGGAGTGACCAAAGACAGCACACTAAAGGCCACAATGTTCTGAAGCCAATTCAACACCCCATCAACAAACAACAACATAATTACATTATAATCACCCTGGGCCTGAAACAAAAAAGCAAATTCAGTCTCATCCCCTCACACTCGACAGCTTCACTTCCACACACCCCCCCTAACACTTACCGTCGAGGAATACTGAATTAAACTATGTAAATCTACACAAATCCATACTGGCAAGAATATGAACAAGGACAAACGACCTAGCATATGTAGTAAGCGTAAATGATGAATACCGGTGTCGTGTAATACTTTCTTCGAGAAAATGTGCTGCAGGGAAAACCCCATCGTGGCGATCAACGCGCTCAGCAACCCCAGAACGTCGAAGCTCAGCTCGGTGACCGTCGCAATGGCCACGCCGACTATAATCGGGATTAAACTGAAATAAATCTTGCACGTCTGCCTCTCCCCCATTATTATTCTAGACAAAATCACAGTGAACAAGGGCATCGTTGCTTTAACTGCAATCAAACGAAACCAGTCAAGATATCGTCATCACCTCTAAGATAATGCGTGCGTACCTGTGTGGGCATATGAAACTGGAACCTTCCAGATGCTGACATGCGAAAACACTGATGCGAAGAACTTGCCCAACGCAAGAGGAACAATCAACTTGAAGTAGTAATTCCAGGATATGTCCACGTACTTCCGAACGCCCCACAAGTTGAAGAGGGGCCCGCTGTAAACTGTTACGGATAACAGCTGGACCATCGTCATCGTCACGGGATACGGAAACTGGTTGAGTAACATCTTCCCAATGACATTGTTGCTGGAGCTGACCGCATACCATAGAATACATAGAGTTATCACAGTCAATACTTCCCTGGTATGTTTGCGGTCAGCCATACTGGCAGCGTTGACGTTACTGTCACACGTTGAACTTTAAATGTCAGAAACATGTGTTTCGATAAGCGGTGGCGGCATCTATTGGCTCCAGTTCAAAACCATAAGAAATATGGATTATTTTTAAATAAAAACTTTATAAATACATTTAGCGTGTCCAAATAATTAAATGTGCTATATGTACTACAATACGTTATTAAATTCACAAATCCTAAATTGCGGTTGAATACCATTGAAGTAAAAACAGATACTGGACATCTAGCGATTCAAATAACAAGTACAAATAACCGCGAAATATTTAAAATACTGGACGCCAATTAATTAATTAATTGATATTCTGTAATTAAAGCAACATTTCTTTTTTGATTATTTTACTTGCATCATAATTTTTTTTCTTTTTATTCGTCTTTAGGAAGAATTGTAACAGGTCTTCACCATTTTTTGGAAAACGTCTAATTTAATTGTCGGCGACTTTTTCATTAAAAAAATTCTCCAATCTGTGCTTTGGTCATTTTCGCAAGTTAAGAATAAAAAAACTATAATTATTCCACGAAAGAGAACAGGCCGCACCGTTAGCCGACGCTATGCGTTCGAGCGTCCTAATGTATTTTAAATGGACAACGTTAATTTCATGGGAGATTTCTAATTCTTTTCCATCCGAACGATGCATTATTAAACCCAGGCGGACGCGCTTTTGATGACGGTTAGTAGATTAGTCCTTCCCGAGTCTTTCGAGGCTCCACCCGTTCCGGTAGAACGCTCATGGCCGGCTCAAGGACGGCTTAGAGTTTGGCTCGGATTAAATAACGCTACGCAAAAAAATTCGTTTCTCCGGATCCGGAAGAGATATCGTCTAGGTGTTTCAACCGGAGGATAGCCCCCTCCTCCCTCTAAGCGACGCCACCGGTTTCGACCCGACCATAAATAACGAAACGGCGAATTTTTTAATCGAAAACGCACTTCAGGGACTCTCGCTGAATATCCGACCCCGCTCGGCCGGTCAAAGTTAAATGCAACGTCCTCGGTCCAATTAAGCCGTACGCACACTGGCGGGCATGCGGTGACGTAACGGTTCGCTATGTCACTTGCGGGCAGGGCTGCCAATGTGCGGGCAATTATCCGAATTACGGGTAATTTAAGCAACCTTGCGGGTAAAAATAATACGTGAGTAAAAATGGGTATTTTCAAGGAAGAAAAAAAACCAGATTAATTTTACAATTTTTGATTGACGACTTGTCAGTGATGTTTCAACTTTACTAATGGCAACAAGCCGGAAGCCGACAAAAACTAAAGTAACTTGTAACTAACAGCCAAATCCACATTGTCAATCAGTGCTGCCAACTCTGCCGATAATTCGGTAGATCTACCGATTTTAAACTCAACTTATTTTTTAATTTTTTTTTTTTGTAATTTTATCAATTTTCTTTATTTCTAAATCGTCTTTTGTTTTACTTTACGTCAAAAATTGCGCAAATGTCAAATCTTAATTTTAGAAAGTTTTGTTTATTTAATGAGAATTTTTTAATTTTTGTTATTTTTCGTAATTTTATAAATTTTCTTTATTTCTCGATCGTCTCTTGTTTTGTTTTTCATCAAAAAATACATCTTAATTTTAGAAAGTTTTGAGAATGAGCATTTTTTTAATTTTTAATTTTTTGTAATTTTATTTAATGAGATTTTTTTATTTTTGTTATTTTTTTGTAATTTTATTCAATGATATTTTTTTTATATTTATTTTTTTTAATTTTATAAATTTGTCGATAGTCTTTTGTTTCTTTTTTCGTTAAAAATTGCACAAATAACAAATCTTAATTTTAGAAAGTTTTTTTTATTTAATGAGAATTTTTTAATTTTGATAATTTTTTGTAATTTTATTTAATGGGTTTTTTAATTTTTGTAATTTTTTTCTAATTTTATTCAATGAGATTTTTTAAATTTTATAAATTTGTCGATCGTCTTTTGTTTTATTTTACGCCAAAAATTGCACAAATATCAAATCTTAATTTTAGAAAGTTTTGTTTATTTCATGAGATTTTTTTAATTTTTATAATTTTTTGTAATTTTTATAATTTTTTGTAATTTCATAGAAAGTAGAAAGTATTGTTTATTTAATGAGAATTTTTTAATTTCTATTTTTTTGTAATTTTATTTAATGAGACTATATTTGTCATTTTTTTCTAATTTTATTCAATGAATTTTTTCTAATATTTATTTATTTTTTTAATTTTATAAATTTGTCGATCGTCTTTTGTTTTATTTTACGTCAAAAATTGCCTAAAGTTCAAATCTTAATTTTAGAAAGTTTTGTTTATTTCATGAGATTTTTATAATTTTTTGTAACTTTATAGAAAGTAGTAAGTATTGTTTATTTAATAAGAATTTTTTAAGTTTAATTTTTTTGTAATTTTATTTAATGAGATTTTTTTTATATTTATTTTTTTCTAATTTTATTCAATGAGTTTTTTTGTACATATGTATATATTTTTTTTATTTTATAAATTTGTCGATCGTCTTTTGTTTTATTTTACGTCAAAAATTGCACAAATATCAAATCTTAATTTTAGAAAGTTT
Organism: Dorcus hopei; assembly: GCA_033060865.1. Classification (NCBI taxonomy): domain Eukaryota; kingdom Metazoa; phylum Arthropoda; class Insecta; order Coleoptera; family Lucanidae; genus Dorcus; species Dorcus hopei. The sequence continues at coordinate 5,995,014 of CM065424.1, forward strand.
TATTTATTTCACGAGATTTTTTTAATTTTTATAATTTTTTGTAATTTTATGGAAAGTAGAAAGAGAATTTGTTAATTTTTATTTTTTTGTAATATTGTTTAATGAGATTTCTTTTAATTTTATTATTTTTTTTTAAATTTTATTCAATGAGATTTTTTTATTTTTATTTTTTAAATTTTATAATAATAATAACTTTATAAATTTTCTTTATTTCTCGATCGTCTTTTGTTTTATTTTACGTCGAAAATTGCACAAATGTCAAATCTTAATTTTAGAAAGTTTTGTTTATTTACTAAGAATTTTTTAATTTCATAAATTTTTACTTTATTTCTCGATCGCCTTTTGTTTTATTTAGCGTCAAAAATTGCACAATAACTGTCAAATGTCTTAATTTCAGAAATTTGGACCCAGTTTTGTTTACTTCATAAGAATTTTTTTAATTTCTTTTTTAAAAGATTTTCAAAAATAAAAATCGCCCGAATAAAATCATGATAGTGCTGCCAACCAACCAAGCGACAAGCGTACATTTCGAGTAGTTGTAAATAATTTCGGTAGATGTCTCTGAATTTCGGTAGGTTTATTAAAATGGTTTAAATGAGGGTTGGGCTAATTTAAACCCAAATTATGTTTAAAACCACAGATTTTATTCAAGCGATTTTTATTTTTGAAAATCACGATTAAAAAAAAAATTAAAAAAATTCTCACGAAATAAACAAAACGGGATCAATTATTTTAAGACGTTTGACAGTTATTGTGCAATTTTTGACGCAAAATAAGACAAAAGACGATCGATAGATAAATTTAACAAAAATAACATTAAAAAATAAAAGTTTAAAAAAATCTCATTAAGTAAACAAGACTTTCTAAAATTAAGAATTGAAAAATTGCGCAATTCTTGACATTGACATTGACGTAAAATAAAACAAAAGACGATCGACAAATTTATAAAATTTAAAAAAAAAAACAGTGTTGCAAAAATGCTCTTAATTGTATTGCCAACTCAAACAGTTATTCTTGACCACTTTATATAATTTATAATTGGCAGCACTGTTCGGCAATGTGGATTTGGCGGTTGGTTAGTTAGTTAGTTTAGTTTTTGCCGGCTTCCGGCTTTAGTGATTCCTTTGTTGCCAATAGTAAAGCTGCAACATCACTAACTAGACGTCAGTCAAAAATTTAAAAATTTATCTGTTTTTTTTTTAAATACCCATTTTTACCCATGCCTTTCTTTTACTCGGAAAGTTGCTTAAATTACTCGTAATTCGGGTAAGTGCTCGCACATTAGTAACCCTGCTGAAAACTGGCGGACCTTCCACAAACGGCCGTGTGGCGCACCGGTCAATTCATCGATTCCTTTTAAACGGGCATTTTTTAATTCAGCATTTTGTGTGATGAAAGAGATTGAACAGAAAACCATCTTTGTTGGATTTTAATGGATTTATATTGTGTAGAAAGCCTGAAGTTGTGTAAAACAACATAGCATTCTATGATTTACTTGCAATCATTTTTATCCGTGCCACTTTTACAACCAGTGACATCTAGTAGCAATAAAATGAAGATCCGCCAATAACGGCCATATTGGATGTGAAAACGGCAGTATGAACATCAAAGGCGCCGACACGAGCTATCCCTACTAATTGATGAGTATACTGTGGCCAGACTGTCAAGCAATTTCTAGATGTGCCGCTCAATAACATCTAAATTAGCTGTCGCTTACTACCAGCGAAACTAAGCGAACGTTGAGTTCTAATGAACGCACCTAATAAATTTTAAAATACGTGGCGCCACCTAGTGGCTTAAATTTGAAAGTTTCCCGCAAATTTTCAAAATATAAATTTTTAATCATTTTCTTTAAATAGCATTATTATTGTTATTGTTATTAAAAAGTACTACTTGTCAAAAATATTAACAGGCGTCATTCTTTTCAGCTTCAGAAGTATACAAAACCTATTTTTTTTTTTTAATAAATGTTTGGCAACCACCATATCCACCATTTGTCTAATCAAATTAGTATGACACTTGAATTACTTTTATTAATTAAATCGTACCTGATTATTTATCACGGTGAATAATTTGTAGATACTAAAAACAATTCTTTTTAATTGGAAGGAAGTTAGAAAGCAACATAAAGAGTGTAGCTTTTACGGCATCTATTTTATAAAAGAGCGTATACATTTCTCTCGACGTGACGCAAAAATAGTGTAGATCTGGAATTCTTTTTAACTACTAGCAGTTAAGATACGTTGCCTAACAATAAATGAAACAGGAAGGACCTTCAGTTATTTTGTAACTGTTATCTACAGACAAAAATATTTGTTTTTGTATCAAGACTACCGTTGAGCGCTGAATTCAACCATACACAGAATAGAGGTAAGTTGTATAATTTTTTTTTATCTTTAAGCGGCAAACATAAATAGATTCTTTTACAAAAACAACGAGAAAATGTATATTTAAAAAAAGAGAAACAGAGAATGCTCTATTTATCAAAACATCCTTCCGACTGTGCGTGCCAGAAGCTAGTTACATGAACGGTGATTTAAAAACCTTATTTTTAAAAATACAAAATAAACACTGATTTTTTTATTAGCGTTCCCAGATCCTGTATTTATTATCGCGTTAATGAATGCCGCGTCGCCAAAACATTATCTTTCCTTCCAGTTTTTTTTTAGACCGCGAACAAAAGTCAATCTCCACGCGAATCTTTTAAATAATTTATGTTATCATCAAACGTAAACACTCATGAACTTAATCGCTTGGAAGTTCAAACTTCAAATTTTCGCCATCCGCATCCTACCGAATAAAAATTTTAAAGCGTTTTTGACGTGCAAGGAAATTATTCTACCATCGGTTACCGCCAAGGCTACGATCATATTTCAACAATCCTGATAAGGTGTGCGTTTTACAATCGAATAATGATAACCAGAGAGCGGCCAGTTTAGGTTCTTGATTTCATAAGTAGACATAAGTCTGTTATAAGATGCTGAATTATGAATGGGTGTGGATAAGTAAGTAAGTATAAAATAAATGATACAAGATTCCGTAAAAATAATTTTGATTCGATGTTATGGTTTGGACGAACTTAGGCAAGGCCTGAGGTCGTCCGCTCTCTGGTGATAAACTGATAACGAAATTTAGTGCGCGAAAGAATGCGTTAATGAAACTTTAGATGACTGCGAATGCGATTAGGTTCATTAGTTATTTGAAGTGCACGTTTCCTCAACGTCAGGCTTTCTTCTCTCAAGGTACAAATTTGTGATTTCTTTTTAGTAAAAAAAAGTTTGGTTTCAATTACTTTATATTTTATAAAAAAAAAATTTAACTTTCTATCAAGGCAAATCGTATAGGTCAGTCGAATTTGATTTACTAGTTATCGTAAGTTATAGTAATTTCATCGATTGCTGAAAATATCTAGAATTGGCCTTTGGCTTAGGACTAGCGCTTCAAAAACTGTGTAAGGCGCGATTAGAATTTACTTCTGTAATTGCCCCTCGGCTTAGGCAAACCTAGACAATCGTCTAAGATGTCAAGATTTGCACCTGTATTATCGGGACATCAACTCGACCTTCAGGCTATCTGGGAAAAGGGATATACAATTAGTCTTTGGCTAACCCATCATGGGCGATTGCTTAGCCCGTCAAGGAACTGCCAGTGGATTGCCAGGTCATCAATCTCAAACTTCCGGTTATCTAGGGAAATGATTGCTGGAAGTTTCTAAAATTGATCTTTGACGTAGGCAAACCTAATCGCCTAGCGCATCGAAATGTAAACAAACAAAAAAACCTTGTAAGGCGTAGGTAGGACAAACAGTTCATTGTTTGCCGAAATTATTTAGGATTGACCTTCGACTAAAGCCTGGTCTATACGTAACGTTTTGTCGTCAGTCTTGCATGATCTGGAAAGACTGACACAAATCGTGCGGCTACACTGCTCAAACTTTCCGTCAAACTTTCCCTCAAATTTTTGCTCAGTCGTTCCGAAATCGACATAGATGAAGAACTATTAGTGACGATAATTGCATCTGAGAGCAGAATGGCAGGTGAGCGAAGTTTGACCGATTAGACTGACGCACGTCTACATGCACCGACTTGTCTGTCGTCGTTGCTCCAACCCGTCAGTCTTTTGCGAGTTTGTCAAACCTTATTCAGTTCATGCAAAACGTCCAACTTGCCGTCTACACGTAACGATATGTTTGACAAATCTGGCATGATCATGCAAGACTGACGACAAAACGTTACGTATAGACCAGGCTTAAGGCGACCGCCTAAGACAAGGCAAGGAATTACTGTAAGGTTTAGAGAGCGATTTATGTATGTAACAGAATTTATTGACATCCTTGGTGGTGAGCTCTCTCTTGCTTTGGTGTATGTGCAGAGCGCACGCGCTGTCCAAGTACAGCATGTCTCCAATATCCACAACTTCATCCACCGTCCTATCCATCCAAGTGTTCAAGTGTTAGGCTTCCTAAGCTTGGCGTAGCAGAACGCAACTATAGAAACGCAAATTCCCTGCTTATTCTTGCTGATTACCGAAGAATTTTGGTTTCCTTGATCGATGGTGCCTTGCAAGCACTTGAGGTAAAAATCATCCAAGGTCTTCTGCCTAACTCTCTTGTACGAGTGGCTTTCGAGAGTGCCCTTCTTGATTTTCTTGCGGGGCTTGCGCGCCTCCTGCTCGGTTCTGAAGGTCTGCACGAGCTTGTTTATGGCGGGGATCTGGTCCCAGCTCACGACTTGGAAGGCTTCCAGCTCTTTCGAATGGAGTGAAGTCGATTTGGAGATCTGTGAGACCTTCCTCTTGACTTGTCTCAGCAAAGTCTCCTCGTCGAACGCCGTGCTCTTGTTCTTCATGAAGGCCTCCTCGCCTTCCATGGACATTTCCCAACCTTTGAAGTCCTCATCTAAAGGCCCCCATACACGAGCGGCATTTCCTCAAGGTTTGGCCCGAACAGTCCAAGCCTTGAGGAATTCCTCTACGTATGTGGCGGTTTCCTTGAGGCCATGGAGGACGCAAGAGGCCGAAAAATCCCGGAGGAAATTCAATTCTTTTTGGTCTTGAGGCCGGATTTTCCCGACCTCTTGACTCACGTGTGTGGTGGATGCTCAGTCGTCCTTTTTTTATCTGTGGTGGTTGTCCAACGGGGTCCCAAGTCATAGGCTGAGGATTTTAACAATCGTGTCTCGTGAATTCATGATTGAAATTCATCGAAATGTTTGAGAGTGAACCATGCTTGTGGCAAAGGAATTCCAAACATAAAAGGGGTGACCAATGCAAGAAGATGTAAAAAGGTATCATGGTCCATCCTCGAATAATTGTGGAAATCTTTTGGAAAAATTTGTAGTTCCCTGATTAGATTCTTGTGAGAATACACGCTTCTTTTTAATAGCCGCTTCTTTTACGCCTTTTCTTGCGAATGCAGTCCCGTGCAATGACACAACCAACAGCCGCTACAATATTATCATCCATTGATGAATGTACTGCGAAACCACGAGAAATACTGGACTAGTGACCTGGAGACAATCCTCAAGTACTTTTCCTGGAGGATTTCCTTGAGGAATATCCTCTGCGTGTGTGGCCAAGGGTTCGGTAGAGGAAATCCCGGAGGCTTTTTCCTTGAGGATTTCCTGTACGTGTGTGGCTAGCTTAAGAGCTCGTCTTCATCCATAATCGTACTCAAGCGTTCCGTTTCTGTTTTAAAATTACACTTACCACCTAGACAGGAAAGATAAATAGAGAGAGAATTTACCTTCCTTAACCTCACCCTTGAAGACCTTCCTTACTTTCCTGCAATAGAAACTCTAATTCTGCCGTAGACGTTTCATGACCTCCCCTCACAAGTTCTCAGGATATCATTTTTAAAAACCTTACATATTTCATTTATATCAAGCGTTTCGCGTTTACTTATGCGACGTCTTCAATTCTGATGGAAACGTTTCGTCACTTTCCTCACAGTCCTAGGATCAAAGACATCTTCGTTTAAGAAAATTTTCAATGTAACTGATCCTATTGATTACGATTACATCAATTTTAGTTTCAAGCAAATTTTCGTTGAAGAAAACTTTTGACGTAACTGATCCTATGTCACTTAACAATTTTCGTTATTTAACGATGTCGTTATGAGTTATAGAATAGGGGGGGTACATCGAATTATTATTATTATTAGAGTGCCTAGAATGAGAGTGTGGCCATACAGGCGCCACGTTCGTTTTAAATTGAGGAGGCAAGTTTAAAATTAAGGCTGGGTCCAACTCGTGGTTAAAGTAGTCAACCCATGGCGGACCATCTGTCGGACGGTCGAGTGGTTACGTTTTAAAATGCGACCACGGCGTCCATGGTCTGACCAGGAGTCTGACAGTAAATCGGACGAATTCGACTATGTTTGTCAACGAGTCGGACGCAGCCTAACAATAAGTAGTGGTCAATCCGTTTATGGTTGCATGTTATTTCTTGCGAGTAATCATTACTTTCACTGCATTTATTTTTAAGTATATTTATAGTACGTTTTTATTTAGTTTTTATGTAACGAGCGTCTAAATAGAAACCTGGTCAAGTAGGTTGTGATCGAGAATTCATCCATTGCATTTACATAACAGAATTACTAAATGTAGCCTACTTGATTAGGTTTTTATTTAGACACTCGTTAGTTATTAGTATTAGTCAAGATTGTGGTTATGTAATTATATCCAATGATCTGGGAGGTCGTAGATAGACAGTGCCTTATATTTCCTGTATTCTCAATTCATATCAGCATGTGAGTGAAATAGCGAATATCTGTGACATCGAGTGACAAGGATGTCACTCGAAGCCTATGTCACGTGACTTAAAATGAGCAATGGTTTTTAAACGGGTGTATTTACCATCTCACTCTTAAGTTAATATCAATTCCTCTTTCTCTACAGGGAATCTGGCTATTTGATAAATCTGTGATTATATCCGTTTAAAAATGCCAAAATTAACAATAATCTCAACAACGCATATAATATCAAAAAGTACTCACCTGAATAATCAAGTTAGCACTGTAGAAATCGTCACACTTTAAGATAATATTGAATAACCTCTCGCAGGAACACATTTAGAACAAACATGGCCACCGACCTTGGTATATAAAGTCGAAAATCGCTCGCGACCAATAGAAATCGACTTCACGTATGGCCACACTCTTCTTTTAAGGCACTCTATTATTATTTTATTAAACCGCCATCTATTGAGCAAGGTTTCAACTGGACGGTAACAAAAACAATGACATTCAACAACACCGTCTGTTAACACTGCCGAAACTTTCTTTTCGTTTGTTTTTACGGAGGTATTAACTAGCGCGATGCGGAAGATCTATAAACAAAAGTCACATAAATTATTATGTCGTCAGTAAAGGAAGAAATGAATTGTATTGAGGTACTAAACAGCGTCATCTACCGCAGTTACTTTTTTCTTTTAATAATCTGTTGACCATGTGGAAGGCAAATAATGATTTGTTTTGTCGTTGTTTGTTTCGAATTCTTTCTTTTTTAAATTTTGTTCAACTGTTTTGTAACCTCTCTTCCCAAACAGTTTTTTTAATCTCCTGAATTGTGCTGTAAAATCGATTGTCTCCCGTTTTTAATATTTTCTTATTATTATTTATTATTATCATCTATGTTACAATTACAAAAAAAATCAATGAGTTTTGGCTCTATTTCATCTTAACTAGGAACAACTCATTTCAATTGAGTCACTACGCTATAAATTTTGCAATATACCGATACGGCAATATTTATAAACTTTTTTTAGTCAATCCACACTGAAGGTTATCGACTCAAACAACCTTGCGCCGGCGCTCGAGGCCGCCTTCTCTTGCCCCATTTTTCGGCATCGATTTTCTCCTCATTCCGAAGCGCGCAAAATCGCCAGTATCCCAGAGTCAAAATCGAAACATATCAAACGGCCATCGAGCGAAATGTAAGTATTTTCGCACCGCCAATTAACACTTTCACAAATTAGCGCTTTTAGGCGCGAATCGTAGGATTCGAACTCGAACAGTTTGATAACAACAGCCTGGGGACGATGTCGTAAGTTCTGCGCGCTTGAGCTCGACTTTCCTCAACATGTCATTAACTGAAGATCTTCCGGCTGTCAACATCGATGAGCCCAGGTACGACCAAAACACGTACGTGGGTAGGGCGAAGCACTTCTTCATCACGACGAATCCCTTGAACATCTTCGTCAGCAGTTCCAGTTTGGACAGGGCGAAGCTCATCGTGCACAAATACAGGTGAGGGAGGACAACTCGCCCAAAAGCTTTTGCCCCGTTATACTTAGGTTTTTTTTTTTTTTGGGGGGCAGGAATAAAGAACCACTGCCAGAACGGATAACAATCGACGAATTATGGAGGGCGAAACAGCTATACGATTCGGCGTTTCACCCCGACACCGGGGAAAAAATGAACGTGATAGGGCGAATGTCCGCGCAAGTTCCGATGAATATGGCAATAACCGGAGGGATGATGGTGTTTTATAAAACGACGCCGGCCGTCATTTTTTGGCAATGGTTGAATCAGTCTTTTAATGCGCTGGTGAATTACACGAATAGGAGTGGAGATGCCAGCATCAGTGATAGGTAGGTTTGTTGGTTTTGGTCTGTGCTCCAAAATTGATGCTCATTTTGGCACATTTTATTTGTTCAATACTATTGCAACCGAGGGGTAGGACATCTCTTAAATAAGTGTACAAACAGTTAAATATATATTTAAAAATAAATTTAAATCTACTTAATTATTTCTGCAATTTAAAATTCGTTAATCACGGTATATATATATGTAAATACCTTAATTTAAATTAACTAACAGTAAATATCAGTAAATACGAATAAATACCATTCAAATAAATAATAAATAAGTTTAAGTTTTTGTTAAATACCATTAAATTGAATTAAATATTTGTGAATCCTTGCTAGATGAATAACTGGAGTAACTTCAACGCCGCCAAAATTTAATGATCCCGAAGAAATTAAAACTATAGAAGGAATAGAAAAAGACGTATTCAAAGATTTTTATAAAGAAGTACTTAGGGCCTTTTCTTTATCTAAAAAAAAAAGAAAAACTAATTTATTCCGTTTTAAACAATCTGATTTTTTTGCTCACTTTTTAATTTTTCACGGTAATAATTTGATCTATCACAAGATTTAGACATTCTGAGAAAATTTGGATGAATATTTTACCTGATTCTGAAGGATTCTTAAATTCGACGGATTTTATCTAATGCAGGATTACCTGTAGTAACAAAATAGAACAAGAGGGTGGTAATTCGTGTGTAATTTTGAAATTCCCAAGAAATGCAAATCATTGATATATTCTAGAAGCCAGGGAAATATTCGATTATTACAAAAATGTGCTTCAATACAGAAACTTGGACTTTTTTATGTAAGTCCAAAAGAAATAATTTATAAAGTATGGGTAACCTTCTTTTTGAGAATTTGGTGATATTGGATATACCAAAATTCTCATTACACATTATCAAAGAATTTTATTACTTTAAACTGTTATACTTATATCGAGATTAATGCTCACTATTATTGTTTTATGCTTTACCTAGAGACATCAATAGGGCTTGTTTAATTCAGCATTGTGTTGTGATGGATGCGGACAGTGCTGAAAGTGATTGAATAAAAATCCACCTCCGATGGATTCGTGTTACATGTATGTATCCTTAGTGATAGTTTGATGAAGGAGTTAAACGCCATTCAACCAAAAAAACGTTAAAAAAATTGGTCAAATACGTAACATATTTTTTCCTCATCATTTAGTTCGACTGAAATTCTTTCCATTTTTTCTTTTGTTAAGTTGTGTCAAAATAAAAGCGATGAAATAACATAAAAACGAACACAAGTTTAAAATGACACTTCCCCACCCAAAACATCAGGAACCAAGCAGATCCACCAATTGAAATAATTGATTTATGTTTGAGTTTATTAAATTTCTGGTGAATTTAAAGACGCAATCTGATGCTTCATAAGAATAAAAAAACAGGCCCTAAAGAATAACTCTCTATGTTGGTTGCCTCAAACTGACAAGCGAAGATTAAGAAGTAGCAGATTGTACTGAGTGTCCCAGCCAAGATTTGAACCCCTTATACCTTCGTTGTTTATGGACAGAAAAAAGCAAATTTGGTAGGAATATGTATTGATTACTGACGAATCTTCTTGCCGCGTCAAATCTCTTGTGAATGCAAAATGTTATTTTTAAACAGCTTTCTGTTTTTGCAGAGTTGATGTTATTATGGTAAATACATATAAACACGATTATAAAAGAATCTGACTTGTGAAAGAACAGTAGCAGTAATTGATTTATTTTTGGTAATATTAAAGGTAAAAGAATTCAAAATCTTAACATTTGTTCACATTCTTTCTGCAATTTATAAAGAAAAAACCGTTTAACAATAATACCTACATTTTTATTGCAATGATGTTTGATGATGTTGATTTAGTTTCTTAGTTTTTAATAAAGGTATCTGCCAAATTTTAGCAAAATTCATCAACAATAACAGAGACATTAGGGGTGAAAGTCTTGGCTTGGACACGTTGTATACACTGTGTCCCCGGATTGACTTCGCATTACGTATGCAAAAATTTTTGAATTCAGATTTCACGTTTTGCAGTTCAGGTCTGCCTGACGCGAAATGAATTTGTGCCAAATTTGACATCGAAGGTCTTCAAGGTGGCGAAGTTATTGCAAGAAGAAATAGATCTGCGTGGGTAAAGTGGTTTTCCTTTTAAATTTAAGAGGAATTTACCAAATTCCAACATCCTTGGAAGATAAATAAAATTATCCTAAATACTCCAGTAGAGTTGTAAAACATTAAAGCCCTTTTTCTATTGAATAAAAAAGAAAACAGTTAAATTATGTTCCAATGGAGGTGGAGCATTATTTGAATAGTCATACTTTATTTGTGTTTTGATCAATAAATAGATGACGCTAACGTCTTATAACTCTACTGAAATATTTATTAGTGATTTTCCGTAATTGTATTTTTCTTTCAAGGAGGTTGGAATTTGGTACATCTCCCTAATTTTAAGTGGGAAACATTTTATCTTACTATAATTTTCTCCTAAATTTAAAAGGAAGAACCTCTGCCTAGTGCCTACACAGATTTATTCCACCTTGAACAACCTGGACGTCAAATTTGACACAAATTCATTTCGCGCCAAGCAACGTGAATTCGATTCGGGGACACAGTGTAGATACAAAGATATATCTAAAATAATAAAAATGTATTTTTTCTCTTTTTATATCGTTGCACGTTATTTTATTTTAAGTTTTCGCATTAAACGCTACTTAAAAATTTTCTTTCAAACGAATGCATTATGTTTAATTAACTGTTATAGTACCTACTTATTTATTATTTTTAAACACAGTTAAATATTTTTGAATACGCTTAAATAAATGTAAATCAATATAATTCTCAAAATACAATCAAATAAATGCATAAATACTTCAAAATCATGTTAAATACTTAATAAATAGTTTTAAATATGCTGAAACATTTTAAATATGACAGAATACTTTAAATAAAATAAAATGTTTTAAATGCAATTAAAATAGGTGCACAAAATCCGAACGATGTCCTTCCCCTCGATTGCAACCCTGTAGGTCTTTCGTGAAAAAAAAATTCTCCACTCTTCACGAAATAGTTGCAACTGCGAATAATTTTATTTTAATTTAAAATGGTTGCTTTAAAAGTTTGAGTTAATCGTTTTAAAACACAGAGTAGTTCTGCTTATTCTCATTGAATTGTTTGAAATTCTGATGTTTTTTTTTCCTCGAAATTTGTTGAAAGAATTTTTACTAAGACGTGGCTTGGTGATCATCTGATCCAACAACAGCTTTGTCATTCATTAACACGAAAAAAAAAGGAAATGTAATGTTTGATTATTCCATACATGAGGTACAATCTTTTCTTGATTTTAAAGACGATTGAGTCGATTGATCGATGGAGACAATAGTTCCCTATAACATGCTATACAGGATGTTTCATAAGTGGCGACGAAGAATGAAAGGGATTGTTGGAAATGGAAGTTTAAACAACCCTTTTCATATAAACATAGATCCGATTGTCTCTCCTTTACTAATTATTAACGCTTGAAGTTAGGTGGCGATGTCTTGATTGCATTACGCAAATACCTATATGCGGTAGACTACGTTTATCTCGCACGTTCAATCCGATTGAGATTTCAAGCGCATTCGTGAATCTGAACTGTTTTTGATCATGTACCTCAATCCGCTTGAAATATTACTTCAATCCTAAAAAGAGACAACCACATGGTAAAAAGAAATGCATTGAAATGCATACGAAGGTAACATTGAAAGATTAAATTTTGATAAAAACGGGGACGTTCGTTTAAGACGATCGTTAGGCGAACATTCTTATACCGAGGTTAGGCGAACATTAATTAATTTTTTGAAACTTTTCTCTCCCCTGGGTCATTGTTTACAAATTCAAAATCTTCCCCCTCTTTGATAATTATCCCAGGAGATGCTGCTCTCTCGCGGGCTAGTCGTTCAACTTTGTCAACTTATATTCATTTCGATCGCCGGAGTGCTTTAAATTGCCTAACATTAAGGTGTTATGCGATTTATTTTGTGACCAGCACTTATCGGCCCGCGTGGGTATCAGTTCCGCTCTTCTAGAGTACCCTTACGAAGATTGTTTGGGTTAACTCGCCGGGGAACTGTTTACATTCGGATTGAGTTCGAAATTCCTTCGTTACCTTTGAAGCAACAAAGAATTTTACTTTAATTAATTTTAGATTTAAAATTTTCGGCTGTTTACAGTTTAATGTTAATTTGCATTAGCTAACAATAAATAAGTTCAGTTTTTTCTGAATCTAGAGAATGAGTAGAAATCGGACATGTGTTTATATGAAAAAAAAAAACTGTTTCAAATTCCATTCTCTACAACCTCTTACGTTTTTCGCCGCGACTTTTGAAACACACTGTAGTTCGCCTTACTATTTGCTTTTCGTTATTATGTTTGAAATATGCTTACATATATTTATTTGAACAAAAATATTAGCCAAACAAATTTGCAATAGTTATCCTTCGGGCAATCTTTAACAACATTCTATCGAGCAAATAATAAATTGTTTGTTACATGCTTAATAAAACATAATCAATTATTGAATGAACCCCCCCAAGCCCCTCGACTTTTAGAATCGGCTCTATGTGAAAGTTTAATCAGGGATTAATATTCAAAATTAATTCAGTTTGTTGGCACGTAAACCCCAAAAACATGAGTCGATGTTTTGCAAACAGATTCTGGAAACTATGTAAAATTCCCGAAACTAGGCAATCCCTTATCAAAAAGATGGCATTCTTATTTTATTCTGTTGCCAGACACTTAAAAAAAATATCTTAAACTCACAGAAAAGATAATTACTAAAGCACGGATTGAGGTGCATTTTAGGTCACTCCACAATGCGTACGATCGACAAAAACGTGATTCGTGACCTAAAATTGCACCTAAATCCGTGCTTTAGTAATTACATACCTTAAATTATTTGATTTTTTATTAAAAAAAAAAATTATTTTATTTTTTTTTATGTGGAAATTATTTTTTCACAGTCCCTTTCCAAATAAACATTTTTATTTAACATTTATTTATGATCTGCTTCAATTATCTTTAATTATATACAAAGCATCTCAAAAAAGATTAATCTGCTTTAAACAGTATTACTAAAAAGTGTGAAAATCATTGATATATACAGAAATAATTTGTTACATAAAGTGTGTTTTAACAATTCACTTTTACTTCGAAGTAATGTATTCAAAAATTAATTCAAGTGCGTTGCCCAATTCCAGCTGTCCTTGTCGTTATGACTTGTTCAGAGATACAAAGAGATAAAGAGATGATGTCAGTTTCCTCGTCTTTCTCTCTCTCTCTCTCTCTCTCTATTCTAATAATCACAGTCGACGATAACATATTTATTTTAATTCAGCATTAGCAAACCGTACGTAACAGCGTAAACATGCGGAATAATAAATATTTTAACATAATTGGTTTGTATTAGCGTTTTATTATCGAGTGCGCGCAAATTGATTGTTGATAACGCCTGATTAACTATGAAAACGAAGCACTTATCTTTTTATTATTACTTCATTATCGCAAGCTATCTCAATACCTTTTAAACCGAACCAGTAAAGTTATGCCAGTGATGTACAGCCTCAATAAAAAGTAATGAAACGTTCAAAACCGAAACGCTGTAGTCGGAGTGCAACGGTGCCGAGTCAGAGAGATCGCAACGTGTTGTGGGGTTCCGAAGGACTTCGGAAACATTCGTTCGCTCATAAGGCTTCATCTCACTCGGTATCATCTCTCTCTGACTACAGCGTTTCGGTTTTGAACGTTTCATTACTTTTGATTGAGGTTGTACCTAGCTAAAAATTTTTCAAGAGGTAATGCAAAAGATTACTGTTTTGGAATTGGTTAAAATGTTTAAAACAGTTTTATTAACCAATATTAACAATGCAGTTTACTATAATAATAACATTTATTAATCCAAGAGATCTACATAGAGATAGGGGACAAGTCACAAAAAAAAGAAATATAAAGCATTACGTGAAACATTACATAAAGATTTTCATTTTACATTATCAGATAAGTATTCATTTAGACCCCGCGCAGACACTGTAGATTTACTATTGGCCAATAGTTTATTCTGCATCAACCTACGAGAAATATGATACGTGGCTGTACATTAAATTATTATAGGCCACGTAATCACACTTCTCGTAACTTGATTCAGAATAAACTATCGGCCGATAGAAAATCTGCAGTCTGCGCGGGGTCTTATGGAATAGTAACTTTTGGACACTATGGCCCGATTTTACAATCGTCGGATAAGAATTGTAACGCGCCCACTAAAGCCGTCGTTTATTTACTTTTACGTACAAGTAAATAAGCAATAAAAATGTACACACAAACACAACTTAAAATTTATTGTCAATTTAAATAACTGGACCGACAGTACGGACACGGCCAGCCACCAGACGGTCACTCGGGGTTATGATTACAATGGAACATGCCGCCTCAGTCTACGCTACGTCTGCTAGGGAAGATTTATTGCCGGCCGGCTTCAAAAGGGATGCGGTTAGTTTTACTGGCCTAAATTCTGTTTACAGCTGAACGACCCTTCGGAGAATCCGCTATAATTAATAATACTTTTGATTATGGCTCGTGGTCCTTCTTAATAGGAATCTACGTTGTGATAACGCGGTTCTCTTGGTGCATACAGTAAAAGTCTTGAAAGAACAAAGGAGCGGATTACATTAATAAAACACGAAATTAGCTTTAATCAATTATTTATTGAAAAAAGGAAAAAAATGGGAAAAACTCCTGATATCAGCCTCTGTGGGGGTCTGATATCGTGAGTGGAAAACCCTTGCGTTTGAAATCAATATAACTAAACAAAAATTACGATATTCAGAAAGTACAGTATAACTCGCTTAACAGATTTCACTTTCGAATATCGACGCGATCTACTTTCTTTCGATTCACATCGTTGGTGGTTTAAAGTCTACACAGATATTTGTTGGAGAGCTCTGCTCCTTATTTAGATTCACAATTAGTTGAATTTCAACTTAGCTCGAGTCTTGGTACACTGTTCGTCACTTCTGATCGTACTCTAAGACTGGTTCTGTTTAATAAACCTACACACAATGTGTCACAGTGGGACTACAGTGTACTTACTTAATGGAGTTAATTAATGAATTAATCAGATGCCGCCCTCAGCGATCATTTTGCAAGTAAATCAGTAGCCATCACCTGTTTTTCAGGGACTCCCGTGGGAGGTGTTGGATACCTATCTCTAGCTAACCTGATTAATAAGGTGGAGTGTAATGAGACTACGCTACTGCTACTGCTACGAAATAGTAGGAGCTTCTCGACTACTTTCGCCTTGCTACGAGGGTGGTAATCTGTATTCGCCTGCCTGGTTTTCAGGTCCCTCTATTTGTTGCTCTTTCGCCGTCTAACCTATCTAATGAATTTATAGCGTAAGAAATCAGTTTTGCCTGCTTTTTTGGCACTCCACTATGGTTTTGGCCTTGCAGTCTCTAGGCAATCGCTTCTAATTAACCGGCAAAGATCCCAATTCGGTTCTCACACCTACAGGGTGAAAGAGAAACTTTACCAAGAGAATGGCTATGACTATGCTGTTCAAATTGTTCGGCCTCGTGATTTCACGAAATTCGTAGTGACAATTAATTGGCCTTGATTTCTTTGTTTATTTTGTGCTGGCGCACTTGGTTCCAGCGGCAGATATAATTGCCTCACGCCAGTGATTGAGATTGACGACTTCCCTGTACAAATCGAAAACAACCGCTACTGTGTTTCCAACCAGCCGGAGAAGATCCCCAAGGGTAGACTGATTTCCAAAAGTACTCTATATTGAATTCTCAGGTAGATGTGGGGAATAGTTAATTGCTGTTGATTAAATTACACTAAGAAATAGTAAAGGAGACTGTGGTTTAAGAAATAATTGAAATTTTCCTCCGCCCACAATAATTTTATATCCGTTTTATATCCGTATAAAATTATTGTGGGCGAAGATAAATTTCAATGATTAAATTACAGAATTGGTCTAATAACTAAAGAAACAGTGACCAATAAATTTTTCTAAGATGAATGTCAGTAGTGAGTTTTAATACTCGCTGAAAATGTAAATAAAAATAGTTTGATTAAAGTTATCTAAATGCAATGTTAATATGAACTTGACTGACTCTTTAAGTCACTAATTATTGCAAATCAAATTATCCCTATGCAATTGTTACCACCAAAGATGCGCTGAAGAATACAAATAAATGTCAATTACCTAAAGCCGTATAATCCGTGTCACACCCGCACTGCTCACTCTGATTAAACCACTCGCGTCGCGGCGCACACGTATTTGTTTTAATTGCCCTTCTTAACACACTGTATTTAAACCGTCCCGAAATAATGATTTAACTATAAAATGAATAAGGACTACGCGTCCCGTACTTTCAAGAAAAAAATTAAAAGGCACCCCTCGGACTTGCAGCTAAATTTTGAAATAACTTCAACCAATGGTAACCGTTGATTTTAATTCTATCCCACGCCCTGAATGCATTTTCTCATAAACACCTATAAATTACGTGTTTCGAAACTATCATAAGGAACGCGTCTGCAGCGCAACATCTGCAGTTTGTTTTTCTCTACCGCATTCCAAGCGCCACTTGAGTTGACCCAGAATTATGACGCCAGACCTGGAAAAGAAACAGACAAGAACAAAACACTTTAACTTGAGCGTAATTCGACATGCCTTTTCCGCTAATGTACATGTATCCGTTATTTTAACGCGACAAACTGTATACAAAATCTAAGAAAACCCATCTAAAACGTCAAATAGATTTGTTTTATGACGTCTGTGCAACTATAGTGCTTCGAATGTCGCCAGTTTAGGGACAGAACAGACAAGCGCGAAATGCTTCAACATGCCCGTAATTTGATCTCTTCCTATATCTGACATGTACTAAAATTTAGAAAGCACCAAGCTACATGTTACGATGATTTGTTTATGCGTGTGTTTGTGTGGTCCAAAGTCACTCAGACCGGGACGACGCGTCGCCCTGGATCGCTGGCTTATCGCTTGCAAAAAAAATACCAAAAATACGGACATGCCTTTGTTATTTTAAATAAAACATGCAACAATCGATTTTGTTTTGAAAACAAAGTCCGTGTACACTTCAGCATCATTCTTAGAATAACGTGAAGTAGGTGTGACGTAGATATGGAGGAACATTCGGCGAACAGTTATTCCGTCCTTATTCAACGATTGGAAAACTGGGCCTAAGAGACGTTTCAATTCATATTTAAATTACAGCATACCAATATTTTTTAATTTAATTGGAAACTTTGGTTAGATCTATTGCAAATCCCCAGCAAACAATACCGTAGGCTAATAGTGAATGGAACCAACCATGGTAATACATAAGTAATGCATCTTCGGTAATAATTTTATTAAGCCTGTATTTTGTTTAATTATGGACCAGGCAGTTTTTGATAAGTTATCAGATGCGGATCAAATTCTGTTATGATGCCATCTCTTAGCCAATTTAATGACTTTTCTGTAAGTGGTTTTATATTTCTTACAATAATCTACAAAAAAGAGAACCTGATTTAGTTAATTTGAATAATAATTGTACCTGTACTGTACTTTCTTTGGCAGGCGACTTATAAACCCCTCCTCGTATAATCGACTTATTTTGTACCGAAATAAATTGCGAAAAATTAAATTGTGAAAAATTAAACCCTGATGAACATTATGTTTGTTTTGAGAGAGCAAGCACGTCAAGGAGTATAATTCCATAAAGAAGATTTCATGTAGCGGGGCCGTTTTTTAAAATAAGGATCTTTATTGATTGGTAGAAATAGAAATGAAGAATTTATTAAATTTAAAGTAATTACACTGCCACCGTCAAAATTTTAAGGGACACCAGACCCCGGTAGATTTGATAAAAAAGAATTACTTCGTTGTCGGAGGACTAAGTTCTTGGACTCTAAAGCTGTAGAAAGTGAGAATTAAAAATGCAAATATGTAGCCAAAATAAAAGAACAATAGCAAGGAAATTAACCAAATTGTTCCTACCTTTAGGCAGGACGAGACCTCTGCTTCCAGCATTTCCTTGGGCATTTCCAATCGTCCCCTGGGGCTCTAGGCGAAGGCTCTTCTTCCTTACACAGTCACTACATCCACATCGAGAATTATAGAATTTGAACTCCCGTCGCAAAGAAAGGCCGGTACTTAAAAAAAATGAAAATTTTGAAAATGAACAAAAAATATTAAAAGTAAAGGAAGTCTCAACCGTTCACAAAAAGGATTCGGCGAAAATTTGAATAGAATTTAAAAATGAAAAGGAAAAACGCTTATTATTGATGCTTCGCCCACTTGTAGCGTGCTGCCCTCTTTAACTCCTTCCCCTAGTGGGCCTGTTCAAACAGGAAGCAATTTAAGTTACCTATTCCACAAGTGACTGCTCTTTATCGTGATTTATTTACTTTAACGTATCTTAATGGTCACTTTTCTGAAGGAGAGTCAGTATTTTGACTGAGCCATTTCCTCGCGCCCGTTATCAACGGGAATGTTTACTTTAAAAGCAAAGCTTGAATTTACTCCAATTAAAGGCGATTTTTGTCTTAATTTAATAATTTAGGGTTTAAATCTTCGGCTGTTTACATTATGTTAAAAAAAGTCATAGGGCGAACTCGTTTGAATATTTGCCAAGGAAATCATTATTTGCGCTTTATTCCAGGACATCCTGTAGATCGAAATTTAGTTTAATTCTTGCAGGCAGCTTTTAACATCGTACGTTCTGGCCACCGGCGGAGCTCTAGTCACAGCTTTGGGCCTCAACAGACTCGTTAAGGTAAGCCTACATTCAACAATCTGATTATCTCAATATCAAAGCTTTAGGGACTTACAATTAGTAGTTCGCTTATTTTGATTCCTATGGTCTAGCGGACCATTGTTAAATTTTTTTAAGCGTACGTGGTTTTGGCCATTGTCGAATGTATTTTGGAGTCGACGTTAACAATGAACCAAATCAACGACCCAAAGTCATTCGGCGACGACCTCAACTGTGATTTCTTTCCAATTGCTTGTGATTGCAATAAGAAAATGGTCCACACATTTTCACTGTAACTCTTACAGAATGCTCCTCCACTCGTGGGCAGATTGGTGCCCTTCGCCGCCGTAGCAGCCGCAAACTGCGTGAACATTCCACTGATGAGATCTCAGTAAGTCGTAACGAATGATGTATTCGACAAGACTTGAAAGATTCGGTTTTTCGCAGGGAACTTCAAGAAGGGACCCCCATTTACGACGACAACAATAATAAGCTAGGATTATCGAAGAGGGCAGCTCAGGAAGGAATCGCGCAGGTGATTTTGAGCAGAATTGGAATGGCAGCACCTGGAATGGGTAAGAGCAAACCAGGAAAAGTCATCAATAAAAAAAAAACTTTTGGGCCCAGTTGTACAATTCCAGTTTAATTTAAGCTGAAGCTTAAACCTATAACAACGATTATTTTAACAATTGGTGTTAAGGGTTTAAGCTTTAGCTTAAAGTTAAGTTAATGGGCCTTAAGTGTGCATAAAGTTATTTTGCTTTTAGCTTTCACGCCGTTCATAATGAACAACTTGGAACGAAGAGGTACCCTAGCAAAATACCCTTGGGCAGCTCTACCCATCCAACTGGTGCTCGTGGGGTTCTGCTTAACCTTCGCCACACCATTGTGTTGCGCCCTGTTTAAACAGCGCGCGGAATTGCCCTTTGGCAGGCTGGAACCGGAACTCAGGGAATCCTTGCGCAAACAGTACGGAGACGACGTACCCTCTTCCGTCTATTACAATAAAGGGTTGTAAGACGTAGGCCAAGAAAATATAAATAATTTAACGAGACTTTAAGGAACAATAAAGCAATGCAACAGTCGTGGGTTTGCTTTATTTTAATAAACGGTTTAAAAGTCAAAGCGTAGTAGTGATTGGATTTCTGGATTGTGACTTCAACAATAAAGAAAATTAATTTTTTAATAAATTTTAATAGCACTAGGCTTTTAGGACCATAAATATAATTATTTTCACGCGATCAAAAAGCTATCCTCGGGGAAAATCTTTGGTTGAACGGCTTGCCAAGCTGCGTTTATCACTGCCGTGGGGTGTTTGACTATTTTGATCCGCTCGGGAAATTCAGGGAGAGCCAACACGTACCCTAGGACATACCCAATAAACACCGCCCAAATTAACACAGGACAAATGTTTTACCAGGAAACCAGGGGGGTTTCGTCGAGCCCCTGAGTTGCACACGTGAAACGTGCGATGGTGGTTCTAACTGCAAGAAGTACTCGATTCCAGGAACGGCCTCGGGGGTGCTTTTCTCCAGTTCTTTCAGCGTTTCTTCATCGGCTGCAGAGGCGATTAGGACGCTGTTGGGTTCAGCGCCGACTAGGTTTATTACAGTTTGAAGTTCTGCGCAGAGGGAAATGCAATAGATTTAATTTTAATTATCTATTTTTAATTTACCGTCTGCATCCCACGGTGGTAACTCTGCCCTTAAGTCAGCTATTGCTTCAGGAGGTACTACTTTCTTCTTTTCTACACGGTGATAAAAAATATCATATCTTAGCTTTCTGCATATGATCGTTTCTTATTGCTGTTATAAATTTGATCAAAACAAAGACCTACTGTGAATCAGAGTAATAAATAATTAAAAAAGACATGGAATGATATAAAATATTAATAAAAATGTGAGGTACTCACTTCTTTTAGCAACATTTTTAAGTGGTGGTGGTTGTTCAGCGGGAATCTTCTCAAAATACGCGCTGTCCTTCGGCTTCTCAGTCCCCAACTGCTCCACCGTATAAATAGCCCTTTCCAATTCATCATTCATGGCGCTCGCGTAGACCTTTTGAGGAATCTCCATGGGTATCATGACGTCCTGAAGAGGGGCCGGTGCGGCGGAGCTAACATCAACCACATCGGTCTTACCATGCGGGAACAACATGTCGCATAGTTGGCCAGGGTAGGCCCCCAACTGGACCCCTCGCTCTTCGGAGTACATTATCGACGCCATCAGCTCGGGCTGAAGCTCTTCTTGTTCTTGATCGGCATTTGGTAAGGGGTATATCACGGACTGCAATGTTGAAACGATCAAAACTAACGCAGAAATATAAAACGATTGAACTACTACCTCTTCTATTCTAGAAACGGAGCTTGGATTTAACTGCAACTCATGCGCTCGTTTTCTAACCCCGTAGGTTCCTGGCGATAGCTTCTTCAGCTCCAGCGGACGTAACTGTAACGCCTTATCTACCTCCTCTGCTTCCTCTTCGACCATCCTTGACACTTCCGCTATGTTTACTCCCCCAGCTTCAGCTCCTCCCCCGGTTTTTTCCTGTGGTGACAAAATTAAAGCAAACACCTCAGTTATTCAAAACCAATATACCTTGGTGGCCTCGTAAGTAACGGTCTTTGTGATTTCCTTCAAATCTCCTGCCATCGCAACCGAGCTTGTCACGGAAATAACTTCGTGCAGGGGCTGCCCCTATTTCACAAATTAAAAAAAAAGCTAATTACGATTGTAAAAAGTGATGGAGGACTCACGGGTGCTGGGGGCGAAGGAGGAGCTCCTCTGAAAAACATTGTTACGTATTGGGGCTAATCGATTGCGAGTTGGTTACTACTCACATTCTTTCTGTGTCTAACTCAATCCTTCGGACATCGCCTGGGCCGTCTCTCGCAATCCCGACGATCTGCTTGCTGATCGTCTCTATCGTGGGCGATCTCTCCACCATTCTCTCGGTGATGATTTGGGCGTCGACATCGACGGGGCCTTCATCAGTCATAATCACGTGAGGACAAACGCGTGATGTCCTCGTACCAGACGTTTTGACGACTTGCCCTGGACTCCTCAGCGCCTCCTGCATGAGTTCCCTGTGCATCTGTTCTTGAAGCGGCGATTTTTTCCCTGGTACATCAGAGGGGGCTGCAAAAAAATTACTAGTGCGCGCAGAAAAATCAATTGACAATGTTACCCGTTGGGCAAACGGGAGCGCAAGTGCTAGGTGTGGCCCCAGGCGAAGGAATTGGAGATTCAAAGTCGAATTCACCAGGCGCAATCTACAACGTTACTTTAACCTTTAAAGCAAAGAAACCCAAGCCTCCTCGAGCATATTACCGTACGATCCATCATTGAGGTATCTCTTGCGGTAAAGTAACTCTCTTCTTCAGTTGGGGGACCGTAAGTAGGTCTCCTTATGTCTAGGCTTCCACTGTACATTTCCTTGTAACGAGGATGTTTCCTTAATTGCCGACGAGGATCCGGCATCGTCGTGTCCGGTTCCACCCGAAAACCCTGCAAGCCTCTTGGCGTAAACGTGTCGAATCTTTGCCGTATCTGGCGCGGACTAGAATACGGCCCACCACCTTCGAGAATTCGTTTCTTCTTTAAAAGATCATTACCTCACGCTTTTACTTACCAGGCTTCATGGGTTGCGTAAACGTATACCTGCCTTCGGGTAACTCTGCCAATAAAATACCGAATTTTGAAGATGTGACTTACAACAAAAAAAATGTGCGAACCTTGATAGGGAGATGAGGGCCGTTTGGTGGTCGTGGTCTTCAACGTTTTAATCGTCTTTCCGCCCCTAACTTCCGTCTTGGAGCTCGTTGTGGTTTTTGTCCTAAAAACGTAAAGCATTGAATCGTTATCCTCGAAGCTACCGCTACGTTTACTTTGGAACTGCGCCGCTGGGCCCTGGCATGCCATAACCGGAACTCTGTGGAACTGTCCGTCTTTGATAAACCGGGGTCGCTAAAATTAATTAATCCGTAATTAAGTTTTAATCCTTCATTTCATTAATTTGACGCAAAAGGAAAGATGGAAAAAAAAGTTAAACCATTTTTGTGTAAGATTGAATTGGAAGGATAAAAGTATTTTTGAATTAGAAACGTAAGGCAAGAAATATAGCTAAACCTCGATCTGGTCTGGGGCGAGAGACACTTGGCCCTGGACGGGGTGGTGGTAAAGTTGCTGGTGGAATTCGTGCTGGTGGTATTCGCGCTGGTGGAGCTCTTGTCGGAACTCTTCCTCCAGCACCAGGCGTAGGTGCTGTTATCGCTCGTCCTCCAGCACGGGGCGGTTGTGGTAAACCATACCCAGCAGCACCAGGTTGTCCTGTTCTTGAAGTCGGTACCCTAGTACTGGCGACCGTAGTAATTGTGGTGGAGCTAGATGTCGTCCTGGTTAGAGACTGAACTGTTCTCTGTGGTGCTCGGCCCGATGGGGCCGGCAATTTTGACGCCCTCGGTAGCTTCGACATACTCTCCTTTTCTTGACGTTATTTATAATCAATTGGCACGTGGAATTTTAGTGGTGGAGACAATCATATCTTTGGAATTTTGTTGGATGATGTGTGTCAAAAATTTGACAAGCAATTGTAAATGACAAACGAAATAATTTTGTGTTTTTATCACATGAGTTATCTTAACAGATTGAAAATAAAATAAAATGTTAAGAAAATCATTCATATTAAAAAATTGGTAAAAATGTATCAATAGTTGATCTAGTTCAAATTAAATTAAAATATTAACTTCAAGATGCCCTAGGAGGAGAACACTGATTTTTATCGGTGACGATTATACAGGGTGCCTATTTTAAATCGTGACCCCTGAAGATTCTAGAATAGGCAATTCATCAAACAAATCAGAAATAACTTCGTATATTCATAATGTACTTAAAGCACGCAGGTAGAATGTGTTTCCCATTTTCGAACTTTAAGCGGTCACGCACAGACCAAAACAATCTAGATAGAGAACTGCTTGTTTCATTATCTCTCTTTGTCTCGGTTAGTTCTCCCCCCTGTCACCAGATGGCGCTAAGGTGTAACGACGGGATACAAACCAAAACATACTGGAAACTGTATAATACATTCCAGTGAAATTGTCTCTCTTTTTTCATTATCTCTTTGTCTCAATTAGTCCTTCCCCCCGTCACGCTTGGCGGTTTGGTATAACGGCGGGAAGTTTGAAATAGTTCCCCATTTACTTACGAAATAAATAATTTTACTGATACTGGAAATAAACTAATAAAACAAAAAATATATTGGTTTGAAAAGTAAC
Organism: Dorcus hopei; assembly: GCA_033060865.1. NCBI lineage: Eukaryota > Metazoa > Arthropoda > Insecta > Coleoptera > Lucanidae > Dorcus > Dorcus hopei. The sequence continues at coordinate 6,019,673 of CM065424.1, forward strand.
AACAACATAAGTATCATTAACGTTTTAAACAATTTACATGGTGTACTGCACGTTTTAAGCAAAGACTATAATCATTACACGACAATAACAAATACAATCGTTACTTACACCACGGCCGGGCACGGTAGGAGAACAGTACCTACCACCACCCCTTATACTTCACCGCAGGTGTTTCGCGCTTATTCCAGTTTAAATTAAAATCGGCACTCCTAGAACCAATGGCGCGCCGAGTGCCGAATATTTTCGACTGTCGCCGACTGTCGCAACAGTTGTTGCTTGTGGAGGGGATGACTCACCAGAACTCTCGTGCCCGGCACTGACTTACATCATTGAGAAGGCAATGAGTTGAGGCCCTAATTGGAATGGTTATGTTGCTTCATGGAGAAGCCTCTCACCCTCTAGTTCTAGAATATGTTAGTTCGCTTTGACTATACAGGAATTCGATTTAGATCAATGCTGGGCACGGGAGTTCTGGTGAGTCATCCCTTCCACTCTGCAACAATTGTAATCGGCGACAGTCGAAAATATTTGCCACTCGTCGAGACATTACATATTAATACTGCGCGTCGTTGGTTCTAGGCGTGCCGATTTCAATTTAAACTGGAATAAGCGCGAAATACTTGCGGAGAAGTATAGGGGGGGGTACTGTTCTCCTACTGTGCCCGGCACTGATCTAGATTAAAGCAAAATGAGATTACTCTGAATATACACCAGTACAGTGAATTGAAAAGGTTTTTTCTTCGATTTCGGAAATCCGGATAATATGTTACAACCGTGTGACGATTTAAAATGAGCAACCTGTATATTTATTCCTGTCAGGGCCGTGCCGTCACAGTGTACAATGTGCGCGACACACACAGGCGCCAGAATAGTCAAGGCGCATCTCCTTCGTAAATTTATTTTACAAAAATTTTAATACATATTAACATAATTCGAATCCAAACGAATATTTGCTGCTTTGCTCTCTTAAGTTCGAGAATAGGTGTCCTGGTTGGTCCAAATATTCAGGTTCAGAATTAGAACAATTTCGTAGCATCGTAGCAGTGAAATTGTTCTAATTCTGAACGTTTGATAGGACAGCTATTATTCGAACTTATTACGATTAACATAATTCGAGCTCACTGTTGACCATTCACTGTTCTCTGAAGTTCGAGAATAGGTGTCCTGGTTGGTCCAAATGTTCAGAATTAGAGCAATTTCGTAGGAGTGAAATTGTTCTAATTTTGAACATTTGGACCAATTTGGGCCAACCAGGACAGCTATTTTTTCGAACTTATTATAATTAACATAATTCGAGTTCAAACAAATTTTCACTGTTCTATGAAGTTTGAGATTAGGTGTACTGGTTAGTCCAAATGCTCAGAATAGGGTATTTTGTAGCACGGCTTGGAATTTGGAAGTTAAAAGAAACAACGTTTCCTCGACGAGTGTTCAGCACCAACTGCTTTATTTTTACAAAAGTGCCGGTGGCAGACAGTTGCGCCATCCAGTACAAAATACAAGCAACTATAAACTAGGCGGTACATTTAAATAATGATTTGATAACAACATATTTGACCAAAATTGAGAAAGTATTTTAATTTGTACGTATGCGTCTAAAATGCCTATAGAATTTGGTTCAAAAAAGAAATCGTTACAGGAAGTGTTTTTTTAATGATTGGAATTTAAAAATCGAAATTTACCGCCAAAACGCAAGCATCAAAATCGGTGATGCTGTGACGTTACGCCTCAGTAAACAGTAATCGAATTAAGTGCTTCTTATGACTTCTCTCCGAGTTTTGATTCAGTGGTTTTGACGGAAGCAATGAATTTCAAAAGTTATACCTAAGTAGCGCCCAGTATACAAATACTTCTATAAAAACTGAGGCGTAACGTCACGCAATATGACTGGTGTTCATGATCACGTGATTAATAGGTTAAATATTTTAACTTTAAATTAATTACATTAATTTAATCTTAACTAATATTAATCAAGAAAAACTAGTATCAGTTTTGTTATCCATTAAATAAACTAATATTTTTCACAGTCAAAGAAAACTTTCTCCACATTTTGTAACATAGCCTATTAGAACAATTTCGAAAGAGTAAAAGTGTTCTAATTCTGAACACTTGGACTAACCAGGACAACTATTTCTATTTTTCGAACTTATTACAGTTAACATAATTCGTGTTCACTGTTCACTATTCACCGTTCTCTTAAGTTTCCGAGTAGGTCTCCCGGTTGGTTCAAATGTTCAGACTAGTGATGTCGCGGATAGTAATTTTGGCCGAATACCGGATATTCGGTCTACAGTTCGGCCGGATAGCCGGTTTAACTATCCGGGATATTTTTGGTCCCTTAATGCCCGTTTTAGACGGTCATATTCTTGCATCAAATTTATTACGAAGTGAGTGAGAAGTGCCAATTCAACCAATCAACATTCACTGGTAATAAATTCACTTCGTAATAAATTTGACACAAAAATATGACCGTCTAAAACAGGCATAAGAGGCCTTTTACAAAGCGCTAATTTTAAAAGAAGTTTTTCTGAGTAACCATTGTAAATTATAAGCTCAAATTTTCAGTACGCATTCATGAGATAGTTATCTGGGTCTCACGTTGACAAAACGGTAACGTGAGACCTAGATATGATGTTCAGCAGCATATTTAAAAAAAAATCAGTTCTGTGAATTTAATAATAGTTGAGAAAAAGTTTCCAAATTTTCGGGAAATATCGTCGTTGTAATACAACAGCGCCTCTAACGGAGAGCTGTCTACAAACTACAAATTTCGTATTCGGGGCACATTAGCTCTAAAATTTGTAGTTTAGACAGCCCTCCGTTAGAGGCGCTTTATAATGGTGTAAAAAGCCACTAAGGGTGTATTCGACATCACACTCGGAGCGCTCAGAGTCTTCCTTTGTCTCACTCTTACATGCACTGAAACTCATTCGCTCTCCCTCACACTTCTGCTCAGAGCGTGCCCCGAGCGTAATGTCGAACACACCCTAAATAGGTACTTTTTTACGTTTTTGACAAATATTTTAATAAAACAAAATTAAAAATGTTATCTGGTTATTTTTCTATTAATCACTTATGGCTGATGAGTGTACGGATAATAAATACGTTTAGAAAGTTATGGAAATTTTAAGATATCCGTAATAAAGTAATGTTTTTCCTATTCATTAATATTCAAAATACTTTGATTTCATTGAAGATTCCATAAATTAATCAAAAATTGTGTAAATAATTGATCTGTATAGTTATTCTTTTCCATGGCAGAGCTTTACTTTTGTATGGAATTGCATTATTCTTATTAATTTTATATTATTATCGGTATCCGGCCGCGGCCGGATTATTAAGTTTCGATCCGGCGGATAGCGAGAAAATGGCCGGATACCGGATAATGACCGGATATCCGTTGCATCACTAGTTCAGACTCAGAACAATTTCGTAAGAGTGAATTGTTCTCATTCTGAACATTTGAACCAACCGGGACAGCTATTTTTTCGAACTTGTTACAATTAACATAATTCGAGTTCAAACGAATATTCACTGTTCTATGAAGTTTGAGAATAGGTGTCCTGGTTGGTCCAAATGTTTAGAATTGGAACAATTTTGAAACAATGAAATTGTTCTAATTATGAACATTTGGACCAACCAGGACAACTATTTTTCGAACGTTTTTCGAGCATTTATTTAACATGCGATTTCTTACTTAATCCAGTGCTCAATTAAGTAGCAAATTGCACATTAATCAAACGCTCGAACGGTTGTTCGAGTAATTTTAAAACACGGCCATTGTTTTTATTACCGTCCGGTTGAAACCTTGCTCAAAAGATGGTGGTTTAATAAAATAATAATAATTCGATGTACCCCCCTATTCTATAACTCATAACGACTGATAACGACATCGTTAAGTAACGAAAATTGTTAAATGACATATTTCCTTGAAAATAAAATCCATGCAATCCACAGGATCAGTTATATAATCAATAGGATCAGTTACATCGAAATTTCTCTTCAACGAAGATTTCTTTGATTCTAGGACTGTGAGGAAAGTGACGAAACGTTTCCATCAGAATTGAAGACGTCGCATAAGTAAACGCGAAACGCTTGATATAAATGAAATATGTAAGGTTTTTAAAAATGATATCCTGAAAACTTGTGAGGGCAGGTCATGAAACGTCTACGGGAGAATTAGAGTTTCTATTGCAGGAAAGTAAGGAAGGTCTTCAAGGGTGAGGTTAAGGAAGGTAACTTCTCTCTCTATTTATCTTTCCTATCTAGGTGGTAAGTGTAATTTTAAAACAGAAACGGAACGCTTGAGTACGATTATGGATGAAGACGAGCTCTTAAGCTAGCCATACACGTACAGGAAATCCTCAAGGAAAAAGCCTCCGGGATTTCCTCTACCGAACCCTTGGCCACACACGCAGAGGATATTCCTCAAGGAAATCCTCCAGGAAAAGTACTTGAGGATTGTCTCCAGGTCACTGGTCCAGTGTTTCTCGTGGTTTCGCAGTACATTCATCAATGGATGATAATATTTTAGCGGCTGTTGGTTGTGTCATTGCATGGGACTGCATTCGCAAGAAAAGGCGTAAAAGAAGTGGCTATTAAAAAGAAGCGTGTATTCACACAAAAATCTAATCAGGGAACTACAAATTTTTCCAAAAGATTTCCACAATTATTTGAGGATGGACCATGATACCTACTTACATCTTCTTGCGTTGGTCACCCCTTTTATGTTTGGAATTACTTTGCCACAAGCAAGGTTCACTCTCAAACATTTGGATGAATTCAATCATGAATTCGCGAGACATGATTGTTAAAATCCTCAGTCTATGACTTAGGACGCCGTTGGACAACCACCACAGATAAAAAAAAGGACGACTGAGCGTCCACCACACACGTGAGTCAAGAGGTCGGGAAAATCCGGCCTCAAGGCCAAAAAGAATTGAATTTCCTCCGGGATTTTTCGGCCTCTTGCGTCCTCCGTGGCCTCAAGGAAACCGCCACATACGTAGAGGAATTCCTGAAGGCTTGGACTGTTCGGGCCAAACCTTGAGGAAATGCCGCTCGTGTATGGGGGCCTTTAGATGAGGACTTCAAAGGTTGGGAAATATCCATGGAAGGCGAGGAGGCCTTCATGAAGAACAAGAGCACGGCGTTCGACGAGGAGACCTTGCTGAGACAAGTCAAGAGGAAGGTCTCACAGATCTCCAAATCGACTTCACTCAATTCGAAACAGCTGGAAGCCTTCCAGGTCGTGAGCTGGGACCAGATCCCCGCCATAAACAAGCTCGTGCAGACCTTCAGAACCGAGCAGGAGGCGCGCAAGCCCCGCAAGAAAATCAAGAAGGGCACTCTCGAAAGCCACTCATACAAGAAAGTTAGGCAGAAGATCTTGGATGATTTTTACCTCAAGTGCTTGCAAGGCACCATCGATCAAGGAAACCAAAATTTTTCGGTAATCAGCAAGAATAAGCAGGGGATTTGCGTTTCTACAGTCGCGTTCTGCTACGCCAAGCTTAGGAAGCCTAACACTTGGATGGATAGGACGGTGGATGAAGTTGTGGATTTTGGAGACATGCTGTACTTGGACAGCGCGTGCGCTCTGCACATACACCAAAGCAAGAGAGAGCTCACCACCAAGGATGTCAATAAATTCTGTTACATACATAAATCGCTTTCTAAACCTTACAGTAATTCCTTGCTTTGTCTTAGGCGGTCGCCTTGGTCGCCTTAAACCTGGTCTATACGTAACGTTTTGTCGTCAGTCTTGCATGATCATCCCAGATTTGTGAAACATATCGTTACGTGTAGACGGCAAGTTGGACGTTTTGCATGAACTGAATAAGGTTTGACAAACTCGCAAAAGACTGATGGGCTGGAGCTTTGTGTACAAGCAAGATGACAGACAAGTCGGTGCATGTAGACGTGCGTCAGTCTAATCGGTCAAACTTCGCTCACCTGCCATTCTGCTCTCAGATGCAATTATCGTCACTAATAGTTCGTCATCTATGTCGATTTCGGAACGACTGAGCGAAAATTTGAGGGAAAGTTTGAGCAGTGTAGCCGCACGATTTGTGTCAGTCTTGTTGGTCAGTCTTTCCAGATCATGCAAGACTGACGACAAAACGTTACGTATAGACTTTAGTAGACAGGCTTTAGTCGAAGGTCAATCCTAAATAATTTCGGCAAACAATGAACTATTTGTCCTACCTACGCCTTACAAGGTTTTTTGTCTACATTTTGATGCGCTAGGCGATTAGGTTTGCCTACGTCAAAGATCAATTTTAGAAACTTCCATCAATCATTTCCCTAGATAATCGGAAGTTCGAGATTGATGACCTAGCAATCCACTGGCAGTTCCTTGTCTAAATCTTGACGGGCTAAGCAGTCGCCCATGATGGGTTAGCAATTAACAATTAACATCATTTGAGTTCACTGTTCTCTTAAGTTTGAGAGTAGGTATCCTGGTTGGTCCAAATGATGCTCAGAATTAAAATAAATGTTTCGAATTAGAAGAATTTCGTAAGAGTGAAATTGTTCTAATTCTGAACATTTGAACCAACCAGGACACGTATTCTTGATTTTAAAAGAACAGAGCAGCAGGTGAAAATTCGTTTGGATTGGAAAAAATAGATGTCTTGCTTGGTCCAAATTTCAGAATTAGAACAATTTCACTCACAGTCAGTCATGGACGACTATTAATGGAGTCGGCCATGACTCAGTGAATGTAGTTCGAAACTTTTCCGCGGTTGTCCTCCATTATACATATTAGTTAAACGCCTCTTTATTATTATTATTATTTATTTTTTAGCTTTTTGTTCAATAAACTTATAATTAATATGGAGAGGGGTATAAGAGCACCAATTAAAGTTTTGCACACAAACGCCGCCGGACACTATAGGATCGGAACCATGCACATGCGAAGCCAGCGCCACCAATGACCATATTCTGCATTAATTTGAAAATTTGAGGAATTTTTCGTTTTTCAACTGTACCGCGAAAATGGCAGGGAACAGCAAATTTTTAAGTTGGCCATTCCAATTAGCATAAAAAGTTGACCTAATATTGCGTGCTCGGTTTTTTTTATTTCCATTATTAACGAAGATACCTATGGAATACCATCGAAAATGGGACATCCTGTACATTGGTACATTGGTATTGAAATACCAGGAAGCTCAAGTGTTATGTACTACAATCATAAATTGTCATAGGAGTGATATTATTCCCATGCAATGAGTCTCAAGAAATATTTTCATATCACTAATTCACAAATCACCACGCCAGGCGGCGCTGAACACAGAGATGTGCATGGCGCCTATTGGCGCGCCCCTGACTCTTATTCTGAATTAACAGCATAAAAAAATTTAGAAAATATTGATGAATATAGACTTACAGTTATGGCTATTAATTTACAATTTGCAGAAATTGGAAATTGTAATTAGATTTAATGGTAGTGCATTTAATTTTTGTTTACTTATTTTTGAATTATTGTCTTTTTCATTTTTTACTAATTATTAATTTCTTTTTAATAAATTATATTTTTAGGCTCGTATTCTCACCTAAGTAAGCAAGATCGTACTTAATTAAAGTCGTGTTTAAAATAAACAAGAAATGATACAATCTAAGGGCCGGTTTCATAATCAAATTTAAAGCAGACTTTAAAAGTAAAGTCACATTCAGATGTGTAAGCAAATGTGTTTTCATATTTGTTTTGACATCTGAAAATGCACTAGTGCGCACTCAGAGTATCTTCATCTCGTGTTATTACATGGGGTTAAAAGAAGATGGAAATATACTGAGTGCAACCGGTGCATGTGAATCGAAAACGCTATTAGTTTTACTTATCAGTGCGGGAAGCTAAATGCAAACATACTTGGAAATTAGATTACACCTTCGCAAGCGTAATATAAGACAGGATATAACACTTTATACACGTAACAAGTCCAGTGTAATAGTTCGAAAATGATTATTATGAAATTAAAACTATACAAAGTGATTAACAAAAAACGTTACGTTATTTTCTTATTCCTTTCAAAGAAAGCAACACGTTACACAATAATAGTTATGATAACTGATAACTGAGGTATTATCGTTTCAAGGCTATCATAGCTTATTCCTGTTGCAATGACAATGTTGCAAACGGTTGCCCTTTTGGGGCAAAAAAAGTGTGCTCTTACTAAAGGAGCAGAGGTAAAGGTAAACGCTATAAAAACACAAAATTAAATAACATGTATTATATTTAAATATTCAAGTAAAAGTTTGTGTTCTTTACAAATTTCAAGTTTCACTTACAAAACGAAAAAAAATAGAACAGTAACACAAACTAAAAACTAGCTACGGTATTTACTTTAGTGACAAGGTCCCTTATCACAAGAGTTTGCGAGAGCGACCGTCGACGCCGGCTCCTTTGCAATGGTAAAGAAGACGGCGCCCGGCGTCCCACTAAAAAATAGAAAGATATGATAGTACTCCCATCTGAACGAAGTCAATATCATACAGTAATTGTCGATAAGGACTTTATCACAGCCAAAAACAGCGTCACCATTAATGACACGCGAAGAGCCGCCAACTCGTTCGTTCTTCCAGCAAAACCAGGCTCTCTCTGGTGGTTCAAAAGTGTACAATTTTAAACGCTCGTATGTTCGATTTTGCACGCGCAACGTCCTCAAAAGTATTTTTTTTTATATACATTATGTACATAACACATACATTTAACCAGATATATACAGAACATTTTTGGAAAATTTATGTACATAGACAGACAATTTTTTTTTACTATTATTATTATCACCTTCGTACAACACTAAACTGCAAAGCTCGTAAATCACATCGCACTTAATTCTTCTGTTTAACAAGAGAATTTGCGGCTTTCCAACTTTGCAAAAGTAGGACAAATAAAACATGAAGTAGCACGACAAAATATTTGCTCGTGTTTTGATAAGGCTAAAAATAGGAGCGCTTATCGCCTCTAGAGTAAATCATAAGCAAATTGAGAGTTAATACTCCTCCAAGATTCTCTGATTATGCTGATGAGCGATGGTAGTAAATTTGGCAGTTTCGAGCTTTGACGTTTATTTAAAAAAAAAAAAAAAAATTATAATACTGAGGAGGAGTTTACATATTTAAAGTGAGGTAGATGGAAGTTTTCAAATCGAATTAAAGCGCGATGTGAGCGCGTTTTCAACCACACGAAAGAAATAGGCATTTTACTTCTAAGTTGTAAAAAGCCAAAAGCTTTGAGGACGTTACGCCAACTATGTATAATAGTACTACAAATTCGATGAAGTTCCTCATCGAAGCAAGACTGATCAGGAACTTCCTCGAAAAACAAAAACAAAAAAATCTTTACATCAAAACGCAATCTATCTCTAATGAAACAGGTTCCTGATGCCTCTTACAAAAATCGACGTTTCGTGGAGCAATCCCAAACAAAAAAAACTATCGGCATCACGATAATAACGCTTAAAAAATATATAGTTGTATACATATATTCATATTAATCAGTGGAAGTAAAAGCTATCATATGTGTCATCTTTACATATATCCTAGTCACCCAGCGGGTTCTATATAATAATAAATTATTGACTTCACGCATTTCAACAATTTATAAACAGATTGTTTCAAGTTGTTACGCTTACAATTCCTTCAAACCATTTTCTTTTTTTTTTTTAAACAAAAAGCATCAACAAAGATTTTGTACATTCGTATTTACAAGAGTTTTAAAGTGCACGCAAAACGAACATGTGCCAAGGTATCATCAGCAATTTCCACAATAACAAATTAATTAAACCGAAGCGCAAGTCGTGATGTGAACTATTCTATACATACATAAAACAGGACTGACCGGAGTGCCTTATTTAATAATAATAATAATAATTACATGTTTGAATGAATCACCAACAACATCTACGCTTATAAACTTTATACAATCTAATTTTCGTATTGTCAAAATGCTTCTTTTTATGATCTACGCACACAAAAGGATTCAAATTTGGTAATTGCACCGCATGTGTGGCCTAAAAGTATTATAATATATATATATGTGGATCCACGTGACGAATGTTATTTTTTTTCCAACGCGAATCCGGATATAAATAACAGTGATATCATCATAATGATTCTCAACAGTTCGATGTTGGGCGAAACGCAAATCACGGTGAAATTCGGAAACGAACGCCAGATGTCGCGTGTATTAATCGAACCCCGGACATGTCTGCGTAAAATTCGTTTCATTTAGAAACAAATTCTCATGTTAACATGTCCACAAATTCGTGATACTTGAGGCAGTTGATGATAATGTCAAGGTCGACGAGATTTTGTTTTATTCATCAAGAGAACTCGGCCGAATTGAAATAAATACAGTTTATCCAGTGTTGCCAACTCGCACGCTACACTTCCGTTCAACTGAAATTGGATTGGCGGCAAGTGACGGTCTATGTAACGCGCCAGCGTTAACGCAGCTTGGATTGGAGGGAGATGTAGTGGAATTTTTACAACCCGGTTGGTAACATTGCGGCTATTTACCCATCCGATGGTGATTTGGGCAGGACTACAGATCGTCAAAAAATTCTTGGCTTAAAGATATTGAAAGTTAAAAAAAAATGGAAATCAAAGTGAAAGAAGACTGGATTGAACATGACGAAGATTTTCTAAACTTCAAACCTCAATTTATTAGACAAATTTCTAAGGGCCTGTCTTTCCATCTTCCAGTTAGGCCCAGTTTCATAAAACGTAGTTAACCACATGATCAAGTTAATTGTGTGATTAAGCAATATCATTGGTGGAAATTTAAACTTTCCTCCAATGCTTAATCACACGATTAACTTGATCGAGGGGTTAACGACGTTTTATGAAACTGGGCCTTAAAGTTATCCGGTGAATAACTTGATTTTTAAGGCCCGGTATTTCAGTTACAGTTTAACTTTAAACAATTATAAGAATAATTGTTCCTATGGAAATAAACTGAAGATTAAAGTTAAACTGTTACTGAAATACCGGACCTATGAATGGTTGTTTGACTTATATGAATAGTTTCCATGGTTTCCAGTTATCCATCGGTTAGTTTAACAAGAGGTGGAAAGACCGACCCTAAATATAATACAACACATATTTGTTAATGTTTCATTCATAAGAAAATCATTAAAAAAATTGCAAAAGAAATGCTTCCTAAAGAAATACGAACCAAGGAAAAAAATCTAAACTTTTTTAGATCGTCAGTTAACTTTATCTGTCGCTTTATTCCCATAGTAGCAATTTAGAGAGGTAGATCTTTGGTAAGAAATGATGCAAAACAAAATGAAAATTTGCTCACGTAATTCATCACAAGAGAATTTTAGAAAAACTACCGCAAAAAAGGTCCAAATTTTGAACTGAAAATAATATCATAAGTAGGGATCGGAATACCATATTTTGACGTCATCACGTCAGCGGCGTACGCAATTATCTGCGGTCTACTCATCTGCCATTCGTGTAAAAAAAAAGTAAAAGTTTTTCATTTACATCTATGATGTTATGACATATTGACGTACGAGATCTAAAAGGAATGGTAATGTGAAGCATAAAATATAAAAATCCGATCCCTAATCATAAGTTTTAAATTTCATACACGTATAAATACTGTTTGTGCTAATACAGAGTGATCCAATATGATTGAGGACGGTTTGAATTTCGCGCCGTATGTTTTAGTGTATTTCACGTTGTTAGCGTGGCACTCTTGACATGTGTTGCATCAAATTACAGCGTCGACTCGTCACTTTCTTGTTTACATTGTGCTTTGCCACGTTGTTCTGGGTTTTCATCGAAGTTTCACTTTATTTCGCTTGTTTACTTACTTTACAAAATAGTTTTCAGAATTACGGTTTTATTGAATATTGTTTGACGTAATTTTGTAGTGTACCACTCCTTTTTGAGACGCTACTGTAAGAACGTCTGAAAAGTATTCGTGTTGCCAACGCAACAATTTAAAGTAGCGGTAAATTCAAACTATCCTCAATCATTTTGGATCACACTGTACTCTGTACTACAAAAAAGACTAAAAAATTTGGTTGCCTCATTTATCATTAATAAAAACAAAAAAGAACAATGCAAAAGAAATGAAGAAGTATGAATCAAAGGAAAAAGTAAAAAATTTGGAAAATTAAAAAAAAATTCATCAAAGTGCAGTATATTTAACTCGGGGGTTCCCAACAGGATTGATATTGACACTATTGACACCTTGAGTGTTGATGAAAATTTGAAAAAGATCAATGAAGCTGTAGGCGTCAATTGGGGGGTCGATGAATCTTACGAGGTTAATGAAGTACGTGAGGATACTTTGAATTTAGCGCCATAGTTTTTAGTGTGTTTTAGATATTAAGTGTGGCTACGACGAACAAGTATTGATTATTCAGTGTTAAATTCACGTTATTTTGTTTGGTTTTTCGTAGGCGCATTTTTCATGTTTTACTTACTTTTCATTTTACCATTACTATTCTTATGTCAAAAGAAGAACGTGAGTGACAGAACCGAGTGTTGCCAACGTAATAACAATTTAGTACGGCGGTAAATTAAAATCTTCCTCGGTCATTAATGCCCGATTGCACCAACTTTTAAGCAGAGCTTAAATTTAAGTTGTGTTTAGAATATGACATTTACGTATGGTCAGTATAACGTCAAACACATTCTGATTGACATTTAAACTTCAACTTAAGTATCAATTAGAATATGACTAACATTTTGTTAAACCTACAAATAATGTCAAAGTCTAAATACCACTTAAATTTAAGTTCTGTTTAAAATATTGGTGCAACCGGGCATAATAAAAATCACACTGTACATATCAGTGGTCTATTGGGGGTCAATTAAATAAGATCTACGTAACATTATTCTATTTAAATCCTTTATACATTGTAGAGGAACATGTTTGTCTCCATTGAAGATACATAATTGAATATTAAATAATATTTGATTTAAAAAAATTGAAAATTTAACTCGTAGCTACGTAACTCATCACAAAAAAAATCAAGAGACTTCGCTAAAAGAAACAAAGTGAAAAAAAAAACAACAATTTTGAACGCCAGCGTTTTCAATTATTTGTTAAAGCTGTCATACGTACAAAATTGGAAAAAAATATGAAAATATGACATATACATTAAAATTTGAAATTTAAATGCAAGATCATGAGCGAGCTTTTAAAATTGTCTGCCTGCTGGTTTGTTTATTTAATGAATTGAACGCCGCCAATAATAACAATTTCATAAATAACATCATAAAACAATAGAAAATTAGGTCAATGCGCAAAACTGATTGCATTCATTTCGCGGCCTGCGTTATCCTGAATTAAATCAAAGTAACCTCGTCACGTCTAATTAAAGCAACAACTGGGAAATTCTGACACTCATATGACTACGTACTACATGAATTTTAACTCCAAACGAAACCTCTGGAAATTTAACGGCTATTTATATATTAACATTCTCGGCCTACACTTGCGCAGAAGATACGATCTATAAGAAGATAAAATCACGTCGACCTTGAAGATATAACTCGAGAAACCGCGATATTATTCTTGAAGAATGAGAATGAGAATAACAATAACAACAACAACATCAACTGCTTACTGATGATTTGTTTCTTTTCCTAAAGATCTGGTGGGCCAAATTTCACCCGAATACTTTTAGACCACTTTCGAAATTCATTAATTTATTATTCTGCACTGCATCAGTCAGATAATATACTTGTACATTATGTACAGAGGATAATACTCTTCTTAGGACTAAATTAAAAATTCACTTATGTAGTTTTTTGAGTATTAAAAAACGCGTTGCGATCTTTCACACTCGTACAGATCTAAATATGAATAATAAATTAACAAAACAACGTACGCGTTGAATCTCTAATATACAAAAAAAAAAAAATACACAGTCAGTTCAACGGATGTACGAACGCACGTCATCGATCGCTTCCATACAATATATTATGTATAAAATCCTTTTGACAACAACGTAGAATATATATCTACAGACTTACTTTTGTACATTATTAAAAGAACAAAATGGTGACTGGTTCTCTATAATACTCACATACTGTGTATCACTAGGTGTGTGTTATATCTAGGATCGCAGCAGCGTCTTTCCTCCTGTTGAAGCTCGTATCTTGCGTGTGCATTGTGTTAAAGGACAGGGAACCGTAAAGGCCGGTTCCCGCCATTGCCGGTAATTCTCTGGGTTTCAGACTAATCTTCTCTGACGTGCTCGTGCTTATCTGCTCGTTCCTGAAAACAGGTTCGGTTTCGGCAAGAACTGTGGTCGGAGGCACAACCAATCTAACTTCCTCTAATCTAGTAACACCGAGAATGTACTTAAAGAACTCGTACGTGGACCAACAAATCGCCGTCGCCGGCATTTGATACATAACCCTCGCCTGCATCCCTCGGAAATACGCAGCCGGCCCTCCCAACCTATACACGGTCTTGACCGCTTCGACCATCCCCGTCGTCGTGCCCGAGGTGCCCTGCTGGGTGTTCAAGAGCGTCTTGCAGACGTCCAGAGGCGTCGTCACCGCCGAGGCAAACGCCCCCGCGATGGCACCGCTCACCATGTGCGCCGGTGGATTGTAGACGCCCTCCTGGTTGGTCAATTTCTGCATGAATTCGTACACCATGAAGTGGATGCTCTGGTACGGGACGTTCATTGTTAACTGTGTGGTGTACGAACGGAAAAACGCCATCATTCCCTCCGTACTGTGTATCTTGACGATGCAGTGTAATACCGATTTATATGGTGAATGTAGCATCTGCATACGCTGCTTTACCACTGTAACAAAAAAAAAATCCAATCAAAACGGAAGGCAAGAAGAAAATTAAATCTTAATCTTAATAGAACGTAAAACGGGATAGAAAGAAGAAAGCCCAAATCAGGAACATATTGAATGATATTAGATTTGTTCCGGCAACAGTTCGTAACTAGTTCGAAACCGTCAAAACCAATGTAGGGCCGTATGCACAGACAAATCTCAAGATAGACTTAAGAAAAACGCTAACTTCATATCAAATTGTGCATCGCATAGGCTGGGTTGCTCAGTCCTAGTTTAACTTTAAACTCCTGTTTATTCCCATAGTAGCAATTATAAAAACAATTGTTCCTATGGAAATAAACAGGAGTTTAAAGTTAAACTAGGACTGAGAAACCCAGCCATAGTTACATACTTCAAAGTAAAGGTTTACTTTGGCTTAAGTCTAAGATTTGTCTGTGCTGCTGGAACAAACCTATTATAATCCAAAGAGTTGTTTGAATGATGTCATTGCTGTTGGCTCATATTTCATGTAGTCAAGCTTTTGATCTCAGCATCAAAAGCCTTCAGTCGTAAATTCTCTACCACATGGGTGCATTCCGGAAATTGCTTTTATTTCAGGTAAACGCATTCCAAAAGTCTGTGATCATTTTCCGCCTATGATGATCTACCATTTTGCGCGCGCGTTACAGGAAATTTTATGACGTCATTTCCAGGTAGATCTACTACTTAGGATGTAATCACATTCCCTACAAGTCGTTCACTATAAATTGAAAACAATTAAATGTAATGCAATTGCGTTTAAATCAGCGTTAAATAATGCAAAACTTATAATTCTCGGTACTTTTTTATCTTGAAAAAGCAATGGCAAAGTTAAAAGTAGAAGTTTTTAGTAAATACGTATCTTTTATAAAACGAAATTGTACTAAACAGTGACTTTTTAGTTGCATTTAATAAATAAAATACAAAGTGGTCAAGAATAACTGTTTTGAATTGGCAATACAACTGAGAATATTTTTTATTCGGCTATTTGCAACACTGAAATCGGATACGCAGTATAAGTAATTACCCAGTAGCGTCGCTTAAACGTCAGTGTCAAAAAAAGCGGCCATACTGTTTGATGCCCTTATGGAAATGTAATGTACAGTAGCGAACAATAAAATCGGGGCAAGAAATTGACATGTCGTGCGTATTTCGACAAGTTTGGTGAATCAGGCTTTTATTGCGGTCGAAATAAATAAATAAAATTTGAATTAAACGTCGGAGTTACTAGTGACATGCATTAAACGTCAAAAATATTAAAATGAGGTTTACATTGTGCAAATGACGTGCTCGGATTTTATTGTCCGTTACTGTAATTTGCAAATCGGTAAGTAGGTCTCAAACAAAATGGTAAATGTCACAGTTATACTCGAGTGACGCTACTGTGTAGATTCTTATACTGTGCCGGATATATGTTTTGTTGGTTTGTTTGATGTAATCTGAACAGCAACAAGATTGTAGGTTATGTGAGTAAAAATTAGAGTTTGAATTTGAAGTGTCAAATGACTCTTGTAAAGTGACAGCCGTCAGTGTCAAGCAAAGTGTCAAGTCGTCAACAAACGGAAGTAACTCCAGTTGTACCAATGGCCGCGTTCGTAAGAACCAGCGCTCAAGTAGCAGTCATGTGTGATTGGTGGATTTTTTGAATTTCTTTGAATTAAGCCAATCACAGACGAATGCTACTTGCCCGCTTGGTTCTTACGAACGCGGCCATTTAAAAATAAAATTCAGCACTGCCAACTCAAACAGTGATTCTTGACCACATTGTATTAACATGAATACATACACTAGCGTTCATAAGTATTTACCCACCCCTGACTGTTTTATCGTAGAAATACTTCGGTGGTTTTATGGTAAAAGGTGTCATACAAAATATGAAATTTCACAGGAAAGACCAAAGAAAGTTTTAATATGCAAAATAACTTTTTATTTTTAACTTGTAATGTTATATTGACATTGTAAGATTACAATCACATTGTGGCAAATAGAGCTGTGATGTTTTAAACCACGATAGAACTTCTTGCCACGAAAAAATTTACACAAAATAGGTATTTCGACAAAAAAAACTCACATAGAACCTTTTGCCATAAACCCACCGACTTATTACAGTATTTGATTTGTAAAATATTTGTGACCGTCGATAGTTCTTTAATATCGAGCAGATAAATGGAATCCTAAAACATCGCACATCTGTTCAGACCATTTTCAACAATGTGATTACTGATTATAAAAGAGATCTGCAAGCTGAACTACTAAATATATTGTAACGATTTTTTTTCTTTAGTTAATAACTAATTTATTTACAAGCAAACTAATTTAACACTAACATTTAACAATAATTTATTTATTTATTTATTAGACTTATACGTAATTTATTTCAACAGCCGAGCGAAAGTTTATCAGGCCACTTTAATTTCGAACTGTCTCACGTTGCATTCTAATCGAACTGACTCCACCCTCCGGCCGTGTACATTTTATAAACTGGCTCTTTCTTCGGAAATCACCTGGAACGCGCCGGAATGTCTATTCTAGTTTATTCCGCCGTCAGAATTCTCTGGCCCAAGGCGCGTCGACTAGACAGCAGTGACGCAAGAGACAATTTGGCGCCGGCTGGTGTCGACGAATCATTACAATATCAAAAAAACTTTAATTGGAGGCCCACGGCAGTATCATGTTTAAGGTTGCCCGTGAAACTTGAAGAAATCTCCACCTCGCGACAAGACCAGTTACAGAAAAGGCAAAATTAAATTTTAGTAAAAGAGCTCTTGTCCCAATCAGCAGAAAAAAATATCTCCGAATCTACACCGACAACATTTCAAGATATCCAAAATTTTCAAGCAAGATACTCACTATTAGAAAATAAATATAAAGATTTGATTCAACAAATGGAAAAACAAACAGAAACTATTCAAGAATATAAAACGCAAATTGATAAATTGGAAAATTCATTAAGAAAGATAAAAAAGGAGTTAGTTTCAGAAACAAAGTACAGAGAACGATTAGAACATTCTTTGAAACAGTTTTTATCTAAAGCACAATTGCAAATACTAAAAGAAAAAAAAGTCGTTTGGAGTTCTCTCACGCATTTGCCATCAAATATTTTAGCAAACGGTGTTATGTGTATTTGAGAGAAAAGAGCGATATCTTCTTTACAAAGATGGGCCTCTAAGGTGAATTTGCGAGAAGGTATACTAACTGATGTCCTAAGAATTATGGAAGTTGTACAATATGATTTAACAAAGTGTGCTAGCTATCAAACGACAGACTTCAAGACGAAGTAGTAGGCCGACATTCTCAGATACAGGTGGTACTGGTTAGAGGACTGTTTCACAAATTTAAGCAACCAGTGTTTTTAGGGTTCGATACCAAAATGATTCCTGAGATAATAATGGATATAATAATAGGGAAATTACATGAGATAAAGTACAATGTCGTGACTTGTGTATCAGATTGTGGGGGAGGAAATATGGTTCTGTGGCGGGATTTGGGAATGTCTATGGATAAAACACATATGTTACACCCAAAAACCAATGAAAAAGTTTTTTCTTTGCTGATGCTCCTCATCTACTGAAATTATTGAGAAATTGGTTACTTGCCACTGGATTTATTTTAGAAGGTGGTATGAAAATTACTTCTGAAGGTTTTCAAGAACTGCTACGTATGGCTGTAAGTTCTTGCCATAAATTAACTAAATTACACCTTGAATGTACGGGCAGTCAGAGACAAAAAGTGTCCTTACGTACAGAACTTCTCTCTCATAATACCACGCGATCATTTAAATTTATAATTAAAGTAGGCGGGATTTTTTTTATACGGCTGTGCACCTTGCCAATCGACTCGCTGTATAGATTAGAGGTTATGTGAATATTTCAACGTTTATAGGATTCTCATCGGGTTCAATCGTCTTAATTTAAAGCTAGTGAAACAGTTTTAGTGACAACCATAGCAAATGTTCAAAGTGTTCGCCACCGGCAATTAATTCAACATTTTGAAGCGTCACTTTGACAATTCAAACTCAAATTAAGCTGTCAACAGTTAGTGTTGCCAATCTAATTCAAAATTCATAGCCTACTCTAATTACAAGTTTAAACGATCGCATGGTACTACTATGACATTGTTGTATTACCTTCCAGTGTCACGTAAAAAATCGGCTGCATTTTTAGGAGAATTTATTGAAAAAATAAACAGATAAACATCAGCTTCTGTAAAAACTAAATTACCATTCGATTTAGATATTAAGAATCAAAACAGTGTTGGAGGAGATGTATTCGAAATATGAGATGTGTCAATAAAAAATCTCTGCAAGTTTTTCAAAAATGAATTCTGACTTCTATTTCATCTCTAAAAAAAAAAAAAAAAACTGTATGCAGATATGAAGGGTAAATTTGGTATTTCATATACCGTGAATATATCTTATTCTAAAACATGCAAAATACACCTATCCGTTTGTTGCTAGAGTAACATAATAATTAAATGACAGCAACGTATTAAAGCGTGTATTTTATTTTGAAACATATTTTGTTCCATTTCTTTATTTCTCCCACGGGCAAGTTCGCGTTTACACTCGGAGTACGCTCTGATCGAAAGTGTGAGGGAGAGCGACTGCGTTTCACCGCATGTAAGATAAAAGCGACAAAAAGAAACACTCCGATCGATCCGAGCGTAAACGCGAACTCACTCTATGTTTCAAAATAAAATACACGCTTTAATACATTGCTGTCATTTAATAATTACGTTACTCTAGCAACAAACGTATGTGTGTGTTTTGTACGTTTCAGAATAAGATACATTCACGGTATTTTAACTCACAGGCTAAATCAAGACGCCCTTGAGAACTTCTTCTCCCAAATAAGAGGAAAAGGAGAATTTAATTTATCATCCTTCTCCAATGGATGCTTTTTATAGAATCAGAATGATTATTCTTGATAAAAATCCAGGTATTGTACAGAAAAATTTAAATAGCAGTGAACATGATGGAGATGAATATATTGTAGCTAAGCTTATCACAGAAGCAATTGCAGTCTCAAACCGACCCAAATCTTTTGTAAGTGTGTTTGAGAATTTATTATTTAAACTTAAGTGTGTCAAACTTTTTCAATATAATCAGTCCTTATTGTACACAGACATGAATATACATAAATGTAATTTTAGAGAAATCTACGATGAATTACACGTCTAAAGTACGGTATTTCAGTTACACTTTAACTTTAATCTTCTGTTTATTTCCATAGGAACAATTTTTCTTATAACTGTTACTATAGGAATAAACTAAAGATTAAAGTTAAACTGTTACTGAAATACCGAGCCTTAGGGCCTGCACTTTCATCACTGATTAACTTTAACCTCTGGTTTATTCCCATGCCTACAATTGTAGAGACAATTGTTTCTATAGGAATAAACCAAAGATTAAAGTTAATCATAGATGAAAGTATCGACCCTTAGTACCGATTTTACAATGGTCGGATAAGCATAGAATCACGTGACGTAGATGTGACGTAAATATGGAGAAACATTAAAGGATATTCGACGAACAGTTATTCCGTACTTATTCCACGATTGTAAAACTGGGTCCTAAATGGACTAAAGAAATTAAAAGTTACCCTAACATGAATACTTGTATCAGAAAAAGTCGTGAATGGTGCATACATAGATATAGTATTTCCAGGGATAGAAAGACAGATTTTAAATTTCGCGCCAATTTAGAAAGGTCAATATTACTAACATACACAGTCTAAATTGTCAATCATTGATGCTTTTAACTATTCGGAAAACAACTCGCACCTTGTATTCCTACGCCATAAAATACATGCAGATATGCAATATTTTGGCGCATTGAAATTTACAATCTGTCATGAATCTGTCTTTCTATCGGTGGAAATACTATATAAGTAAGCCGTCTAAGTGACGTTTAAATAAGCTGTCAATGGCGGATTTCACAAACGTTACTTAAATTTAATCATCCGTTAAAAGTAAACGTTGCCATGGTTACATGTGGTGAAGGTATACGAATGATTATTCTTAATCGATGATTAAAGTTAAGTGACGTTTGTGAAATCCAGCGTCAGTGACGTTTTAACGCACTCATTATCATTGACTGAAAGTTACCAGGCAACCTACGAATGAGGTCTAACGATGACGTTGTTTGTTGCTATTGGTTACAACACGGATGAGGCAACCGTTATAAAGTATTTTTCATAAGAGAAGAGCTCTGCGTCATTAATCGCCGAAGTTACAACAGACAAATATTTCAGTATTATTTCTTCGGCAACTGTGACTAATGGTCCGTTTTCACGCTCACGCAATTTGCGCAAATGTGCTTGTGCACACAAATTTCCACGAGGAAGTCGTTGCAGGTAAACGTATTTTTTTTTTGTTTACACAAGCTAGAAAGTTTGGTAAACTGCATGTATTTGCACATGCACTTGCGCAAGCAAATTTGTATGCGCCAACGCTTGAACAAATCCATTTGCGCAAATTGCTTGAGCGTGAAAACAGACCATAAGAAAGAAGAATAGAATTATACTTTTTTATGTCTGATTATGCAACGCCAGACGCGTTTTATTTATGACGCAGAGGTCTTCTCTTATGAAAAATACTTTAGTTTACGGACCGTGGGTTGCACCAACTTTTTAAGCAGAGCTTAAATTTAAGTTGTGTTTAGAACATGACATTTACGTATGGTCAGTATAATGTCAAACTTAATGTTAAACTTCAACGTAAGTATCAATTAGAATGTGACTAACATTTTGTTAAACCTACAAATAATGTCATAGTCTAAACACCTCTTAAATTTAAGTTCTGTTTAAAATATAGTGCAATCGGTCATGAGTCATGAGTCATTTTAGAAACAGGTTGTTAATAAGAAGTGGCAAAAATTTTATTCAATACAAGATCATACTAAAATCTGAAGCCAACGTACAGTGTAACATCGACATTTAAAGCATTTTGAAAATGAAAATTATTACAAAATTCTGAGACGTGCCGGTTTCGGCTTTTAAGCCTGTATCAGGTTGCTAACGTTGACATATTTACATGGAATAAAATCATTGAAGAGAAGGTGAAAGGCGTTTTTGTTTATATTTACTTTTTTATAATGAGTAAAGTTGTAGTGGTGCTACAACCCGCTGCGATTTATTTTTTTTTATTTATCAATTGTAGCCACCATGTTATTTTGTAGTTGCGTTAATTGTGTAACACAATCACGTGTCGATAAGTTCGATAATATTACACACTTCACTGCCCGCAGATATGTGTATCCTCTTAATTACTTCTGATTATGACGTTACGACCTAAAGAGATATAATTTTGACGAGTTCGATTCTGCTAAGCAGATTTATTTTAGTTTTCGAAATATTTCAAGGATTTGCGATTATAATTAAACAACCTTCCGTGTTGTAACAATAACAAGGATACCATAGTCACTTTTGAATAGCTTACAATTATTCAACGAACAGGCATTTACTACGTGATTAATTTTGTTTTGATCGGCTAATATTATATTACTTTTTTTTGTAAAACGTCAATATGTACTTTGTAATTTCCGTATTGTACACTTACGTGCAAAGAAATCGACCCACTTCACACTATTGACTTGTTTGTTTGTTTTTTCCATCCACTTCAAAAACCGAAATAAATCTTGAAAATTTGGCTTCATCTTCAGGTTTTTAAATGATCTTTCAAAAAAAAGCATCATCTAATTTCAAAAAAAAAAGGAAACAAAGTCACAGTCTTTGCACATAAGTGTATACTCGTTTATTCTTTCATGGACGATTTTTTCTAGACAATGTCATTGAGATTTAAAATAATTACTTTATCAGTTGTATTCATACTGAGCTTTTTATCTCTTGCATTCGTTCTTCTTTCCTAAGTCATGCCTACATACTTATTACGGGAGTAGATTGATGGAAACATTGCAATACAATTTTTAAACTTAATCAAAAGCCTCGAAAAATGCAAACTCACTTAATTACACTCATAAGAGTCACAATTGCCAGAAATTATCAGCATGACTGTTAGTTACGTAACGACACAGCAAGTACGAACTTTGCACGAAGATAACAACAGGTTCATAATTAATGTTATTTGCCTAACGGATCTTCCATGTATATCACGATTATGCATGTCTGCAAGTTTGACATGCAACAAATAAGTTTTTAGGAAAACGCTTTGTCAACATGATCATATTGTAAGCTTCTGTTTCGGCGTAAACAACACGTTGACCCCAAGGCGAAGAAAAATCCGTATACAAAAGACCTACTACACTGGAGTAAGTTTGTTTGTTCCGTGGCCTTTGGCACAGATAATGCTCAAGTATTATGCCTGGTAGCTGGATTTGTGGCGAGGACAGGCGAATTTATTAGAACGGGAAGCAGGTGGATGGGCCTTCGAGTTGCCAAATTGTAATTTTTTGCTTGCGAGTTTTAATTTTGCAAGATGCCGTGACTTCGTCGGATCTACTGATTAAATTCGGCCTCAAAAACCTGCTTATCACCGGAAAAAGATTAATGATGCATAATATTGAGCTTTCGATGTTTTAAATTGTATGGAAACATCAAAGGTCAAGGCTGACTTAATTTTATTCCAAGGACAAAATTGAACACATTTTTTAGGATCAACTAATGCAGAATTAACTTATAAGTTTTGATTATAATTGTATTGGTTAAATTGTTTGCAAGAAGAGAGGATGGTATAAGACAAGGAATAGGCTCGAATAAGGCAAGAAAAACGCAAGATAAAAGATACAAGGGCAGATCTGGACTGCCTAATGTAATCAGTTTAGCCCTTGTTTGGATCGAAATTTGATAAAATTTCAAAAAATTGAAACGGAATAATATATTTTAATTAGCTACTTATTCGGGAAGGTCATAAGAACGACCTACAAAGGATATTCAATTTTAAAATGAAAGGAATTCATAGAATTAGACGTTACAATTGTCACGCAAAGATCACGGTCTTTCTAATTAGTAGTCTGATGCACCGACATAAATTTGAAGGTCATCATTATTACATTATGAATCAGAAACAAACTTTGCGTTATAAAATCGAGTTTCGTATAAACCGAATGCGTTATTCTAAAATCCCAGCGATCCCTGTAATTAACATGCGGTTGCACTTTCCTGTGGTCGAAAAATAAGCGATGATAAGCAAATTTGTATAAACCAGGGGTTCTCAACCTCTTTACTTATAAGCATCGACCCATTTCAATACAACTTAATTATTACTATAATTTCGAGACGATCTTCGTAATGTTATGCAGTTTTTATTGACAATCCCAGGACCATAGCGTTGGAAATCTCTGGTATAAACCCAAAACTTTTCAGAAAAGATTATGATTAGAAAAATTTAATTGTTGATTATGAGAAAAAAAGTTTTAAAGTGACTGATGCAATAGGTTGGTTGCATCGCAAGAAAATACTTAAAATTCAAACCAGCTCCGTAAGGAAAAAACCAGAAGTGTATGGATGTGTAAGGTTAAAATATTTTGCGCCGCATTTTCAACTACGAACGTGGAAAAAAAACTCGCTTGTTACGAAATCGGCGAATACTGAGATAATTAGATATTTATGCTAACTAGTTTCTCTGCAAAACAGTCAATTATCAATACATTTGGTACATGTAAACCAAATTAGAAAAAGAAACTGACACGATGATTACAATAAAATATTTAAAAAGTTGGAGATTGTCATGGAAAAAATTAAAATTAAGAATTGAATCAACTTCAGAGTAATTCATTTCCTAGAAGCATTAAATTTGCGTTAAATTAACTTTATTTATTCCCATAAAGAAAATTCTAAGTAAATCAGGTACAACTCTAGCTTAAGAATTGTTCTTCTAAGTATTGCTATTTTTAGTCAAAGAATTTATAAAATTTCCTAAACGTGTTTTCACAGAAGCCAGTTGCTTATTGTTAGTTACTAAGAATTGAAACGTTAAATTCTCTTTTGGAACAGTATTAAAAGCATTATTAAAAACATATACATAAAGTACATTCACTTTTGTAATGAGTAACTAAAGTTACACGATTACACGAAACCTGACTTCTTTTGGTTCCCATATCGTGTAAATGGGACCTTTATTCTTAGGTTATGTTGGTTTCAATTTTGTGCTGTTATTTCCCATGCTTCTCCAACATTTTATTGAATGCATTATACCTAAATGTGGTTCTTTGTTTGTTTCGCAATGGATTTCTGGGTCACTTTTGAAAATTGATTTTAGCAAGTAACGACAAACGATAATTTGATTAACAAAACTTTAAATGCAATGCCAATCGTTTTTGTAAGACAACATAAGAACAAAAAAATCACAATTAGATACCCATTACAAAAGCGAAAGGAGTTTACATATTTGCTTTTATTATAAAAAGAGAATGAAGGAAAAACGTATGTGTCTGCTCAGTATAATGGGTACAAAAATCAACTTCTTTTTTTTAATTTCGTGGCAGTATTGAACAGCCTGTAGGACCAATGAAATTATTAACTATTATATTCATTCGTTCCCTTTTTCACGACGAGTTTTTAGTATTTAATAATTTATGTAAATTTTTTCTTCCATTAATTAATCACTTGATCCAAACGTCATTGTCATACTGAAAATGTTACGTTGTTTGGATTAAAAAAAATGTATGGAGGGTCTGTTTCAATTGCCATTATACCGAGTGATTTTTAAAAATTTTTACCAACTCTTGGCGTGAAACCTGGACGGCATGTCTTAACTTAAGTGAAAAGTTTACCATTATAGTTGTTTTCATAAGAGAAGAGCCCTGCGTCATAAATAAAACGCGTCTGGAGTTGCATCATCAGACTTAAGAATCATAACCCCGTCCTTTTTTCTTATTCACCGTTAACAAAGAAATAATACCGTAACTTCAGCGTTTGATTACGCAGTTTCATGGGCGCATCAAACAGAAGGAAGAAAATAGTTGATATAACTTTGATTTACAGGAAAAGTTTTTTCTACAACAGCTCTAAAACAGGGAGAACGAAAACTAATTTCAACAATATTTTAATTTCAAATTTCACGCCTAAAATGCAAGTACATAGATGAAACAACGAAAGAAAAGATCGACGAGTTTAATCACGAGGAATAATTTCAAATTTCGCGCCGAAAAAATCGTACTACGTTAAAATCTACATAGATGGCGCTCGCGCGACACAATTTCATCTTTTAATACTTAATTGAAATTCTATAAAAACTTATCTAGATTTAATTTTGGAGCAGATTTAAGAAAATTCTAAAAAATATCGGCGCTCTTGTAATAATTTTTGTATATTTTCAATTTAGCGCCCAAAAAATTCTAGTGTGTGCGTAGTGGTAGCGCACGACAAAAGAAAACTGAAACAAACGACAGTAAAACACGGGGTGTAATGAACGGGAAACAGGAGAACATCGATGACATTAAATACGAAGAATAATTTCAAATTTCGCGCCAAAAAATTCGTAGTACGACAATATTTACGTAGTACGACAGCGTTGGGGTAACACCATTTCATTTTTAATACGTAATTAAAATCGTATAAAACTTATCTGCGTTTAGTTTAGATTTGGGAAATTAAAAAAAAAATAGCGACGGTGTTTAGTAGCTTTAATATTTTTTAGATATTTTAAATTTCGCGCCTAAAATAACGCGGTAAGAGGTATAAGGAGGTAGAATGAAAGAAAACAAAAAAAGATCGATGATTTTAATCACGAGAAATAACTTCGAATTTCGCGCTTTAAAAATCGTAATGTAACAAAATTTACGTAGATGGCGCTGGCGCAACAGAATTTCATTTTTTAATACCTAATTAAAACTACATAAGAACTTGTCTATATTTAATTCAGATTTTTTAAATTTCGCGCCGAAAAAGTCGTAGTGCGACAAAATCTACATAGATGGCGCTAGCGCGACACGATTACAATTTTTTAAATACTAACATAAACATCCGAATTTAGTTTAGATTGGAGAATTTTTTTTTAAAAGTCGATTTTGTTTAGTAACTTCCATAACTTTTTGAAATTTCAAATTTCGCGCCTAAAAAATGTCGTGCAACTCGACAAGAAACGCAAGTAGTACAAATAGGTGAGACAACAAAAGGAAACAAAAGAAGATCGACGATTTTAATCAGGGAAAATAATTTCAAAATTCGCGCCGAAAAAGTTGTAGTGCGCTGGCGCAAACTCAATTTTATTTTTTAACACCTAATTCAAATTTCATAGGAACTTTTTTTAATTTACTTTACGTTTAGAAAAACTTCCTTTTTATTATCGATGTTTTTTTTTAGTAATAAAAGTAGATTTCTCAGATTCATTACTATTCATAATATTTAAAACTTATCTGAGTTTAGTTCAAAATTGGGAAATTAAAAAAAATAGAAGAGGTAGAATGAAAGAAAACAAAAGAAGATCGATGATTTTAATCAGGAGAAATAACTTCGAATTTCGCGCTTTAAAAATCGTAGTGTAACAAAATTTACATAGATGGCGCTGGCGCAACAGAATTTCATTTTTTAATACCTAATTAAAACTGCATAAGAACTTGTCTAGATTTAATTCAGATTTAGTTCCAAATTTCGCGCCGAAAAAGTCGTGGTGCGACAAAATCTACATAGATGGCGCTAGCGCGACACAATTACACTTTTTTAAATACTAACATAAACATCTGAATTTAGTTTAGATTGGAGAATCTTTTTTTAAAAAGTCGACTTTGTTTAGTAACTTCCATAATTTTTTGAAATTTCAAATTTCGCGCCTAAAAAATGTCGTGCAACTCGACAAGAAACGTAAGTAGTACAAATAAATGAGACAACAAAAGAAAACAAAAGAAGATCGACGATTTTAATCAGGGAAAATAATTTCAAAATTCGCACCGAATAATTTGTAGTGCGACAAAACTTACATGGATGGCGCTGGGGCAAACTCAATTTCATTTTTTAATACCTAATTCAAATTTTATAAAAACTTTTTTTCAATTTACTTTACGTTTAGAAAAACTTCTTTTTTATTATCGCCTTTTTTTTAGTAATAAAACAGTTCTAATTTTAAAATTCTCCCCTTTTTCCCATTTATTAAATTTAGTCTTAAATTTCGCCATGAAAAGAGAAATTCCCCTCAAGTTGGCAACACTGATAGTATGAGCACAGTATAAGAATCACATAGTAGCGTCACTCGAGTATAACTGTCACATTTGTTCTTTTGTTTGATACCTACCCAGCTGTAAATTACATTGCATTTCCATAAGGGTATCAGATAGAATGGCCGCTTTTTTTGACACTGACGTTTAAGTGACGCTACTGGGTCATTACTTATACTGTGCTCATACCACAGTATAAGTAATTACCCAGTAGCGTCACTTAAACGTCAGTGTCAAAAAAGCGGCCATTCTGTTTGATACCCTTATGGAAATGCAATGTAATTTACAGCTGGGTAGGTATCAAACAAAATAGCAAATGTGCCAGTTATACTCGAGTGACGCTACTGTGTAATTCTTAAATGTGGTATGAGACCTTTCCATAAGGGTATCAAACAGTATGGCCGCCTTTTTTGACACTGACGTTTAAGTGACGCTGCTGGGTAATTACTTATACTGTGCTTATACCACTGTATAAGAATCTACACAGTAGCGTCACTCAAGTATAACTGTCACATTCGCCATTTTGTTTGATACCTACCGATTTGCAAATTACATTACATTTCCATAAGGGTACCAAATACTATGACCACTTTTATTGACACTGATGTTTAAGTGACGCTACTGAGTAATTACTTATAATATGCTTATACTTATATTCTCTTATGGTCCGTCTACATGCAACGCTTTGCCTGCGCGCATCCCTGTGCAAACTAGTTTGTGGTCTGTCTACACGCAACGATTTGCCGTTTATACGCACGGGCTTACTTGCACAAACTAGTTTGTACAGAGATGCGCGCAGGCAAATCGTTGCGTATAGACGGACCTTTACAGCAAAGCTAAGACATGCCGTTTAAATTCCATGGTAAGAGTTGACAAAAAGTTTTAAAAATCACCCGGTTTTTGTGCTCTTGCTGTTTTTATAACGTAAATGTTGATCAAATTAAACTAAAGAATACGTAATAGAACATCCGCTGATGATAAGTGGTTACTGCGTGAAACCAAATGTAGATTAAAAAAAACAGCTGTGTCAACTCATAAACAATTACATGCATTAATGAAAACAACAAGAATCAAGACTTTACATTAGATAATATGCATGTCTAAAAATAAAATAAAAAAGTTTTACAGTAAATAAATGAGTGTGAATAAAAATGCGGTTTAAAATTAGCATCTGAAATTGCTTTATATTTTTGAAACGAAAAGAAAATAATACGTTGAAAAAAACATACTGATCCCAAATTTAAAAAAGAAAACCGTTTACATAATTTACATTAAACAATGAACTCAAAAAACTAACGTGAAGAAACTTTTTGGGAAGCTAAACAATTTTCAAATTAATCTAATAATGTCAGTCAACTAAAACTGAAAATGTACGACATCAAATCAAGAAAGACAATTATTTAATTATTCTAACAAGTCATTAACAATTTTCCACGTATAAATAAATCCAAGTTAGAACTTAGAACACAAATAAAATAAATTAAAATTTATGTATTTGAATAAAATGCCATTTCGCATTCTTTAATAAATTTAAACAATAGAAGTTAAAATTATCTGAAAGAAAAAACTAGCTTTGTCTTAACGGAAAACTCCTCAAATCTAAATCAAACACAACCGAAAACCTGCACAAACAATTCCACCTAATTAAACTTCAGAAAAGTAAATAAATAAAACCGTACATGGAAATTTTAATTAAAACGTATTGAAATTCACGCTGCGTCTGGTCGCAAATTAAACGTAACCTGCGTTTTATTTACACAAGGCATTAACACCCACTGTAGTATTACAGTTCATTATTATCGGCGAATCGTAAATATTTGTTTTAGAGCAATCTTTATACGAGGGTCAATCGGAAAAATAAGTTTCAACACTTGTGTGCGATCACCAATAATTTATTGAAAGAAAATGAGATGGTATGTTAAAGTGGTTCACTGATAACGTATCAATTTCTTCATTCTAATCACAGTCCTGTTCTTGTAGTCAATATTCCTCATTTTCATTCAGTAAGCGCTTACAAATTTTTCTGATGAACCCTCGTATAATAAATACAAAGTTTGAATTGTCAGAATTAGAAGAATTAAATATATGACGTGTATTTAGTTACGCATCATAACGTAATTAACCCATTTCCGGCCAAGCATATACAAAGAAGAAAAATTGTTAATTTTTATGAATATTTGTTGATAAAATAATATTAATGAGACACTGAAATAAAAAATAATCAAAATTAATATTAATTTTTGCAAATAAACAACGTTGCGTATACGCAACGTTGGCCGAACATATGAACTCTATTCTTTAGTTATGGAGCTGGTACAAACAACTTGAATGTAAATGAACATTACATTTTTAAGTAAATAAATTGTTTGGCTTCAAATATAATTATTTCTTGCATATTGTAGGGAGTAATCGACAATCATCGTCAACAGATCGTCGTCAAAAAACACAAAAAATAATTCTAATGGCGACTTTCCTGCCAACTTCCCTTTCAGCTCTTGTAAAATTTATTCGATTCTACTAGATGATTATGTATCATATCTTTTTTCACCATATAATGTAAAGTAACTCCCTGGGTTTGTTGGACAAGTAATTTTGACTGCATTACAGAAAGAGGTTCGTTATCGAAATCACTTTCAGAGTCGACTGTATCAATCGATTGTACTACGTTTTACTTCTATTTCAAAAATACTAGCTATTTCTTTATTTATTTTCCTCCGACGTAATCATATCCACATCTATATCTTCCTTATTTGTAAGATTATCAACTTCAGGTGGTAGGAAGACTGCATTCACAACTTAGAAAATAATATATAAATTATACAAAAGTATATTTTGTGTTTCATTATACATACAGTGCAATTATTTTAAAATAATTGCACTGCATGTCAAGCACATCAAAAATAAAGAAAAATAAACTCATCATTTCTTTTCTCTTCTAATTCTAATAACACTTCTTCTAAAGCTTCCTGTAATTGTTTTTGTGTTAAAATTTTAGTTCCAGCCATTGTAAATAGTAACACTAGAAAACACCCTCTCCAACAAAGCAAGAGCAATCAAATAATAATAAAAATCCGCATGCAAGAAATCTTTAAAAGAAATGAACAAGAAACTTTACGTGTAACGAACGAAATATTCTTCCACAGGAATTTACCCGCTGACTTCGCACATTCGGCCAACGTTGCGTATACGCAACACAATCTTTTCAAAGTTTTTTCTGTGAAAGATATTTTTTTATTGATGAGTTTATACAAAATATCGCAAGTATACACTCTCAAACGAATAACAAGAAGACGAATTTGCTAAATTGTTAAACATATCTACCAATTTTTATCACTTTTTCTTACATCTGCATATATTCCATAATTAGATCATTTTCAACATTTTTTTTCAGGAGTGAATAACTTATCAAATGCGATAAATAATTTTTTATGCACATGTGAATACCTAATTAAATCGTGTCTAATTAGATTTTCGTGATTGAACGTCTAATTATGATTAAAAAATAAATTAAAATTAGGGTTGCGTATACGCAACATTGGCCGGAAATGGGTTAAGGTGGTGGAGGAATTCGGGGAAAGACCTAACTTTAATTGTTCCTTTATGACGATCATGCACTTACCTTCTGCCGGAGTCATGATACCGTCGTGAAGTAAGGTCGCTATACACCCTGCGGAACCTGAAATTACATCAGAGCGTGATTAACGCGGATTTCCATCACTATTTTGAGAATTTTAATCTACTCCTAAAGTCTAATGAACTTCTCCCTCGCACGAGATAAGAGCTGGTAGTACAACTTTATCTTATCTGATCGTGATCAAATACAAATAGGTCTTTAGTAATTTATTTGTCAGAATAAACCCTTGTATAACGAAAGGATTTAAACTGAAACATAAAGTAGGAAATCCCGTACAATCACAGTTAAGCCTGGTATTTCTTTTTTGAGATGCACGTCATTATAATTATTTTTCTGAGTGGTAATTATCCACACCATATCCCATCGATGAAAATAAATTCATCCGAAAATAACATAGCCCACGTTTAAGCCAAGTTATTGATTAAGTTACTTGAACTTGTTGACCTTGGTCTATAAATTGATTCCTCTGTACCACATTTGTCAAACAAAAATCATGCGTCTTGAAGGTCTGATATTTTCACATTTTTATTTAAAATGCGAAGCAAATAGTTCTCCGACTGCTTAACATACCTCCCAACTTCAAAATGCCACAGATAGAGAATTACTATTGTCAATGTACGAGTACTTGTAATTAAAAGATTACTCGCAGGTGATAAATGTGTAAAGGCAGAAATATCCAGTTGTGTAAGTTTAAATCGGTTTGAAAATAACCTTCGGCATCATTTCATCTTCACCTTGTACTAAAACTACGCAACGCCCTTCACCTACTGCCAATGCTCGAAAAGACCAAACCGATTAATTATGACCGGCTCATTCAGCAGTGGTCGAATGAATCAATGGAGAATCATTCGGATTACAAACGCTTCACCCACACATGGTACGCACAGGAAAAAAACTTTGGCAGCGAATTCTGGCTCGTTTTCAAATTTCTACCCAGAATAAATTCTCACATGGGAGAAAAATAGTACGGAGAAGAACCAATTATAACACTCATAATCTATAATCCTGTCCAAATTCCAGTGTATTTAGAGTTCATAATCTGCATAAGATTAGGCTTGTGCGTAATTTGTTTTCGATTTAGTTGTGCATGATCACTATGGGCGGGGGCAAACAAAGTAATGTTTAAAAAAAATCTCACATTCTAATTAGAATTTTAAATTCATAAGAATTGAGTGAATTGCAACTTGCTTATGTAATGAAAGTGAGGTTAGGATTCTCTGCAAAATCTCATATGTTGATATGTTTAGAAGTTATAATCCGTGGTAGATTAGGCCTGCAAAAAACATGTTTACAATTAAGATACAGCTGATAATTCAGAAATTTTTAGCAACATTCACTTTGAAAATGTGGCCTTCACAAAAGTAGCGCAGAATTTTTACAATTTACATTTAACTAGTTCCCACTTACGTATGTTAAGAAAGTAACAAGCTAAATGGTTGAAACTAATATTTTATGCACATACCGAACTAAATATTGTAATAAATTCATCGTTTTGAAATAGAATTTCTGTTTAGGTACATAATAAAAAAGTGAGGTTAGATTTAATATCAAATTGAATTCAATGCAAATATTTCTGGTTAACAAGCGGAATGTATATCGTTTTCACGAATATATTACCAAAAATTAAAACTCACATCATCACATGAAAATGCCACAATAACTTTTTCATTTATTGAAATAAAATTTGAGGTTATGTTGCTCGTGTCCATAATTTAAGCATTACTTGTTATTTCCCCTTCAGTCTTCACTAGATTTAAGTTACAGCTTGTACAAAAAGTACTTGTAATAAAGTAATTAAAATACAAGCAAAAATTTTGAGGTTAGAACCACAACACAACAAAAAAAAAAAAGTGAGGTTATGTTCATTCAAGCGCCTAGCGTCTGACAATTCATATTTCGAGGTTATTTTTGATTTAGAATAGTTTATATTCATTTTAAACGTTTGTATGCATAAATGATCGCGTCTTGGATCTAAATTACATTCATAATTGTGTTAAAAGTGAATAAAATTTTGGATGTGCATGCACTGTTAAAAATGAGGTTATGTTCCTGTTTATAACGCCAAACACAATTGCACAATCTGATGTAAATGACTCTGCAGGCAGCCAATTAGGTATTTCACAAACATCATCGAATCGTCTTGTATTCTCAGAATTTAGCCGATATCATCAATCACTGCACTTTCAATGACAAATGTAACCACAAAATTATTATTCAAGGTCTCCTGTTGAAACGCTCGCTTACCGTGAACTAGCGTGTGATATCTGGAGGTAGTTGTATTGGCGATCATCCTATCCTTCAAGTACTCGTAGCTACTAAAATACAAGGCATGTGACGGTCCGGCTCCGAGAACCATCGCAGACATACCACGGACAGGTCTTAATATTCCTTCGGTTTTGATCATCCGTATGAGCGTACCGCCGATCCCTTCTCGAATGGTCGTGGGGGCCAAAGACTGCATTCGGGTCTGCAAGCGAAAATGTAAGACATAACCTTACAAGACTTAACCTAGCTGTCATAACAGCTGTTTGGTGTGCGGGAATTATTTCGTAAATGCTTCAAGGCGTTAAAATTCGCGGGTTTTCTGTGAAAAATTCGATTCTGTACTTACTTTTACTGAGTCTAGGGGATACATTACGCAATGTTCCATTACTCCGGCCATGGCTCCGGCGGTCATATGCGTAAGAACATTATTAGTTGGAAGCGTTTCATAATCGTCAGTTTTCATAATATCCTATTTTTCGGTGCGGACGACGTGTCGGCGGATCGGTCGCTGCAAGTCTCGTAAGCTGTCAATTCGTTTGCGCGAAATATTTGGTAGTTTTTTCGAAAATCGTCACTGGAATTTAGGGCACACGAGATGCCACACGCTCGAACGCAAATGAAAGAGACACTGGCTCCCCCACTCCGCGGTTGTCATGTGGCGACAGCACAAAATGGGAAGTCCGCGCAACACAAACCGCTTCTTTGATAACGAGGAATTGCCATTTGGAGTACAGGACGCCGAGAGGACGTCCAACGTAATAATGAGCAAGTGGGTAAACGCGCTTGGGAATTAACTGGAAAAATGAATCCGCCTCCCCGGAGGTATTTTCGTCCAGTCAAGGCTACCGCAATCATATCATACCTTGACCTTCACGCTGCCTGGCGGAGAATGTACAGGGTTAGGTAAAAGTGTGAAATCACTGATGTGATAAAACCTCACCAAATGCTTTGGGTTTTTCCAACTTTGTAAATATTACATAAGATTTTCCCTAAGAGAAATTATATATAAAAAATTGAAAGTATTATTAACAATAAATAACGCAATTTGACAATTAAAATGTCAGTCAACGCCAGGGCCGCCAATTGCAGAACAGAAATCACCAGAACGGTTCCTTTTTACCAATTCAATAATTTTTTGAATCGTTAAACGATAATTTGTTTAAACAATTATTAATTGAGATATGTATAAATAAGAATTTTTTATTTACATGAAATACTACAGCAAGACAAATAAATATCTAGATGTAATGCAGATGGCGCCACAGATTGGCAGGAAATGGAGGATTTAGTTTCGGATGACGTAATTTAATTAAATCTCTTGTTGGCTAGATTTTTTGTTGTTGAAACTTGAAATATTATTGACAGGTAATCCTAGATTAAAGAGTATTCTTTCATCTAAGCAGGTAATGCTGTCAGAGGTCGAAATTACAATAAACGTTCACTCTTCACTCAGCTCGGTTAGGTCTCTCTTGTCCTACTTTCTTTCTCGCTTTCCTGACCGCTGCAGGGCTGAGGGTAAACGTCTTAGCATCTGGGCGCCGCTTTCCGATTTGATAAGGGTGTCATGCAAAATTACAAATAACGATTTACGAGCATCTACTCAACGATGTGGAACATATCACTCACCGGGGCCCTTTTCCGGCCCCGCCAACTCCAGCGGCGAATCTAGATGCAGTACCTCCCTGTGGATATAGAAACTCGCGGAGAAGGTATCCTCGAATGTCCATCTTCGTACTTCGCATGCATAAAGACGAGCCCCAGGTGGATATTAGGGGTCTACGACATTTGGGTGAATGGCAAATGGGTGAACGACAAATGGGTGAAGTCATTTGGGTGAACGACATTTGGGTGCAAGCGACAAATAGGTGAATGCGACATTTGGATGAACGACAATTGGGTAAACGACATTTGGGTGAACGACATTTAGCTGAACGACGTTTGACTGAACGACAATAGGATGAACGTCATTTAGGTGAGCGACATTTTTCAGTTTACAAAAGCCGCCAGTGGACGTCGAAACGTCGAAACCCCCATTTTTATTACAAATTTTAAAAGGCGATATTTTTCATGTAAACTTGCGGCCAAAAAAAAGTGACCCGTCACATTGAAATTTAATGACGTTTTGATTACATTTACATAGCGTTTACTAGCCTTGCAGTTTTGGAGGTTATACTGTAATATAATAATAAAACTTCTCCCTTGACTAAAGGTTTAAAACGTAGTTTGTAGATCAAATAAAAGACATGCGTCCTTACGACTATAACTACATGTTTATTGTCCTCGTGTCGTTACGACAACTGATTCTAATAAACTAATGAACTCTCTGAGTTTTAAAAATTGATTAGTTAGTTAGCTTTGTCATCATATTTTATTTCCTTTCGCTCCGCGGACAGTGCCTGCATCGAGATGCTGAATAAGCATCGGATGCGCTTCAAGTTTACAGAAATATAATAATTCCATTACAATACTAAATGTCAAAGCAACAATTTAATTGACACAATATGACAGCTCCAATAATTTAGTACTTTGACAGATCGAAAGCCAATTTACAATACAAAAAAAGAATGGGTCAGCTTTTTTGACCGCAGGTTTAAATTTACATAGAAATTTTATGTGTCACATGAGAAATTTTTTTGAATCATAATTCATATAAACAAACTTATTTATTCAAAATTGTCGTTCACCCACAAATGTCGTTCACCCACAAATGTCGTTCCTAGATGTCGTTCACTCAAATGTCGCATTCACCCAATTGTCGTTCACCCAAATGTCGTTCACCTGTGTTGCATTCACCCATGGCCTTCTAAATGAAAAGCGAGTTCTATCTGGCCTGCGCAAAAGTGCAGTTCAGGCGTGCTCCGCCAAGCACTGCTTACAGGGCGCATTCTTAACCTAAAATCTTGACAGTTCTCAAGTTCTGTCACATGTGAACGGTGGATGAGTTCGTGTAAGAACAATTAATGTTATTGTTGTAAAAATTTGAGCATACTGGATATTATTTACGTTGGAATAAGGTGGAGTATTTATGTTCAATTTCGACAACTTAATTTAGCATTAAACTATTACGGTTTTAGATTAAAATCTTACCTGCATATACTCAGAATTTCTGTGGTAAGTTACAGCGTGTATAATAAAGCTTCTTTTCTCATTGTGCGTAATTATCAACGCCCTTTTTAATACGTTTTACATTATCAAAAGTCGAAACTCTTTTATGTAACTTGTTGTAATTATTCATAACACGAAAGTGCCAGTCTTTCTTTATTGCGCAAGCGTACTTCACTCCGACGAGATCAAATGATTTGTGCATGAATCTACAAAGTTTATACCACATAAATTATGTTGTATTACGGTAATTACAATATTAATTAATTTTGTGTGAACTCACTTTGATTGACAGTAATGACAGTGCACTTCACTCATTGCCGTCAGTGCCTCGTAACCAGCGCCAAAGTGTCGACTTTTGGCGTTTTCTCGAGCACAAAAATTCAATGTAAATTTTTCAAAACGCCCAGGCCAGTTAGAACTCGCTTTTGATTTCGAAGGCCATGCATTCACCTATTTGTCGCTTGCACCCAAATGTCGTTCACCCAAATGGCTTCACCCATTTGTCGTTCACCCAAATGTCGTGCTTTCGGATATTAGCATACCTTGCCTTCTGCGCGCACGTTCTCAGAATCATTGGTGCAACCTCATCATCAGAGTACGATTCCACACTAACTCATGACCATTCTTGGAAGCACAAGGCACTCCACAAGGTCAGGCATTCAGCTAGCTGTTTCCCGACATCGCCTCAGTGATCGCTGCACTGGGACCAATCCAATCCACGGCGACGTCGTATTGCTGGTGACAGTACAACACATCAAGCGTCGAGTGCACCAGATCCGCCATCCCGACGGTTCCTACACTTCGCCGAAACTGCGAAACTA
Organism: Dorcus hopei; assembly: GCA_033060865.1. Lineage (NCBI taxonomy): Eukaryota > Metazoa > Arthropoda > Insecta > Coleoptera > Lucanidae > Dorcus > Dorcus hopei. The sequence continues at coordinate 6,057,414 of CM065424.1, forward strand.
CCTCTGCCAAAATATCGCCATGTTCAGGTCGATATTATCTCTGGCAAAGTATCGCCTTCCCAAGGCCGAAATTCCACAGGAAACCCTTGTCAAACGTCCGCTACATTGTATTAACAACACTCGTGGGCGCAACCAATTTTCATACGTTTACCACACTGCATGTACGCGGAGACTGCCTGCTATCTTACCAAACCATAGACAAAATAAACAAACGTGCTCGTGATGTACGGATAAACAGGGTGTTAGGTTATTGCTTGGACAAATTAAAACTTTAGATTAAGGGTGTCAAATGGGATCAGAAAATACGTAGACGTGATGGATTGTCGGGACATTTTGAAAAAATGCAAAAAGAGCGAACTATTGAGGACCGCTGATAGTACTTACGTAGCGAGCGCCTATTAAAGCAGATGTCTTTTGCTCGTTGCACAATTGCAATAATTGTTTGACGACGGTGTACGACGCAGGGATACCGCCGCCGATATCTACGTATTGCAGCACGTGCATTGCACCTACATTCTCCGTACGTTAGAATAATGTCAACAATTTCGTTATTTGTGTAAGCTGACCCTGACCTCACACTGACCTACACACTCCGAAGTCTGTTGAGACACTGAACGTGCGTTATTTGCTTGTCGTAAAACAATAAACCATCTGGGAATTTATGGCAGGTGATTGACCGTCCGGATTTTTAACGATTTTTGTTTAATTTTTTTTCTGGAAAACGAAAGCCGCAGCACCCTCGAATGTAAAGGCTTTTTTACTCTACAGAGTGTTCTCAATACGAGGTTTGAAGGTGTCCAGTCAATTACCTAAGGCCCTGTATTGAGAATACACAAACTTTTCTTAAATTCTAAATTTGATAATTATACAATGACAACACTAAAGATTCTTGAAAATATGTCTTAAAATGAGATTAATAGTTTAAAATATGTCTATTTCAATAAAATTTCTTATATTTTTTATTAAAATAAAAAAATACTCAAAAACATGTAGGTACAGTTGCGGACAAAAAAATTCGGACAAGTATTATGATGTCTAAAATTTTCTGTTCACAACTGTAGTAATTTTTTTTTAATTTTCGATGTTTTACTGTTCTGTAAATACTTTTTAAAATTTTCCATTAAGTTAAATTTTGTAATATAAAATAAATACAGTAGACGCTCGTTAACGGAAACACCCAATACCGAAAACATTGCGCTAACGTAAACACCAAATTCGACTTGTAGACCTATACTCTCGATAAAAATGTCCCCGTGTATTAATTATTTTATTAACTGTAGCAGTTATTTGTTAAAACAAGTTTATTTAGGCAGAATCGGTTTGCCTTCTTTCATGGTTCTCATTACCCAACATGTGGGCAATAAGAGCCAATTCCATTTTTTATTTTAAATGAATATACAGTAAATACCCAGTACCCAAAAACATTGCGCTAACGTAAACACCAAACTTATGTTGCGGGATCAAATGGAACGCCAGATAATGTAAACAATCTGTACACCTGTATTCTCGATAACGTAAACCAGGCATGGGCATGGTAAGGGGAAGTATCTCCCACTACGCTACGCAATAGGTCAAACGAGTGTCGATTGCAGCTAGCTTGGTCCCATGAAATATAAAATTGTAGACGGCGGCGGTGCGGTATATTCGTTTTGATGCTGTTCATATTGAATTAAACCGAAAATTATTATAAATATTGTTTAAAAAAGGTTTGTTTTTCAATTTAAAATGGCCTCGAACTTGTACGACACTGTTAAACGCTAATAAACCAACATGAACTAACTCGCTCGGCGCTCTCTGTTTTTGATTTCGTTGATATGACTGAGTCAGTTATGTGCCGGCGCTTGTTTGTCTGAAACATCGAGATCGTCGCAAATAATTGGGGGTGGGGGTCGAGCTTTCGGCGAGCTCGTGCCCGTCCCTGATGTAAATTATTGTGGCGACAAACAGACGTCGATTTGTGCGGGGATTTCCATAACCCGGATGAAAGTGCTCTTTATCGGAAACTTCTGCCTGAAGAGACGCTTCATTTGAAAAACCTATTGCAGAGAGCAAACCAGAAAAACAGCGAATATCGTTTGTTGCATGAATATACGAATGCTACTGGCAGACACAAAATCATGTCAACCCTTATTCTTTTTGTATAGAATTCACATTTATAAAGATGCACTCGCTAATGTAAATAATTCGATAAAGTCGACATGCTTGATTTTTTAGTTCGTTCACGTTATCGAGCGTCTGTTGTAATTAATTCATTTATTTCATGTGTGGTAACCAGTTGACAGTTTGTAATTTTTAATTATTGAAACTATAAAATTCGTCCTTTTGTGAACTAAATAATATTTTAAATTATTACCAGAGTGAGGATTTTGTACGTTGCGGAGTTGGCAACATTGTCTTGAGTACGCTCTAGGCTTGAAGACTCGGGGTGTACGACGACGTAGTCATCGCTTCCATGTTTTATTTTATTTATCTCTAGCCTGCTCCACCTTTCATCAAGCTTCAATGAAACCTTCGGTAAAATAAAACAGGTCTAAAATGTACAAGAAATTGAATGAATTTTGTTGCAATGATGATAACGAACTGGACAACATGACATCATCAGAACTTAACTTTTATTTGTATTACTTAAGAAGAACCTAAAGGCAATAAAATTCAATGCCATTAACAAGAGTTTTCAGAGACCTTATTAAAAAAAATCTTTAATTGGATTGGCCTGTGATCCAATCATGTATGTACATACCTATTAAACTTGGACTTTCCAAAATGAAATATCGATTTTTAGATTAAATAAACAATACAATAAAATACCTTATCCTAACGCACATGTTGATAAATATATAATAAAATTGAAGTATATATCTTAAACGCGTCAAACGGATTTCCCAAGTGCTTCATTGTTCAGTCGAAACCCCTTGGCTTACACAAAACAAAAATTTTTAGAATAATTGATTTACAAGATAAATTCATTTTATCTTTTCAATCACCAATTCATTAATTACTAAAGCACTTTAATTAGTATATTTTTTTAAATTTTTTTGTGTGAAAATATCTTAAACATTAATCAATAACATATCATTATGATATGAGAAATAAAGAAAGAAAAGAAAGATCGTGAACAAAGTTGAATTATTATTAGGAGAAAATTATCAGTTGAATTCATTGTCGTTTTACAAAATTTTATTCAGATTATATTTCAATGGTATTTAACTAAAAAAATATTTTGTGATAAAATTTGATTAAGAAAAATTCTTTCAAAAATACTTTCCAAACAGTTCTCGTTAACTGTTTAACAAATGTGTGTGATAGTTTGTTATTGTTTAATAACATGGCTTAAAAAAGCGAACCTTTCCTATTTCCAAATCTATTATTATGGAAATTGTTCTGTTTGACGTCACATCCTTCTCAATTGACTTAAATAAAATTCTTCCTTCCCAGTACATACGTGATATAATGGAATTAATAACTGCACACCCAACTCGATTTATGTATACTTATACTTATACACAACGTTCTTTTTATTTTCCTCAATTTCACTTATACTCGTAAAACTTTAATTAAACATTTATTATAAAAATCATTACAAAACAATTATCTAATCTGGCATCATCCGAGCTTGCATGTAACCGTAGGCCAACAGTTTTATCTCGAGACGTGTAAATAAAAAATAAACCTCCGTGACATCGTCAGCAATGCAATCGGATTTTACGTGTTGTCTCGCTTTGGTTTATTTATTTTTTTTAAGTTGTACAAACGCCGGGCAAAATCCAAGCAGAACGCGAGATTACATCGAAAAGCGGCGAGCAAAGTCTTAGCAGTTCATTAAGTCGGTACGTGACTTCGCGAATTATTATTATTATTTTTTTTTATAATCAAACCGCAATTTTGGTTTAGGCACCTCAATGCCGACATGGTCCACAACACGACAATTGATTTGGAAAGTAAAAAAATAAATATATTTCGAAATTATTACAATCACCTCAGTTCAATGCAACAACAAACAATCAGAAATAATCCTAAACAAATTTTAATTACATGAATTATTTAAAACGTGGCAATTTTTTTTTTTACAATATAATAATTACATATTATTAACTCAACAAAAGAAATTGCATTACCTTTATGAAATTAAAATGTTTACTTATAAGCAGACTTGGGACATTTCGGAGCGTTGCCATGTTCACGCGGACGAGTGCGAGGACCCTTTGAAAAGTGCCTGTTCATTGCGTAGCCATGGCAACGCTCCGAATTGTCCGAAGTCTGCTTATAAGACTTTCATTGTTTTACATTTTATTTGTAACCAAAAGATTGTCTCAATATTTTATTTAAAAGTTAATGCATTCTCTTTAAATACTTCGTGCCAGCAGCTTCCATTTTTTGTTAATCTAAAAACCCTTCACTTTGTTCTATATTATTTTCTTATCATAAATGTGCCTCTCGTTATAAATGGGTTTTAAGAAATACGATTTTAATTTCTATTCTAAACAATTAGGAATAGGCGTGTACGAACAATAAATGAATCCAAGAATTTAAGTGATAACAAACGAAACGATAAACAAATAATAAACATTGCGATTCATCGAGTAGATAAAACGATTAAGAATTTCGATACAAATTTGAAAATTTCCGGCTTGTTGTAAGTCTATCATATAAGTATAAAATTGCCAAATTGCTTTCGACGGATTAAAGCGCTTATTAATCATGCAGTTATCACTAATTTTAAATTCGAATGCATTATACCGAGCCGTATTTGAGTATTATTAAAAAACGATATTCACTTCCTTGCATTTATTTTTAATTATAATTAAGTGGTACTATTAGCATTTGCGTTATTCCATGACGAGCAGAAACTTACCATCAGCACTAGTTATATTCCGCTTCATTTATAAACAAATAGTCAAACTTCTATTAAAAGATTACAACGCGATATTTACGTAATATTTTCACCGGGTACGATCGCGTCAGACCGTAAATGAAACGTGCGTTTTTGCAATTTTAATTAACAATCATTTAAATAATCGCATAATTCAGTACTCTGCTAAATAAACTCGATGATTCATGAAAATACTTTTAAAAAAAAAAGAAAGTGAATGTGAAAGTTGCAAATCTCATTTCCGAATTTGTTTACGCAATGCGAATCCTGGAATTGAATTGATTTGAGAGCATGACGCTGCAGTTTGTTGTGCAAACCGAATCGTAAATTTCGCGACTTATTAAAAGTCGATAATTTGCTAAACCGCATGTGAAATTTCTCGAACAATAACATTCAATTCACAGCTCGATCATCCTATTGATTCGATTGTTTGCGATTACAAATTGACAATGAGAACTTAATAGGAAAAACAAATAGATGTTTACGTAAATGTAGGACACGCTGATACGAGAGCAAGAATCTTGACAATAACAAGATACTTTCGCTGGATTCAAAATATCAATTTTAAACATCAATAAAAAATAAATTCTGAGGTAATTTCAAATTTTATTCGTTTTTAAAAAGTGGTAACGTCAATTCTCTTTTTTCGCTGAAGAAAATTGACGTGATTTTTAGTCTGGGAACCAACGGCCTCCAAAGCCTTTAATTGGGTTCAAGACAGGGCCGGCCTTCTAAATACCTGGGGGCGGGTGTAGTAAAAAATGTGGGGCCCTTTTCTGAAGGACAGTGTAATGGTGTAACAAACCGAAATTCTGTAACTACAAAAAATTATTATTTCAAAATTAAAAAATTAATCATAAAATTTAAACGTATGAGTCTGAATTAGAACAAAGCGATCAAGTTAAAACAAAGCATGTAGTTTTGCGCCATGCGTTGAAACTGTAACAATCAGTCCCTTTGCTTAGAGTAGACGAGCAATTCGAAGAATATACTCCGACCTGCAAACCTTGAGAATCCGCAAATGGACACAGGTGTGGAGTACTAATAAAAAAAACAAATGGCACGTCCTTTACCGGTAAATACAGTTTCATTCGGAAGCTATGCGCGAGATTGAAATATTTTTAATTTGGCTGTTACGGGTGATGTCATTTTACCCCTCTTAGAGACGCCAGATAGATTATATACATAATGTGATTTGCGTTCAAATCTCGTCGCGATTTTTCTACACTTCGGTTTCTTGCCAAATAAATTAATTTTCTCCTTAGTTTTATTTATATTCGGTAGGAAAGACAAAATTCTTTCTGTTTGGTTTTAATAAATGTAAGTAAGTTGTAAACGAAACGTCCTCGAAATTAAGCGTCTCAAATTTTGAATTGTTGGATGAATTCAGATTCAACGTTCGATAAGCCGAAAAACCTTTGCCCAGAGAAACATCAGAAAATGACAAGCTTTAAATGTACTGTGACGCGCCCACTAATTAGCCTTGTTTATTGACTGTTACGTACAAGTAAATAGACACTAAAACTGTCCAAACAAGCCACAACAATTGAAATTTATTGTTCCCTTAAGTAACGGTAGTGAGCACTTATCTTCAAGAGTTCCGGAAGGGATCATCCAGATGTTAAAACTACCACTAACATGCCTTAGTCTGGCCTCTGTCTGTTCTACCTACTCGAGTCAAAGGTTTTATTGCCGGCCGGCTACTATCGTCGGTTTTAGAGTTGAATGTTCCTACGGAACTCGTGCGATAAGTTACCAATCGTTCTAGCGTTTCCTAATTATGGCCCGATCGTCAATGTAACCCCGTGATTACGTTGTGATCACCTGGTTCTTTCGGTGCAGGCGGTAAAATAACTGTTCAGGACAAGGAATTAGATAATTTAAAGTGAAACGCAACAATTAAATTTAATTAGTTATTTATTAAAAAAAAAATGGGAAAAACTCCTGCCTCTGTGGGCCAGATATCGTGAGCGTAAAACCTTTGCGTTTGAAAATTACGATTTTCAGAAAGTACAGTATAACTCGTTTAACAACTTTCACTTTCGAACCTCGGCGCGATCTACTCTCTTTCGATTCACACCGTTAGTGGTTTAATGTCTACACAGATGGTTGTTGGAGAGCTCTGCTCCTTAATTAGATTAATAATAATTAATTGAATTTCAACTTAGCTCGAGTCTTGGTACCAGTGTTCATCACTTCTGATCATACTCAAAGACTGGTTCTGTTTAATAAACCAACGCACAATGTGTCACAGTGTACTTAATTAATGTAGTTCATTAATGAATTAATCAGATGTTTTGGAGAAGCATGTGATACAAAAATGCCCGTCCCGTACTTCCAAGAAAAACAATTAAAACACACCCCCTCGGACTTTGCAGCGAAATCCTGAAATCACTTCGACCAATCCTAGTCGTAGCATTCAGTTCACACGCACGCCTATCCCAGATGCCCAGAAATGTATCAAGAGCCCCCCCATAAACTTATCAGGAATGTTCGCTGTTTGTCTGTCGCAAATGAAGCCCCCATAAATTTTGTTATTCAAGTGTACAAACGGACATTTTTAAAGTATCTGTTGCCTGACTGAAAGGGAACAGACTCCAGCGAAGGTTTCAACTCGCCATGTAATTTGATATCCTTAACCACATGGGCCATTTATCTGCAATTTTGACGCGACAGAATGTGTACAAAATCTATTTAAACGTCAGGTAGATTTCTTTTATGACGTCGGTGCATCTATAGTGCTTCGAACGTCGCCAGTTTGGAAAAGAAACAGACAAAAACAAAACACTTCAACTTGAGCGTAATTCGATATGCCTTTCCCGCTAATGTACTATGACGCTCAACTTAAATGATACCATTTGACAGTTTCGTAGCCCTTACGCTGAATGTTCTTAAGGGTGTGGTTCGCATGCAGGAGTATCATTTAAGTTGAGCGTCGTAGTACATGTACCCGTGATTTTAACGCGACACACTTTTGTACAGAAATTCGAAATACAAAGATAAAGATTATTCTGACAGATTTACAACTAGCCGAGGGTGGTCCACTCTGAAAGGAAAAACGCGGCGCCTCGAACTGTTGACCTACCGCTCGCAAAAATACGGCTGCAACCTCCGAGAATCCGGCCATATGTTTGTTATTTGAAATTAGACATTTAACAATCGATTTTATTTTGTCTTACAACAACGCAAGTCACTTTTTTGTTGCAATCCAGAAAAGACTGTCACTTGAAACTTTGCTTAATAGATGGTAGTTGTACAATATAAGTGGGTTTCCTTTTACGTGAAAGTACAACTTTGAATTGTCTAGGAGCTGTCAACTTCCAGCTTCTTTTATGAAATAAAATTTGAGAATCCTTTAAGTTGGCAACACTGCTTTGAATAAATGTCATTCTTGTCGGTATTCTATACTTTATGGACTCACTGGCTTTGAGCATGTTTAGTAAAAGGGTACATTTGCGAAGGATTAATTCCCATAGTAACGATTGTGATCACAATCGGGAATAAACCATCAGATAAAGTTAACTTGGAGATGAAAAGACCGGGCCTTAAAAAAATCGAGAGTACACAATTTTTGGTACTGATAAAGAGTACGGATGGTAATCCTGATCAGTAGGGACAGTTCGTGTCGGCGCCTTTGATGTTCATACTACCGTTTTCACATCCAATATGGCCGTTATTGGCGGGCCTTCATTTTATTGCTACTAGATGTCACCGTTTGAAAAAGTGGCACGGATAAAAATGATTGCAAGTAAATCATAGAATACGATGTTGTTTGACACAACTTCAGGCTTTCCACACAACATGAATCCATTATAATCTAACAAAGATGGTTTTCCGTTCAATCTTTTTCATCATTCCGCATCCATCACACAAAATGCTAAATCAAAAAACGCAATTGATGAATTCACCGGTGCGTCACACGCGGCCGTTTGTGGAAGGTCCGCCAGTTTTCAGACATGCCCGACACGTCGGAACTCAGCGACATTTTTAAGTAAATGTGCGAGGTTCGAAGTACCAAAGAGCTTCCGAATTTAAAAGTTATTTATTTGCCATGCGAGATTTCTGTTTCTTTTAAAAAGTTTAAGTAGAAATTACGTTTTTTTAACAACATTCTCTTCACAGAAAAAAAAAAACCTTTCAAAATTTAGGTGCGGTTTTTCAATCATAAGTTTAACCTTCAGTTTACTGCCTCAGGAACAATTATTGTTTCCATCATTTTTAAAGTTGGTTCTTGTCCAATGAAATTTGTATCACAAAATCTTTTAACCGGCCACTAAATCGCACGATTTAGTGTCCGGTTAAAAGATTTTGTGATACAAGTTTCCATCATTGTTACTTTGGGAATAATTCGAAAGTTAGAGACAACTCGCGATTGAAAAACGGGCCTTAGTAGGCTAATTATGTAATTTTATAATAATAATAATAATAATAATAATTTTATTGGTGAATACAGATTATAAAAGTGCAGTGTTAATCATCATGATTATATGTAAATACATATCGTTATTCATTTTTAATAAAGCGAGCCAACCAGTTTGCGAAACGTCAAGTAAGTAAACTTGCGGTCAAAAAAACTGACCCATTCTTATTTTGTATTGTAAATTGGCATTCGATCAAAGTAGTAAATTATTGGAGCTGTCATATTGTGGCACTTTTAAATTTCTGCTTTGACATTTAGTATAACCACATATAACCTCCAAAACTGCAAGGCTGGTACACAGTATGTAAATCTAATCAAAACGTCATTAAATTTCAATGCGATGGGGTCACTTTTTTTGACCGCAAGTTTACATACTTTAATATACTTACTTTTGCTAGTTTTGCTCAATCTAAAGTTCTTTCCTTTTCCATATTACAATGTTACGAGCGAGAACTGACCTAAAATCTTCTACTTTCTAGTTTAACGAATTAACACAGACGCCATAGATCGTAACATTGGATAGAAAATGATATATTGCGACTTCTAGCAGTTTTTCAAATAAATTTCTGCGACATTTTCTCAATTATAGCTGGCAACACTGATGCGCGCTTAATAAAAGCTGTACCAGGGAAAACCCCAAGCTGTCCATACTGATTGATGTGTGTTATACCATACTATGATAAAGGTTGGCCGTGGAAGTGTAATATAGTAATCTGAGAGAGACGTTTTATCATTCATGGCCAACCTTTATCAAAAATTAATTTGGACATATTGCACTACCCTAAAGAAAAACAAAAGAAAAAAGCTACTTAGACTCGATTTTACAATTGTCGGATAAGCATTATTCTTGGAATAACGTGACGTGTGAGGTAGATATGAAGGAACATTAAAGGATACTTGGCGAACAGTTATTCCGTCCTTATTCCACGATTGTAAAACTGGGCCTTAGAGAATATAAAAGAGGAAAAAGTTAAAATGCAAACATTTCAGGAAGAGACTAAACTCCTTTGGTTCAGTTAAGGAACAAAGCCTCATCAAATGCTAAGGACAAAATGCAGATATTAAGCTAAGAGCTGAGATGCATTGATCCGAAATCTTTAATTTCATTTTTAACAATTAGGCCTAAAGATGAAACCAAAAAGAAAAAATACTTAAAGAATACAGAAGGGGAAGAATTAAAATGCAGGAGTTTGTGTAAGAGACTAAACGACAAGTTGAAAAGCGAGTGGGAGGCAAATTGAAATAATTCGGAAAAAGTGGAATGGAATGGAGATGGGAGAAAGTTGGAGGAAATGCACAGTGAAGAAAAAATGGTAAGAATGTCGAACGGATCAGCTGAAAAGAACAACGAAACAAAAAAGAAGATACACTAAAGAAAAGAACGTGCTTATTTGCGAGTGAAAAGTAAAAGTGACGTCTTCTAAAAAAGACGTAGACATTTTTACAAGATAACGTATGTCACATAAGTTTTGGGAAAATTTTCGTCCGCTTAAAAATAAATGTTAATGACTTGCAATCTAGTAACCGTTATAAACAAACATTCATTAATACTCAAACTTGTTATGACATTTCGTAGATGTCAAATAATTTGTTCCGTTATGTCGTACAAACTTGAAATTCGAAAAAGCATTTACAACCTGGTTGGAGAAACCGAGAAACGAGAACGAAAACGAGAAATTGTAAACATTTTTCGCATTCAAAATATTTCAAAAACAACGATTTATAGAACAATTAAAGAATGTGAACAAGGTATACCTTGCCTCAATTTACCAAAAAGTGGACGTCCGAAGTTGCTGACCGAAAATCATGCTAACCGAATTTGTGAAAGTGCAAAAGACCGAGTTGGAACATCATATCGAAAGTTATCCAGAAGATTTAATGTTTCTCATGAAACTGTAAGAAGGGTATTGCAGAAAAAAGGCTTAAAGTACCGTAAAAGACGTAAATGTCCACGTTATACAGAGGATCAGTTACAAAGAATTCCAATTTGTTGTCGTAGATTACGCCGAATTCATTTTGCAGACAATAAAATGATCATAATGGACGATGAAAAATATTTCACATTCTCTCACTCAGAAATGAAAGGAAACGATGGTTTTTATACCAATACAGTCTTTTTCTTTTGGTTTTCCCCTTTTGTCAATTATGTTTCCGAATTTGTCAAATGACTTTCCAATCCGCAGGCCTACTATACTTTGAATGGATTGGAAAGTCATTTGACAAATTAGGAAACACATTTGACAAAAGGGGAAAAGCAATAGAAAAAGACTGTAATATAGAAAATCGTCCAGATAATGTTAAATACAAAACAAACAAAAAATTTGAAGACAAAATTTTAGTTTGGTGTGCTATATCGGAGACCTTATGTTGGGCATGTGAGGGGTGAAGCTGTTAATGCCGACGTTTAACCGACAGATGTCTACCGAAGTTGCTCCAATTTATTACTACGACTCATCCACGTGATGAAGTAATGTTTTGGCCAGACTTAGCAACTTGCCATTATGCAAGAACGACTAGAACATGGTTAGAAGCTCAAAACATACCCTTTGTGCCAGAATCTGACAATCCGCCAAATGTGCCACAAGCTCGACCTATCGAAGATTTTTGGGGATTACTGACCAGAAAAGTATATGATAATGGATGGGAAGCTCAAAATGAAGTTCAACTAAGACAAAGAATATATCAAAAGATAAGAGAAATTGATGTAAACATCGTCCAAAACATGATGGGGTAAGTTAGACAAAAACTGCGTACCATTGAAAACCATGGTCCTTTGTCATTATTTTAAATATAGATTTAATTAACTTAGATATAAGATAAAATGTTGGCAAAGTGGTCATTTAAATAAATTACGTTATACTTATTTTAAAGAATTTAATTATTTTTTCCCAAAACTTATGTGACGTACGTTATTTCAGACTAAAAATGAATCTGCCAGGAAAGGCGAAAGTTGCAAAGATTACTGTACCAAAGGATTTGGAAGTTTGAAAACAGGGGAACAAGAATTTTGAAAACACGAAACTACTAAGGGGAAAGGGAGGCTAAGAAAGAGTGAGACGAAGAGGATTTGACAAAGGGATGGGATGGATTCAAATTGCAAGGGATAGAAAGATAAAATCAATTTGAGTCATATGAGTTTGCTTATTTTTACAAAAAAAAAAAAACAACTACATACTTATTAGGGATGTTCAGAATCGAATCGATTTATAGTTGAGTCGATTCTTTGCAAGCGATGCATCGAAAGAATCGAATCGGTTCAATTTGGTGTGAATCGATTCAAGAATCGAATCGGGAAGGTGTGGACATACAATTAATTTTTTATCACCGCGCCATCTATATGTTACTGGCAGCCAATAACTCAAAATGATAAAATTGTGGGTAGGGAAAGTCCGCGGCATAAGAACATTTCAAATCACAGAAATTTCTTTGACATTAACGAGCAAAAATTTGCGTTGCACACTTGAACAGTAGGTATATACGTATTTTGTATTTGAGTGTGAGTGTAAAATAATGCCTCCTAAAACAAGTGAAGCGTGGAAGCATTTTATTACTGATAACAGCAAATCTGTTCCTTGTAAACAGTGCAATGAAACCATAAAATATGATGCTGCGACATAAGTTTTAATTTCAAGAATAGAAATTGGTAATATATGTATTGAATCGAATCGATTCTACGTGTTTAAATTGAATCGATTCATCTGAATCGATTCCACATAATCGATTCAATTGAATCGATTCATTTAACTGTTTTGAGCATCCCTAATACTTATCCATATTCATCGTTGACGAGTCATTAAACAGCATGAGGAAATCGCCGCAGGAATTTGCATAATGGAATTTTAAATAAATTAGGAAGTAAACATAGCATGCATTAACAATATCAGTCCATAATTTACACATTTTGAAATTTGATCTGAGTTTATGTGCGAGTACAGAATAGTCAAAGCATTTTTACATTTCATTTTCCGTAGATAATTAGTTATTAAATGTGTATTATTTTCAACTAATTTTGTTGTTACATAATTCTTCTTTATTTGAAAATGTAAATTTAATGAAAATTATCCTATTACAAAATGTTATTACGATAAATCAGCTTTTATGTATTAAATATGTATTATTTTGAATTCATTTTGTTCCTAATCTTTTGTGATTTCAATTATTTATTTGGAATTGCGAAGTTTTCCAAAGTTATCGTGTAACAATAACTGCATTTTCAGGAATTACGTACATTTCGAAACTTTCTTATCGTGCACTTCTTATAAATTATTAATTATTTGTTTGAACACGTTTTTCACTCTAACTGCGATAAATAAATAGTGTGTCACAGCTATTTATTGCACAATTTTAAAAACAAAAATAAATTTTCTTTCAGACATTTTGCATATTGATCGGACGACTCTTAAACGTCGACGTTTCGCTGTTCATTGATAGCTTCTTCCTAAAATTGGACATTTTTAAAATTGTAAAAGAAATACAAATGAACTGAACAAAGAAAAGGAAATTTGAAAAGCTCGAAAGAATTTTCTTTTCTTTTGGTTTTCCCCTTTTGTCAAACGTGTTTCCGAATTTGTCAAATGACTTTCCAATCTGTTCAAAGTATAGTAGGCCTGCGGATTGGAAAGTCATTTGACAAATTCGGAAACATAATTGACAAAAGGGGAAAACCAAAAGAAAAAGACTGTATTTACATTAAGACGCAGTAAATGAGCGCAGTGAAGAATTTAAAAGAATATTGCAACTTGTAGTTGTACTTTTATGATATTGTAACGTTTTTAAAGGTTCATTAATTTTTATTTTAAAAACAAAACACGAAATAGTTAATAACTAATTTATTTACAAGCAAACTAATTTAACACTAACATTTAACAATAATTTATTTACAACCTTAAATCTAATTTATTTATAACAGCCGAGCGAAAGTTTATTACGCGGACTTTTGGGTCGAACTCTAACGCTGCATTCTAATCGAACTGTGTCACTCTCGGCCGCGTGCATTTTTATATATCGGGGTTGTTTTTCGGGAACATTCTAGACGGACAGTCTCGCTTGTCTGCCGAACTTTCTCGTGAAGACGCGTCGGCGATGACGCACGCGATAGGCTGGCTCCGCAATCGCCACACTGCCCCCTTCTTAAAAACGTTTCGTCTCGGAACGTTCCTCGTGATAGCCTTGAAGGAGGATGTCGAAATCGGCATGCTGGCCCTCTTTACAACTTCCGATCTGGAAGAAATAGCAGTCCACGGTTTTCTTACTGCCGACAGCTGCCTGTGGGTGGTGACTGCAGACTAGGACTTCAATTCCCGTTCCGTTGAAGATGACTTCTATCATGCTTCGAATGACCCTCCAGTCCAGTCCGTCTAGTCCGCAGCCCAATTTAGGAATGGCTAATTTCGTTTCCTTGCCTTCTACCAGCTGTCTCCTCAAGCTCCATAAAGATTTCCAAATACTGCGATAGTCAGGCTTACCGCTTGATGTCTTCTTGGTGACTAAGTAGTACACGTGTCGTCTTTGACCTGCTTCCGTGTCGATGATCTGCAGCTCTTGCCCACCATGGGATGCTGTCTTCGAGTTCCTCGACCTGACCGAATTTCTTCCGGAAGACCTGGGCTATCCCCTTGACATTTTAGGTCTTCTGCCACACAGTGGGCCAGACTGTACTCTGGTGACACTTGAAAAGGTCTTGCTGTCTCTGTGGTCACTCCGAATCGCGCCTTACTTCCTGTGGTGTGATGAAACATGATGGTTTCGAAGTTCACTTCGGAACCTTGCGTCCGTTGTACTATCCCTTCATTTTCTTCTCCGTTGTAAGGAGCCATTCGGTTGAAGTGGATAACTTTGGGTTTGCCATGTGGAATCTTCCTGATGCGATAAATGACATCGTTGATCCGTTTCATCACTTTGTAAGGACCTTCCCAAGATGTCTGCAATTTTGGGGATAGACCTCGACGTCTTTGAGGATTGTAAAGCCAGACCAGTGCTCAGGTTGGTATCCCCATTCTGAGCATTGATGTCATAATGCTCCTTCATTCGATCGCTGGCCGTCTGTATATTGTGACGCACTTGATTGTGAATGTCGTCCATTTTCCTGCGTAGATCGCTCACGTAGTCTTCGTCGGCAGGGACCTCACCAGGCTTCACGCCGAACTTCAGGTCGCAGGGCAGTCTTGGCTCTCGCCCAAATACCACTTTCGCTGGTGTCTCTCCTGTTGTCTCATGAACGGACGAACGGTATGCCAGTAGAAAAGGGGAATGTACGTGTCCCAGTCTCTGATGATCGGAGACGACTTTGGACAAAATAGCGGTTGATGGTTCTGTTGAATCTTTCCACCATTCCGTCCGACTGCGGGTGAAGTGCAGTGGTTCTAGTTTTCCGGACGCCGAGCAGAGTACACACGTTCTTAAACAAAACCGATTCGAAGTTCCTTCCTTGATCTGAATGGAGCTCCATGGGCGCGCCATATCGACTGATCCATTCACGGACAAGGGCTTCAGCAATAGTCATCGCCTCTTGGTTTGGTAGGGCGTATGCTTCAACCCACTTGCTAAAGTAGTCCATCACCACGACGATGTACTTATTTCCACTATTCGTTCGTGGAAATGGGCTGGCTACATCTATGGCAACTCTCTCAAGGACTTCCCACGTTGTGTACTGTTTCATAGGAGCCTTGCCTCGTCTGTGGGGGCCGTTACTAGCTGCGCAGACCACGCACTTCCTACACCAGTCCTTTACGTCTTCCTTGCAGTTCACCCAGTAGAATCGCTCGCGCACCTTTTCCATAGTCTTCTTGATTCCCAGATGCCTCCGAAGTTCCATCGTGAAGTTCCCTCAGAACTTCCGGCACCCTATTCTTGGGGATCAGTAACTGTGTCTTCTGTTCCGTGCCTTCCTGGTTCTCGATGGTTCGTTTCAGAAGACCATGATCCAGCACTATGGAGTCCCACTGCGCCCAGTACGATTTTACGGATGGTGCACAAGGTGCTATCTCTTCCCAAGTGAGGCCTTGCCTCCTACTTTTCCATTCCAGCACCAATTTCAAATCCTGATCGTTCTCCTGGTCTCGTCGCAATTCTTGACCTTGCCATTTGTCGTCTACGACGGCCGTCCTCGCAGTCGAGGCTACTTTCTCCTCCAGACGACTACAGTGCTTACAGTCTTCTGCACAAGTCTTCTCGACAGAGCATCGGCATTTCTATGGCTAGTTCCGGCCCGATGCTGGATTTCCAAAATCGTATTCCTGAAGTCGTTCGATCCATCGATGCGACTTGTCCTTCAAGGATTCTTGAATCGGAGGAGCCATTTTAAAGCGGCATGGTCCGTCCTCAAGAGAAAGTGTCTGCTGCACAAGTACTTGTAGAAGTGTTCTACCGTCTTTACCACGGCTAGCAATTCCCTTCTAGTGACGCAATAATTCCGTTCCGGCTTTGACAGGACTTTACTGAAATAGCCGATCACCTTCTCTTGCCCATCTTGTATCTGGGAGGCCGCCACCGATACCAACGTTGCTAGCATCTGTGTCTACGACGAACTTGCCTTCTGGGAGAGGGTAGCTCAGAATAGGAGCACTTATCAAGTACTGTTTTAGTTGTTCAAAACCAATTCGGCAGTGTTGGTCCCATTCAAACGGACGTCCTTCTTCAGTGAGTTTTGTCAACGGTTTTAGCAATGTCCGCAAACTCCGGGAACATAGCGACGATAGTAAGTGCATAGGCCTAGAAACTCCTTATCTGGTGTTTATTCTTTTGGAGTTATTGATCTTTCACGACTTGAATCTTTACCGGGTCCACGGCGATTCCATTTCCATTAACAATATGGCCTGAATAATTAACTTCCTTCTGGAACAGGTGGCACTTCTTGAGACTAAGCTTAAGTCCAGCCCCGCGAAGCCGCTGGAACACTCCTTCCAGGTTCTTCATATGGTCGTCGAAAGTTTTCCCCACCACAATTATGTCGTCCAGGTATACCATGCACGTTGTCCAAGACAGACCCTTCAGAACCGTCTCCATCAGTCTCGAATGTCGCTGGAGCATTACATAACCCGAACGGCATCACCGTGAATTGCCACAGACCCATACCAAGGGAAAACGCCGTCTTTTCTCGATCTTCTGGCGCTAGTTCCACTTGCCAATAACCACTCTTTAGATCCAAGGTCGAGAAGATCTTTGAACCAGCCAATGTATCAAGGGTGTCATCAATCCGCGGCATAGGATAGCTATCCTATTTGGTGACGTTGTTGAGCAGTCGATAGTCTACGCAGAACCGTGTGGATCCATCCTTCTTCACAAGCACCACCGGTGACGTCCATGGGCTGCTTGATGGCTCAATTACATTGTCTTTTTCCATCTCACGAATAATGCGTTCTGCTTCCTCCCGCTTCGCTAATGGTAACCTCCTTGGAGCTTGACGGATGGGTCTTTCTTCTCCGGTCTCTATCTTGTGTTTGACGATGTCGGTTCTTCCCTTAGGTCCATTTTCTACCTCGAACACATCTTGATAGCGACAGATCAGATTCTTTGCCTTTGACTTTTGCTCTGGAGTCAATTCCTGGGTCGTCGACATGACCATTTCCAACAACTTCTTCGGGACTCTCGTCTCTTGCGCGTTTGTTTTTATTTGGCGGGAAATGGAGGACACCATGGCGCAGCTTCCCAAGATCGTTCCTCTCTTGATGTTGACAGGAAAACAGTTCACATTCATTAGGCGGACTGGTATTTCCTTCTTTGCTGTCAACAACGTTTTCCCAACGAGAACTCCTCTTCCAATCTTCTGATCGTCGGCATTAGGTTCGACCATAATGACTTGCCCATCTTGGAAAGCGCCATTCAGGTTTCCGTCGACTATAACCTCGGTTCTGCTGGGCAATACGACATCTTCGGCGAGAACAACTCGAGCAGCCACGTCCTCTCGTTGATGTAGAATCAACTCGTCGTTGTTAACCGCCATCACGCCACGCTCAGATCCAATTGGAATCCATGGGCGCACATGATGTCCATGCCCAAAATCGCCTCGTCCTCTATTTCCGCTACCAGCGCACGGTGCTTGATGGGGTCGATCCAATTGTAATAGTCACCTCAACTTCACCATGGACAGTGGCTGATGTTCCGGTTGCTCCTCAGCCTCCACTTATTAGTCGGCTCGGTACGTTTTGATGATTTGATAACGTCGGGTCTTAAGATAGTCTTCGTCGCACCCGTATCCAGTAACATGGTGTGAGGGATGTCATCAATGGTGGCATCCACGAAGATACTGCTGGTTAATTGCCGCAGGGCTATCACTTTCGTGACTTTTGTCTTTGGGGGCCTTTGAATACGGGTCGACGTTTGCCCCTCTGCACCGACCCGTCTTAGTTTCCCTGTGGCTTCCTTCGTGAAGGCTCTTGCCTGGCCTTGGGACACCGCCTGCGAACATGTCCCTCTTCCTGACAATTCCAGCACACCAGAGGATTCTTTTGCCTCAAGGCTTGTTCCACAATGCGGCGAACATCCTCCGTGGTGGTATATAATGAGCCGCTCCTCTGCAGCAGATCGCACCTGGACGCTAGCGGGTTCTTCTTCTGGGGAGTTCATGGCAGCTCGTACCTTGACGTGTCCTCTTGAAACTCTCTTCGTCGCCTCATATTCCAAGGCGTAGGCCAATGCGTTCTTGGATGTCTTAGGGTGGGACATTCTCAATGCCTGCTGATTGTCCGGATCACGGATTCCACCCACGAAGGTCTGCAGCGTCAAACATTGCAGGAAATCATCAGGAGCTGCAGGATATGCCAACCGGCTAGGGCGCGCTACATCAGCCTCGAATTCTGAAGACTCTCTCCGGATTTCTGGTAACGGTTCTCAGCTGCGCATGGTACACGTCGGCCAGATGCGCCTGGCGTAACGCATCTCCAGCCGGTTCACCCAGCTTGTTGAAGTCTTCTTGTTCCTCTAGCGGCATCATTTGTAGCAGCATCGATAGCGTCCCCCCTCAAGGCCACAATTAACGAAGTGGCCTTTTCCCTAACCAAATCCATCCATTCGCTCTTGCTGCAGCTTCAAACTGTTTGAAGTAGTTAGGCCAAGAAGACTTCCCATCGAACGTCGGTGGTTTTATTTTCAATTTAGAAGTTTCCGCTGGTCCTACCACAGTTTGGGCCTCATTATTTTCTCTGGCAGTCCTGTTGGTAACGGATCTCGAACACTCGCAACCCTGCCATGATTTGCTCGAGATTCTTAATTTTATTATCCTGCTGGAATAGTATTTCTTCGACATTTTCTTGCAGATTCCTTGTCTCTTCGGATATTTTACTACTAGTTTATCTTCGAGCCCTTTTGACTGCTCTAGAAATTCATCCTTCAAATTTCCAGACTGTTCTCAGTTCTCGTCTAAATTTCTAGATTGTTCCAGCAATTTAGTTTGCAGTTCATCTTTGAAATTTCCAGATTGTTCTCGAAGCTTCTCGTCTAAGTTTCTAGATTGTTCCACAATTTAATTTGCAGTTCGTCTTTGAAATTTCCAGATTGTTCTCGAAGTTTTCGTCTAAATTTCTAGATTGTTCTCGAAATTTCTCGTCTAAATTTCTAGATTGTGCCAGCAATTCATCTTTTGAAATTTCCAGATTGTTCTCGAAATTTCTCGTCCAAACTTCTAGATTGTTCAGCAATTCATCTTTGAAAATCTTACTTAAATCTTGCAGGACCGCCCTGAGATTTCAAATAGAAAGGCTTCTGGATCCTCCCTGCTTCTAGTAGCGCTTGGTGTAGTCTCTCTTGCAAAATCGATTTCTTTCCGGAGATTTCTAATTCGCGCTCTTCTAATTCGGCTTTTAATTCGGTCACTTTTTAACTCTTTTAACAACATACCTTTTGAAGCCATTGTTTTTTTTTTCTTTTTCGACACTGTACTTTGTTTAATAATTTGTTTAAATTGAATTCAATTTTAATTGTTTATTTATTTTCACGAACCCACACTTGGCACCAATGTAACGTTTTTAAAGGTTCATTAATTTTTATTTTAAAAACAAAACACGAAATAGTTAATAACTAATTTATTTACAAGCAAACTAATTTAACACTAACATTTAACAATAATTTATTTACAACCTTAAATCTAATTTATTTATAACAGCCGAGCGAAAGTTTATTACGCGGACTTTTGGGTCGAACTCTAACGCTGCATTCTAATCGAACTGTGTCACTCTCGGCCGCGTGCATTTTTATATATCGGGGTTGTTTTTCGGGAACATTCTAGACGGACAGTCTCGCTTGTCTGCCGAACTTTCTCGTGAAGACGCGTCGGCGATGACGCACGCGATAGGCTGGCTCCGCAATCGCCACAATATGTTTTCGGAAATCCCCAACGTTGATTGGCAATGCAAGCACGTTCCAAATAATTGTAAATCCCACACGCCGTTCATTAAACTTAACTATGTAACTTCAGAGAAAAAGCTGCGCGTTGCAAAACTCCGCATTTTTTTAAATAATAATTTGCGTTTAGGTTCATTTCATCTCACAAATTGCTCTGATATTTTTTATCTGGGCCGCCGCAGAGATGGGACATTTAACCCGTGCAAGAAAGGTCAGCATTACGCCGATTAATAACAACATTTGCTGAAATTGTGTGTTGTATGGTTTTGTAATGTTTCCAAGCACTGAATGAATGAGTGCGTTATTAATAGGAATTGGGTTTTCCGATGTGCGTAATGAAGCATACGAATGCGAATTCACGTGTATTTTGATTAATATATCGAATGACATTTCCGTATTACTAGTTTTATTAATTTATTTATTTACTTACCTACTGTTATTAACGATGACACAATTTTTAGAATTAAAAAAGAATTATAGTCTCTGCCTATTGACACCGAATACAGTGCCTCTGAATAGCTGTGACGTGACAAGCTTGAAACCATAAATGGTAACAGAACGGCACTGGCTGTTACGATGAATGATGGCTCGTGTATTCCACAGCTGTATCTAAGTTTTTATTCAAATCTTTCAAAAATATCTACAATAAAGTAATACAATTTTTGTCATAAAGTATAACTATGGAAAACAAAAAAGTGAATTGAATTTTTTAGGGGATTCCACCAGAAATATTTTGTATCTTTGTATAAAAAAAGAAACATATTTAGAATACTTCGCCATGGCAACTTTCTTCAAATTCTTTACCAGAGTGTAATAATTGACCTAAAATATTCTTCTTGTCTTCCACAGACTTTAAAATCTTAAAACCTTATTTTTCTATTGCACATACATATATATAACAACAATAAAAAAGTGATTTGTATTCTCGTCAGAAATCTAATTAGTATTGACCTGCGTATGTAATTTTAATTACAAAATGGATTTGGCTAAGTAACTCGCACTCAAACAGATTTCTAAATCAGAACGTGACGAGTTATTACAGTTGGACGTGACATCTAACGTGCTCGCTAAAATTTGATCATCATGCGCCGATTTATTCCACGAAATTAATCGCGAGTTTTCCATTCGATCTTGCAAAAGGAACGCGTCACCTTTATTTAACACGTCCCGTGAATACAAGGAGCGTTTAAAAATAATTTGGTTCCACATATAAAAGTAATAATCACACTTCGGACATTCGGAGGGGGTTGCCATGGTTACGCAATGAATGGGCACTTTTCATTGGTCCTCGTATTGTGCAACCATGGCAAGTCTCCGAATTGTCCGAAGTCTGGTAATAATTTAATGAGATGATGAATTATAAAAGGAAGTATTATTGAATTTTATTTTTTATTTCTTGCAACTTTTTTGTCCGTAGATTCTACAGTAGTGAACACACTTTGCTTGGCATTAATGCGTAATGAAAATAAGATGGAATTTGACACAATTCTATTGCTTTTTCAAATTTAAAGCATCTAGTGCTACGAGCCCAGTCCCACTTCATTTGGCCCACTTACAAAATTTTCAATTAGCGCTCAAACAAAAGAAAAATGTTTGTGTATTTGATAGCAAATTAATCAGAAAATTCTAATCAAAGATGTATAGGTATATGTATGTACTAATTTTTAGTTTAAAAAAAATGTAGTTGGTAATATTACGGTAACATTACCGGTAACGTAACATTAAAAATAAATTGCCGGTAATTTAACAACACTGGTTTGTGAACGTTCGAGGATTTTGTAAAACGTTTGTATGATTTACCGCGGTCACATTTGGTGACCAGGTTATGCGAGAAACTAATGTTAAATAGCATGACTCTCCAGTACCTCCATGGACTATGATGACTATGAAAAAAGTAATAAGTACATTCGTAAGTTTATGGTTAAAATTTGAGTTTACATAAACGTGAATCTGACGTAACTTTGTTTAGGTACTTTTTTCGCGAAGTTTTAAGAAAAAGGATCACAATAAAATCAGTAATTAATAAATAATTGATCGTTTAATGTTTTCTAAGATGACATTGTATTTATTTATTTTTTTCAAAGGCAGTACATATGTATATGCAGTTAAAAATATCCTATTTATTTCTATTATTTTTGTAGAGTAAATTGTATTGGTTAGCGTGATTAAAAAAAAATTACAAAGCAAGTAATTTTTCACCAGTTATGTAGTGTTAATTGTTGCTCTGCTAATTAATAATATTTTACGACGTTTGCAGCTTCACTCCTTTTTATAATTTTTTTTCTCCGTTGGAGACGCAACAAACTAAAGCATATTAAGAGAAAGCTTCAGTTTTTAACTGAAACATTTTGCGTCATAATTAAAAAGTAGAAAAATAAAGAGACAAAAAACGAGACTCGTAATATTGCCCCGGCATTCAAAAAGCGGCGCACTAACGTCCAAAGGAAAGTACGGTTACATTTTTGGGGTTGAGTTTTCACCGTTTCAATTTCCACAGCTCTTTCGTGAGCTGGAAAACAAAAAAATAATTAATTTATTAGGGGTAGCACTTAAACTTTTCTAAAACACTCACCAGGTACACAACGCCTTCGCTTTTTTACTACCATTTTCTTATTTGCCCTCTTCATTGCAGGTAATCTTCTAAATAAAGTTTCTTTCGAAGCTGATTCTAGACCAACACAAAAATCATTTGATTCTGGTTTCACTACCACCAAAGAAGTAACTGACGTCACGAAAGAATACCGCAGAGCTAAATCCAACGCTTTTTGTTCGATGGTAGTCTTATCCTGTGCGATTTCGCATTCCTCTAGAAGTTGTTGCACCGTCAAGTAAGCCCAAAGGCGTTCTAAAGACGTCACTGGCCTTTCTATTTTTGGTTGTAATACTAAGAGACCATTTCTTCCGTAGCATCTCACACATGGCTCCTCCTGGAAATTTTCGCCACCTAAAAAATCGCTTGGTATAACGAAATCTTCTTTTGTAGAAGAAAACGAAACGTACTAAGTCTTCCTGATACGACTATTTCACCCCCGCCGAAAAGAAGTGGGAACGTGGTCTTTGTCAAACTGGTAGTATCCGGCATGTATTCGAATTTAACATCGCTTAGTAATGGAGAAGCTATTTCTTTGTAGAAGTTTTGTAATTGCAGGGCGGCGTCGGAAGCTTCGTAAATATGCCTAGAGAAGGCGTGGTTCTTTTGGGCCAACTTTTTCAAGAATGTTTTATCCGCATCTTCGCCAAAAGACAAAGTAAAAATTGAAACTTTTTCTTCGTTGAGTTTGGTAATCTGAAAAGATTCGGTGTCATTTGCAAAAAAAAAAAATCGTTTGCAAACTTTACGTCTGAAAATATCACGTCCTTATTGGTAATACCAACAGTTGGTTCCCCATCAGTCAAAAACATAATCATCGGTTGGGGGAGGTTCTTATGAACGCCGCTGTTTTTCTCTTTTTGGATTAAAATTAAAGCAAGTTTCAAAGCTTCGTAAATGTTGGTACCACTATGCGTTGCGAGTTTATTTATGAGTTCTTTTGCTTTCAAGATATTAATATGGATAGCAGGTGAGGCCGGTGGAAAATTCTGGTTCTGAAATAATTCAAAGGCGTTTGAGGAAGACGTATGTCTTAAATTACTTTGTACTCTACCTCCATAAATTCTTGAGACGCGATGGTGTTTCTGGGGTTCTGTACATTGTACACTTGCATGCGTGATTCGAAGGAAATAATGTGAAAATAATCCTCCTCATCTAACTGCTGAAGAATTGTGCTCATGGCTTGCTTCAACTGCCCTATTTTTTGACGTCTCATGCTAGAGCTTGTATCCAAGACGAAAATGATGTATTTATTTAAGGGTTTGATGTTCTCGGGTGCAAAAAAGTGGATGAAGTATCCATCTTGAACTAAAACCTAAATCTCCAGTAAATAAAAAAAAGAATGTAGGTTGTAGGTGCTGTATTAATTCTTGTCCAGATTTACTAAACACTTCTAAACAAGGCTAATATCAATAAAATTATTAAATTTCAATCAATCAATTGCAACTGGCAACGTCCTTTCCTTTTATTCACAAACAAAATTTAACATTTCCCAAATTTGAAATCAGAAATGTGTGAATTTACTTAAAATCAGCCAAATTATGTCAGGATTGTAATTTTTTAGCCCTCACCTCCCCTCCATTAGGATCTCTTTCGACATCATACTGAACAACAAATTGGCCAGCAAAACCTTCTTCCACGTTACTTCCAAAAATCGTCGCAATTTGCTTCTGCCTTTCAACGCTCGGTTTGAACCTAACCGCAGCACTCGTCGGGCCAAATTGATTTATCTGCGCTTTCGGATCTAAATCGCCTTCTTTTTCCGTAATTTCGTTACCACTGCGAAGCGGAGGTACTTTAACGAATTTCAACGGACGAGATTCGTCAATGAGGACCTGGAAGTTCCCCAAGAGAAATTCGCCTCGGCCAAAATTTTCCCACTTACATTCAATAATAGGTTTTCAACCTGCTGTTTTGGGTGGACGTTCACGATTAATTCGTACATGTTCTCTTTGCGTTTCAGCAGTTCTTCGTAGCTCAAAAGAAAAGTTGCGGTGCTGAGGGACTCTACGTTTACGGAAACGACGAAACGATTGGATTCTCTTGCGCTTGCGGCAACTTGAGCTGCTGCTCTTCCTCTTTGTTTGGCCTGGGAAATAAAAATTTGAGTCAAAAAAAGAAACCAATTTTGCAAATTAATTAATATTCGACCTCGTCGTAAATAAGCTGAGCTTCCTCTTTCTTTTTCACGTACGCTTTGTAACTCTTCTCGCCGATGATCATAACGAATTCGGAAATGAATGCCTTTTCGGGTAAAATCACGGAGAATGTAGCTTCTTGTGCCGAATCGTTTAAATTTCTGACTTTGCTGGTTACGATGGTATGCGCAAATCGATTTCGCACTTTGGTTTCTATTTCCATTTCGTAAATGTTTGGATCCATTTCTGTTTCCTAATTGTTTATTTAAAAAAATTGGCAAGCAAATTAATCTATCCATAAGTACAACATAAATCGAACCTTTTTGGAACTTGCTTCCGTTTCATTATTTGCTTTAGGAATAATAACAAAAGACTCGTCTTTTCCGACCTCCGAAATAGCTGCCATTTAGCTAATAGAAAATATATAATTTTCTCTGCAATAAAAAGGTTGTTTTCAGAAATGAAAATCTAGAGTTACTATAAAGCATTGACCAAGAGACACCAAACTGAACTGAAGCCACAGACAATGTGAAAGTGATTTCTATTTATAAACTTTTTGGCATTGTACAGTCAGAATTAAAAATAATGTATCTCCAATAAAACGTTAATCACTTCTGACCGCTATAACTTACTATAACTTTATTAAGGAGACATTACTTTTAATTCTGACTGTACATACCTACATGTTTTGCATAATTAGAAGCCATTTATCTTTTGAAGTCCGTTTGAAGATCTGTAGTTTAAATTCAAAATAGTTTCACTTTTTGATCAAAGTTAAAATTAATTTTTCCAATGTTATTGTTACTCACCTTCTTAAATAATCAATAAGTATTTTAGAATAAAAGAAGTTATAACAAAATTTTGTTTGACCTCCTACAAACTAAAGTTCACTTTCAAACGTTCACACAGTCACGCACATTATGCACGTATTTCTCTCAAGAGAGAAAAATACAGAAATAAAAATGATAGCGTACAAAAATATCCCGCCGGCTTATTCTCAGGAATTGTTATTAAACGGGAAACCGGGAATCGATGGATGGCATCCAAGATTGACACGCACACGAAATTATTAGATTTTGTAGAAAACTTCTGGATCACGGGAAATTCCAGCACACAAATAAGTTCACAACAGTACCACTTGAAAGTTCTAAAAATAAGTAATGTCCTATAAACATCAAAATTTAAATTTGCCGCCATGATGACTATACAGCGTGTTCACCGACTGCCGCGGTCTTCTCTACCGTCTATAGCAGCGATTCTCAACCTTCTTAGCTTCGCGACCTCCCAAATAGTAAATATAAATAAAATTAATATTTCGGGACCCCCCTCCTATAATTTTATGTCGCTGCGTTTATAGTGACGGGTATGAACATACATGTATGACGTGTACATACATGTTTAGGCTATTTTCGCGACCCCCTTTAATATCACTGCGACGCGACAAGAAAAAAAATTCAAACGAGCTAAGATGTAACTCAGTCAGTTCTACTTAATAAAATTATTTTTGGCTATACAGAGTGTACAGTAACTGAGAGCCATACCAAAATTATATTTTTTTAAATGGAACACCCAGTATATTTTTATATATTTCGAAAGTATGCATAACGAATAGGTAATAACCAAAAATTTAGGAAGTTTTACTTAAGAGATTGTAAGATATTGATATTTAAGTAATAGTAATATGTGTGCTTATATCTTTGTTATTTATATACATTTCGTCTTGAATTTTGTAGATACTCAATACAATATCTTTTCTACAGAAATTTCAAAACAGCTTCGGTCTCTCAGTTATTATGTGTACAGGGTGTTGAGTTTTGCAAAAGATAATTTTTCTCTAAATTTTCAAATGGAACACCCAGTATATCTAAACCCTCGTGAAACACTGTTTTAATAAGCTTTCATAAAATGCCAAATTTATATGCCTAAACTGAAGAAATTGCGAGAGAAAAATTAATTATTACTTTTTTATTTATTTAACCTTTTCGACCGGTTCTTCTGTTTTGATTTGCTGATAAATCAACGAATATGTTTTATTTTTTGTTCAATGTAATTGAATATGTTCCTGTTAAACTAATTGCTGTTTTTCTTTACGTTGAATATACTTAAATAACATTATTATAATAATTTAAAAAAATAAAATTTAGATTCACGTTGCCGTTTACTAGAAAAGAAGAAAACAGTTGCTATGAAGTTTGAATTGACAGAACAATTATTCAGATTAGTATTTATTTTCTCTATTGACACTACAGTGTATGTGATTCGCCAGTGAAATTAACCTAAGATACAGGTTGTACATGAAATTTGGTCTCACTTGAAAGACACATTGTCACTTATACATGATGACCTAAAATAGTACAAAATATCAATGGAAACATACACCAGATAAAAGCGCACGGCACAATCCATGTCTCGCCCGGTTGCATAAAAAATAAAAAAGTAACAAGTCAGGATTCCAAATATTCTGAGATATAACATATTAATTGATTTATGAGCAAATCAAAACAGAAGAATCGGTCGGAAATGCTAAATAATGTCAACATTGAAAGAAAAAAAACCAATTATTTTTATCTCGTATTTCTTCAGTTTAGACAAATACATTTGGCGTTTTATGAAAGCTTATTAAAAAAGTGTTTCATGAGAGTTTAGATATACTGGGTGTTCCATTTGAAAATTTTGAGAAAAATTATCTTCTGCAAAACTCAACACCCTGTACACATAATAACTGATAAACCGAACCTGCTCTGATATTTCTGTAGATAAGATATTGCATTAACTACCTACAAAAATTCACGACGAAAAGTTAATAAATAACCAAGATATAAGCGCTCATAAAACAGCAATTTTTTACACTTAAACATCAATATCTTACAAACTATTAAGTAAAACTTCCTAAATTTTTGGTTATTAAAAAATTTAATACAAAATATTAATAATACAAAAAAGATGAAAGCAAAAGACAATCGATTTTAGTGCACAATTCAATAGATTCATAAATTAAAAAAGAAATAATTTGAAACAAACAGTGACAAAACAAATTATTTCCCTTCCACGTGGTTAACCATTTTTAATTATTATATGATATTTTTTTAATCCATCAGTCAGAAATAAAACTACAAATTTGAGTTAGTAGGGACACTTGAATATAACTGTCACATTTGCTATTTTGAAACAATTTCCTAAAGCCGAATAAAACTTAAAAGTTTATAGATTATGGGTTTGTTCCAGCAACAGTTCGTAACTAGTTAGAAATCATCAAAAGCATGCAGTCATCAAAATTATACATTTGACGGCGCCGTTAAAATCCGTCATTACTTCGGTGAGCAAGTGTTTTTAACGGTTCCGAACTAATCACAAAATGCTGCTGGAACAAACCTAATAAATTAATTAAGCACTTGAATTTTTAAAATGTCCGTAGATGGTGCTGTATTGTATGAAAAAAGTAATAAGTACCTAAATGGTTTAGGGTAAAAAATTCATTTTATAGTTATAAACATGAATTTGATGTAATTTTGTTTAGTAGTTTCTTCGCGAAGTTTTAAGAAAAAGGATCACAATAAAATCAATAATCGATAATAATAGATCGTTTAATGTGTTTTAAGATGGCATTGCATTTATTTAATATATTTTTTTTCAATTACACCACATACGTATTTATATACAGTTAAAAATATCTTCTTGCATTGGCTAGGGTTAAAAAAAATACAGAATCAAGCAAGCAATTTCTCACCAGTTAGTGTTAAGCGTTGCTATGCTATTTAATAATCCTGTTATGACGATTGCAGCTTTTTAACATTTTGCCTTTCTCCGTGCTGGAGACGCAACAAACTTAAACATATTAAGACAAAGCTTTAGTTTTTAACTGAAATATTTTGCGTCATAATTAAAAAGTAGAAAAATAAAGAAACAAAAAACGAGACGTGAAATATTGCCCCTGTATTCAAAAAACGGCGCACTAACGTCCAGAGGAAGGAACGGCTACATTTCTGGGGTTCAAGTTTCACGGTTTCCACATTTTCTAGCGTTTCCTCAAATACCAACATTTCTGGAAGTTCCACACAACCTGGAAAACAAAAAATTAATTAATTCATTAGGGGTAGCAGTTAAATACTCACAACGTGCACGTCTCTTTCGCTTTTTTATTATCGTTTTCTTTGCCCTCTTTATTTTTATTTCATCGTCTGAAAATAAATCTCAATCAATTAGAAAAGCTTATTGTTGGTTTTATTTATGCAACCTCTTGCAGGTAATACTCTAAATAAATTACCTTTCGAAGCTGATTCTAGACCAACGGAAGAATCATTTGATTCGGGTTTAACTACCACCAAAGAAGTAACTGGCGTCACGAAAGAATACCGCAGAGCTAAATCCAACGCTTTTTGTTCGATGGTAGTCTTATCCGGTGCGATTTCGCATTCCTCTAGAAGTTGCTGCACCGTCAAGTAAGCCCAAAGGCGTTCTAAAGACGTCACTGGCCTTTCTATTTTTGGTTGTAATACTAAGAGGCCATTTCTTGCGTAGCATTTCACATTTGGCACGTCGTGAAAATTTTCGCCACCTAGAAAATCGCTTAGTATTACGAAATCTTCTCTTGTAGAAGAAAACAAAATATACTAAGTCTTCCTGATACGACGATTTCACCCCCGCCGAAAAGAAGTGGGAACGTTGTCTTTGTCAAACTGGTAGTATCCGGCATGTATTCGAATTTAACGTCGCTTAGTAATGGAGAGGCTATTTCTTTGTAGAAATTTTGTAATTGCAGGGCGGCGTCGGAAGCTTCGTAAATATGCCTGGAGAAGGCGTGGTTCTTTTGGGCCAACTTTTTCAAGAATGTTTTATCCGCGTCTTCGCCAAAAGACAAAGTGAAAATTGAAACTTTTTCTTCGTTGAGTTTGGTAATCTGAAATGATTCAGTGTCATTCGCAAAAAAAAAAATCGTTTGCAAACTTTACGTCTGAAAATATCACGTCCTTATCGGTAATACCCCTAGTTGGTTCTCCGTCAGTCAAAAACATAATCATCGGTTGAGGCAGGTTCTTATGAACGCCGCTGTTCTTCTCTCTTTGGATTAAAATTAAAGCAAGTTTCAAAGCTTCGTAGATGTTGGTCCAACCACGCGCATAAAGTTCCTCTATGACTCCTTTCGCTTTCAAGATATTATTCTGGATAGCAGATGAGGCCGGCGGAAAATTCTGATTCTGAAATAATTGCAAGGCGTTTAAGGAAGGTGTATTTCTTAAATTACTTTGTACTCTACCTCCCTAAATTCTTGAGACGCGATGTTGTTTCTGGGGTTCTGTACATTGTACACTTCCACGCATGAATCGAAGGAAATAATGTGAAAATAATCCTTCTCATCTAACTGCTGAAGAATTGTGTTCATTGCTTGCTTCAACTGCTCTATTTTTTGACCCATCATGCTAGTGCTTATATCCAAAACGAAAATGATGTATTTATTTAAGGGTTTGATGTCCTCGGGTGCAAAAAAGTGGATGAAGTATCCATCTTGAACTAAAACCTAAATCTCCAGTAAATAAAAAAGAAGAATGCGGGTATGTATTAATTCTTGTTCAAATTTACTAAACACCCCTAAACAAGGCTAATTTCAATAAAATTATTAAATTCTAATCAACCAATTGCAACTGGCAACGTCACTTCCTTTGTTCACAAACAAAATTTCACATTTCCTTAATAATTTGAAATCAGAAATGAATGAATTTTCTTAAAACCAAACAAATTAGGTCCGGATTGTAATTTTTTGGCCCTCACCTCCCCTCCATTAGGATCTCTTTCGACATCATACTGAACGACAAATTGGCCAGCAAAACCTTTTTTCACATTACTTCCAAAAATCTTCGCAATTTGCTTCTGCCTTTCAACGCTCGGTTTGAACCTAACCACAGCACTCGTCGGGCCAAATTGATTTATCTGCGCTTTCGGATCTAAATCGCCTTCTTTTTTCGTGATTTCCTTACCACTGCGAAGCGCAGGTACTTTAACGAATTTCAACGGACGAGATTCATCAATGAAGACCTGAAAGTTCCCCAAAAGAAATTCGCCCCAGTCAAAATGTTCCCACTTACATTCAACAATAGGTTTTCAACCTGCTGTTTTGGATGGACGTTCACGATTAATTCGTACATGTTCTCTTTGCGTTGGAGCAGTTCTTCGTAGGTCAAAATGAAAGTTGCGGTGCTGAGAGGCTCTATGTTTACAGAAACGACGAAACGATTGGAGTCTCTTGCGCTTGCGGAAACTTGAGCCGCTGCTCTTCCTTTTTGTATGGCCTGGGAAATAAATATTTGCGTCAAAAAGAAAAACCAATTTTGCAAATTAATTAATATTCGACCTCGTCGTAAATAAGCTGCGCTTCCTCTTTCTTTTTCACGTACGCTTTGTAACTCTTCTCGCCGATGATCATAACGAATTCGGAAATGAATGCCTTTTCGGGTAAAATCACGAAGAATGAGGCTTCTTTTGACGAGTCGTTTAAATTCCTGACTTTGCTGGTTACGATGGTTTGCGCAAATCGATTTCGCACTTTGGTTTCTATTTCCATTTCGTAAATGTTTGGATCCATTTCTATTTCCTTATTGTTTATAAAAAAAAATTGGCAAGTAAATTAGCCTATCCATAACTAGGTACAACATAAATCGAACCTTTTTGGAACCTGCTTTCGTTTCATTATTTGCGTTAGGAATAATAACAAAAGATTCGTCTTTTCCGACCTCCAAAGTAGCTGCCATTTAGCTAATTCAAAATATATAATTTTCTCTGCAATAAAAATGTGGTTTTTAAATAATGTTATAAATGAAAATCTAGTTACTACAAAGCATTGACCAAAAATGATTGAAACAGATATTAACTGAAGCCAGAGACAAGGTGAAAGTGATTTCTATTTATAAACTTTTTGGCATTGTACAGTCAGAATTAAAAATAGTGTCACTCCAATAAAAAGTTAAATGCGGCATAATCACTTCTGGTCGCTATATCATTTTATTAAGGAGACATTATTTTTAATTTTGACTGTTTATGTTTTGCATAATGGACTTTAAATCCATTTGAAGATCTGTAGTTTAAGTTCAAAATTAATTTTTCCAATTGTATTGTTACTCACCTTCTTAAATAATCAATAAGTAGTAGTAGTAGTTGTAATAAGAAGTTACAACAAAATTTTGTTTGACCTAAAATCTAAAATTCACTTTCAAACGTTCACACTTCACACAGTCACACACATTATGCACGCATTTCTCTCAAGAGAGGAAAATACAGAAATAAAAATGATAGCGTACAAAAATATCCCGCCGGCGTATTCTAAGGAATTGCTATTAAACGGGAAACCGGGAATCGATGGATAGCATACAAGACTTCTGCAACACAGGAAATTCCAGCGCACAAATAAATTCAAAACAGTACCACTTGAAAGTTCTAAAAATAAGCATTGTCCTATAAACATCAAAATTTAAATTTGGTGCCATGATGACTATAGAGTACAAAACAGTACCTGCGGCTACAATACAATTTGTGTTTAATAAAATAATCTAAAATAATAAATACATATAACAATAATATTTAAAAAAAAAACTAAAGACAATCGATTTTACAGCACAATTTAGTAGATTAATATAACGAGCGCCTAAATAAAAACCTGGTCAAGTAGGTTGTGATTGAGAATTTATCCATTGCATTTACATAATAGAATTACTAAATGTAGCCTACTTGACCAGGTTTTTATTTAGACACTTGTTATAAATATAAAAAGTATTTAAAAAAAAACATGGAAGAAAGGTGACGGAAACAAAAGAAATTATTTGCCTTTCACGTGGTTAACTAACAGATTATAAAAAAAACTGCATTAGATGGCGCTGTTCAATATCTTACACAAATACAATTTATTTCGTACTTTACTGACGGCAAGTGACATGTACTTATTGATCTTTCGCATCGCGGGAAATAGCTAGTGAACCACCTCCATAAAAACAAAGGAACAAAAAACGCTCGGCAGGTTTTAACAGATGGCGTTGTTGAATGTCTTACAACAACGCAAGTCACTTTTTTGTTGTCATCCAGAAAAGACTGTCAGCTGAAACCTTACTCAATAGATGGTATTTGTTCAATATAAGTGGGTTTCCTTTTACATGAAAGTATCAACTTTGAACTGTCTAGGGGCTGTCAACTTCCAGCTTTTTTTATGAAATAAAATTTGAAAATCATTTAACTTGGCAACACTGCTTTGAATAAATGTCATTCTTGTTGGTACAGTAGCGGACAATAAAATCCGGGCACGTCATTTGTGCAATGTAAACCTTACTTTTAATATTTTTGACATTTACTTCATATATAAAAAGTCACTAGTAATTCTGACGTTTCAAACAATTGTTTTTTTCTTATTTTGACGGAAATATAACCTCAATTAAAGCCTGATTTACCAAATTTGTTGAAATATGCACGACATGTCAAATTCTTGCTCGGATTTTATTGTCCGCTACTGTACTCTATACTTTATGGACTCACTGGCTTTGAGGATGTTTAGTAAAAGAGTACATTTGCGAAGGATTAATTCCCATAGTAACGATTGTGATCACAATCGAGAATAAACCGTCAGATAAAGTTAACTGGAGATGAAAAGAGCGGGCCTTAAAAAGAAACAAGAGTACACAATTTTTGATACTGATAAAGGGTACGGATGGTAACCCTAATCAGTAGGGACAGCTCGTGTCGGCGCCTTTGATGTTCATACTACCGTTTTCACATCCAATATGGCCGTTATTGGCGGGCCTTTATTTTATTGCTACTAGATCACTAGATGTTACCGTTTCAAAAAGTGGCAGAAAAAGTGACACGGACAAAAATGATTGCAAGTAAATCATAGAATGCGATGTTGTTTTGCACAACTTCAGGCTTTCTACACAACATGAATCCATTATAATCTAACAAAGATGGTTTTCCGTTCAATCTTTTTCCGCATCCATCGCACAAAATGCTGAATGAAAAAACGCCCATTTAAAAGCAATTGATGAATTCACCGGTGCGCCACACACGGCCGATTCGCCAGTTTCAGACATGCGCGCTCAAAAACTGTAGCACGGGAAACCCGAAGCTGTCCATACTGATTGATGTGTATACTGTGCTAAAGAAAAGAACAAAAGAAAAAAAAACTATTTAGACCCGATTTTACAATTGTCGGATAAGCATTATTCTTGGAATAACTTGACGTAGATGTGAGGTAGATATGGAGGAACACTATAAAGGATATTTGGCGAACAGTTATTCCGTCCTTATTCCACGATTGTAAAACTGGAGCTACAGAATATAAAAGAGGAAAAAGTTAAAATGCAAACATTTCAGGAAGAGACTAAACTCCTTTGGTTCAGTTAAGGAACAAATCCTTATTAAATATTAACTACAAAATGAAGATATTAAGCTAAGGGCTGAGATGCATTGATTCGAAATATTTAATTTCAACTTTATCAATTAGGCCTAAAGATGAAGCCAAAAAACAGAAAAAACCACTTAAAGAACACAGAAGGGGGAGAGCGTTCCAGGAAAGAAATAAAATGCAGGAGTTTGTGTAAGAGACTAAACGACAAGTTGGAAAACGAGTGGGAGGCAAATTGAAATAATTCGAAAAAAGTGGAATGGGATGGAGATGAGAGAAAATTGGAGGAAATGCACAGTGAAGGAAAAATGGTAAGAATGTCGAACGATTCAGCTGAAATGGACAAGGAAACAAGAAAGAAGATCCGCTAAAGAAAAGAATAAAGTGCTTATTTGCGAGTGAAAAGTAAAAGCGACGTCTTCTAAAAAAGACGTAGACATTTTTACACGATATTTCAGACTAAAAATGAATCTGCTAGAAAATATGAAAGTTGCAACTGTACCAAAGGATTTGGAAGTTTGAAAATAGGGGAACAAGAATTTTGAAGACACAAAACTATTAAGGGGAGAGGGAGGCCAAGAAACAGTGAGATGAAGAGGATTTAAAAAAGCCCGGCCTTGAGGGAAGAATTCAAATAGCAAGGGATAGAAAGATAAAATCAATTTTAGTCATATGAGTCTGCTTAGTTTTACAAAAAAAAAAAAAAAACTATATTTACATATCCATATTCATCGTTGACGAGTCATTAAGTAGCATGCGGAAATCGCCGCAGGAATTTGCATAATGGAATTTTAAATAAATTAGGAAGTAAACATAGCTTGCATTAAATAATAATTTCAGTAGTCCATAATTTATACATTTTGAAATTTAGTCTAAATTTATTGGAAGTGGCTAAACGTCCGCCGGCGGAACCATGCATTGTATTTCGAAATTCCGCCGTCCGGCGGATCTAAATAATCTTAATCGACAATTCCGCCGAAAATTCAACTGATTTGCGCAAGAACGGCGGAACATTACTCTAAAAACTAATAATACCGCCGAACGGCGGATTTTTTTGAAGAGAATGCTTAATCCGCCGTTCTGATGTTGTGATGTTAAAGTAATTCACTATTTTAACAGTTTTATTTACAAATTTCGAAGTTAACATACATCATGTTAAAAGTGGCCGGCCACTTTTAAGCATTCTCTTCAAAAAAATCCGCCGTTCGGCGGTATTATTAGTTTTTAGAGTAATGTTCCGCCGTTCTTGCGCAAATCAATCGAACTTTCGGCGGACTTGTGGGCTAAGGTTATTTTGATCCGCCGAACGGCGGAATTTCGAAATGTAATGCATGGTTCCGCCGGCGGACGTTTAGCCACGTCGAAATTTATTTGCGAATAGAGAATAGTCAAACCATTTTTACATTTTACTTTCTGTTGTCCTAAAAACTTACCGTGTGCTCGGCAGATGGCGTTTGTTTAAGCCAACTTCACGTCACCAAAACTTTATTTTTTTAAATGGGACATCTGTATTGGATGCAGAATTTAATTGTGTATTGACTTTTATTAGCCTTTTTTTAGACATTAACGCATTACTTAAAGGTTTCTCTTTGAAATGGCACAAATTAGATATTCCCTATTTTTGTGAAATAAAAAAATATGAGTTTAAAAAGGAAAGAGTGCTAAAGCATAAAAATTTGCAAAATTAAAAATATTTCAAAAACGGGATATCTTCTTTTCTATTCAAACTTACCTGTAGATCCTAAATTTGCAAGAAAAAGTATATGATTCCATTTAAAATATGTAATAAAGTTGACATCGACTTCTGGTACAACCGGAAGTTTAAGTACTTTGAAAATATTTTCATTAAAAAGCGCACTGTATGTATAGCGGCTGTAGGAGAGTACAAATTTTCAGAGAAAAATAATGAAGGCAAATGCCTAAACTTCTAATGAACGGGTTCCGTGAATCAGCCTGTATACATAGATAACAGGTGATCAATATCTTTTCTAATCAAGTGACCTATGGAAATAAAATCATGTGTCTTTGATTAGTTCATTATTTCTTGAATTCCTATTTGCATTCCTAAACAAAACGATAGGAATGCAATAAAAATAATTCAAATGGCATTTGAAATAATGAACTAAAGAAAGACATAATTTTTTTCCATAGGTCACTTGATTAGAAAAGATATTGATCATGCGTTAGTAATCAAATACCAGCTCTGTTCCAACCACGCTTTCTGACCGTTTAAGAAACCGTCATAATCAGTTGCTGTCAGATGTTGACAACTTTGTCAATAGACAAACAATAGACAGACCTAATAGATCATCGATTTTATCAATTGTCAACAGATGGCGCTGTTAGCAAACAATGGTAAAATA
The DNA here is from genome assembly GCA_033060865.1 of Dorcus hopei. Classification (NCBI taxonomy): domain Eukaryota; kingdom Metazoa; phylum Arthropoda; class Insecta; order Coleoptera; family Lucanidae; genus Dorcus; species Dorcus hopei. The sequence goes on from CM065424.1 coordinate 6,094,508, forward strand.
ATTGAAATAAAACCACAAATTTGAGTTAATCGCGTTACATTTAACACGTATAGATAATGATAAACTCGAAATTAAAGATTAAAACTAATTTAGTATCCATACTTTATTGATAAACTGAAACAGTTTCCTAAAGCCGAAAGAAACTTAATAGTTAATTAATTATTAATCACTTGATTTTTTAAAATGTCGGTAGATGGCGGTGTATTCTATGAAGAAAGTAAGTAAGCAAATACATAAGGTTATTTGCAACAGAACAGGGAACTATGTAGTTCGGAACCGTTAAAAACAGTTGCCCACCGAAAAAATGACCTCTTTTAACGGCGCCGCCAAATGTACAATTTTCATGACTGCCTGCTTTTAACGGTTCCGCTGTTCTGTGAATTTGATTTAATTCTGTTTAGGTATTTCTTTCGCGAAATTTTAAGAAAAAGGATCACAATAAAATCAGTAATTGATCGTTTAATGCTTTTTAAGATGGCATTGTACTATGTGTTTTTTTAAAAATGCCATAAGGGGTGGCTGTGGAAAAGAAAATTCATGTCTTAGCTCCATTCATTTACTTTAAATTTTCAGATTTGGCATGTGTTAGATGCCAAGCTACGACATGAGTTTTAATTTTCATGGCCAACCTTTATGGCATTTTTAAAAAAACACATGTTATTTAATATATTTTTTTTTCAAAGGCAGTACATACCAATAACTTCTATTTATTTCTATTATTTTTGTAGAGTAAATTGTATTGGTTAGCGTGACTAAAAAAAAATTACAAAGCAAGTAATTTTTCACCAGTTATGTAGTGTTAATTGTTGCTCTGCTAATTAATAATATTGTTACGACGTTTGCAGCTTCACTCCTTTTTTATCATTTTTCTTTTCTCCGTGCTGGAGACGCAACAAACTGAAGCATATTAAGAGAAAGCTTCAGTTTTTAACTGAAATATTTTGCGTCATAATTAAAAAGTAGAAAAATAGAGAGACAAAAAACGAAACTCGTAATATTGCCCCGGTATTCAAAAAGCGGCGCACTAACGTCCAAAGGAAAGTACGGTTACATTTTTGGGATTGAGTTTTCACCGTCTCAATTTCCACAGCTTCTTCTGGAAAACAAAAAATTAATTTATTTATTAGGGGTAGGAGTCAAACTTTTCTAAAACACTCACCAGGTACATAAACCTTTTTTATTTTTTTCTTTCTTATTGGGATTTCCACAGGTATTTCTGAAAATAAATCTGTTGCAGATAATCCACTAAATAAAGTTCCTTTCGAAGCTGACTCTAGACCGACGGAAGATTCATTTGAATAGGGTTTTTTATTTTTATATTTTTTTTGTATTTTTATTTCATCGTCTGAAAATAAATCTCAATTAATTAGCAAAGCTTATTGTTGGTTTTATTTATGCAACCTCTTGCAGGTAATACTCTAAATAAATTACCTTTCGAAGCTGATTCTAGACCAACGGAAGAATCATTTGATTCGGGTTTAACTACCACCAAAGAAGTAACTCGCGTCACGAAAGAATACCGCAGAGCTAAATCCAACGCTTTTTGTTCGATGGTAGTCTTATCCGGTGCGATTTCGCATTCCTCTAGAAGTTGCTGCACCGTCAAGTAAGCCCAAAGGCGTTCTAAAGACGTCACTGGCCTTTCTATTTTTGGTTGTAATACTAAGGGGCCATTTCTTCCGTAGCATTTCACATTTGGCACGTCGTGAAAATTTTCGCCACCTAGAAAATCGCTTAGTATTACGAAATCTTCTCTTGTAGAAGAAAACAAAATATACTAAGTCTTCCTGACACGACGATTTCACCCCCGCCGAAAAGAAGTGGGAACGTTGTCTTTGTCAAACTGGTAGTATCTGGCATGTATTCGAATTTAACGTCGCTTAGTAATGGAGAGGCTATTTCTTTGTAGAAATTTTGTAATTGCAGGGCGGCATCGGAAGCTTCGTAAATATGCCTGGAGAAGGCGTGGTTCTTTTGGGCCAACTTTTTCAAGAATGTTTTATCCGCATCTTCGCCAAAAGACAAAGTGAAAATTGAAACTTTTTCTTCGTTGAGTTTGGTAATCTGAAAAGATTCGGTGTCATTTGCAAAAAAAAAAAATCGTTTGCAAACTTTACGTCTGAAAATATCACGTCTTTATTGGTAATACCCCTAGTTGGTGCTCCGTCAGTCAAAAACATAATCATCGGTTGGGGAAGGTTCTTATGAACGCCGCTGTTTTTCTCTCTTTGGATTAAAATTAAAGCAAGTTTCAAAGCTTCGTAGACGTTGGTGCAACCACGCGCATAAAGTTCCTTTATGACTCCTTTTGCTTTCAAGATATTATTTTGGATAGCAGATGAGGCCGGCGGAAAATTCTGATTCTGAAATAATTGCAAGGCGTTTAAGGAAGACGTATTTCTTAAATTACTTTGTACTCTACCTCCCTAAATTCTTGAGACGCGATATTGTTTCTGGGGTTCTGTACATCGTACACTTCCACGCATGAATCGAAGGAAATAATGTGAAAATAATCCTCCTCATCTAACTGCTGAAGAATTGTGTTCATGGCTTGCTTCAACTGCTCTATTTTTTGACCCATCATGCTAGTGCTTATATCCAAAACGAAAATGATGTATTTATTTAAGGGTTTGATGTCCTCGGGTGCAAAAAAGTGGATGAAGTATCCATCTTGAACTAAAACCTAAATCTCCAGTAAATAAAAAAGAAGAATGTAGGTAGGTACTGTATTAATTCCATTAAGTCCAAATTTACTAAACACCCCTAAACAAGGCTAATTTCAATAAAATTATTAAATACCAGTCAACCAATTGCAACGGGCAACGTCACATTGTTCACAAACAAAATTTCACATTTCCCAAATTTGAAATCAGAAATGAATGAATTTTCTTAAAACCAGACAAATTAGGTCCGGATTGTAATTTTTTGGCCCTCACCTCCCCTCCGTTAGGATCTCTTTCCACATCATACTGAACGACAAATTGGCCAGCAAAACCTTCTTCCACGTTACTTCCAAAAATCGTCGCAATTTGCTTCTGCCTTTCAACGCTCGGTTTGAACCTAACCGCAGCACTCGTCGGGCCAAATTGATTTATCTGCGCTTTCGGATCTAAATCGCCTTCTTTTTCCGTAATTTCGTTACCACTGCGAAGTGGAGGTACTTTAACGAATTTCAACGGACGAGATTCGTCAATGAGGACCTGAAAGTACCCCAAGAGAAATTCGTCCTGGCCAAAATTTTCCCACTTACATTCAACAATAAGTTTTCAACCTGCTGTTTTGGGTGGACGTTCACGATTAATTCGTACATGTTCTCTTTGCGTTTGAGCAGTTCTTCGTAGGTCAAAAGGAAAGTTGCGGTGCTGAGAGGCTCTACGTTTACAGAAACGACGAAACGATTGGAGTCTCTTGCGCTTGCGGCAACTTGAGCTGCTGCTCTTCCTCTTTGTATGGCCTGGAAAATAAAAATTTGAGTTAAAAAGAAAAACCAATTTTGCAAATTAATTAATATTCGACCTCGTCGTAAATAAGCTGCGCTTCCTCTTTCTTTTTCACGTACGCTTTGTAACTCTTCTCGCCGATGATCATAACGAATTCGGAAATGAATGCCTTTTCGGGTAAAATCACGGAGAATGTGGCTTCTTTTGCCGAGTCGTTTAAATTCCTGACCTTGCTGGTTACGATGGTATGCGCAAATCGATTTCGCACTTTGGTTTCTATTTCCATTTCGTAAACGTTTGGATCCATTTCTGCTTCCTAATTGTTTATTTAAAAAAATTGGGAAGTAAATTAGCCTATCCATAAGTACCTACAACATAAATCGAACCTTTTTGGAACCTGCTTCCGTTTCATGATTTCCTTTAGGAATAATAACAAAAGACTCGTCTTTTCCGACCTCCGAAGTAGCTGCCATTTAGCTAATAGGAAGTATATAATTTTTTCTGCAATAAAAAGGTGGTTTTTAAATAATGTCAGAATTGAAAATCTAGAGTTACTACAAAGTATTGACCAAGACACACCAAAAATGATTGAAACAGATATTAACTGAAGCCAGAGACAAGGTGAAAGTAATTTCTATTTATAAACTTTTGGCATTGTACAGTCAGAATTAAAAGTAATGTTTCACCAATAAAAAGTTAAATACGGCCGCTATAACATTTTATTAAGGAGACATTACTTTTAATTCTGACTGTACATACATGTTTTGCATAATTAGAAAACTATCTTTTAAATCCATTTGAAGGTCTGTAGATTAAGTTCAAAACTGTTTCACTTTTTGATCAAACAAAATTAATTTTTCCAATTTTATTGTTACTTACCTTCTTAAATAATCAATAAGTACCTATTTTAGAATAAAAGAAGTTACAACAAAATTTCGTTTGACTTAAAATCTAAGATTCACTTTCAAACGTTCACACAGTCAGACACATTGTGCACGTATTTCTCTCAAGAGAGAAAAATACAGAAATAAAAATGATGGCGTACAAAAATATCCCGCCGGCGTATTCTTAGGAATTGTTATTAAACGGGAAACCGGGAATCGATTGGATAGCATCCAAGATTTACACGCGCACGAAATTAATAGATTTTGGAGAAAACTGGATCACGGGAAATTTCGGCACACAATTAAGTTCACAACAGTACCACTTGGAAGTTCTAAAAATAAGTAATGTCCTACAAACATCAAAATTTAAATTTGCCGCCATGATGACTGTAGAGTACAATACAGGGTGATTCTTAATTTACCTGACAAAACAAAATAAAAGAATCGACGTCACAGATTACGACAAAAATGTAAAAAAACAATTTGTGTTTAATAAAATAATCTCATGTAAAATGCAATTATTAATATTTATTTATTCATAGAGCATCGCAGTTTTGGGATAAAACAAAATAATAAGACACGGTCTTCTTTACTAAAAATAAAACGAGAGATTCAATAAAAAATAAATTCATTTTTAAAAAGTGGTAACGTCAATTATCGCAGAAGAAAATTGACGTGATTTTTAGTCTGAAAACCAACGGCCTCCAAAGCCTTTAATGGGGTTGAAACAAAATAATAAAAATCAAAAAACATAAAAACAGACAATCGCTATTACGACACAATTGAACAGATTAATATTAAAAAAAGAAAATTAAAAAGAACGCTGAGAAAGCAAAGAAAACGAAATAATAGAATTTTTAAAAAGTATTAACGACAAACGGCAATCGATTTTGCATCACAATACAGAAGATTAAAGTAAATTTAAAAAATAACTGTGAGATGACATAACAAAGAAAACAAATAAACAAGATTTTAAAAAATATATAACAATAATATTAAAAAAAAAAAAACTAAAGACAGTCGATTTTACAGCACAATTTAGTAGATTAATATAACGAGCGTCTAAATAAAAACCTGGTCAAGTAGGTTGTGATTGAGACTTTATCCATTGCATTTACATAATAGAATTACTAAATGTGGTCCACTTGACCAGGTTTTTATTTAGACACTTGTTATAAATACAAAAAATATTAAAAAAAAAAAAAACAGGGAAGAAAGGTGACGGAAACAAAACATATTATTTGCCTTTCAAGTGGTTAACTAACAGATTATAAAAAAACACTAGATGGCGCTGTTCAATATCTCACACAAATACAATTCATTTCGTACTTTACTGACGGTAAGTGACACGTACTTATTGATCTCTCGCAACGCGGGAAATAGCTAGTGAACCACCTCCATAAAAACAAAGGAACAAAAAACGCTCGGCAGGTTTTAACAGATGGCGGTGTTGAATGTCTTACAATAACGCAAGTCACTTTTTTGTTGCCATCCAGAAAAGACTGTCAGCTGAAACCTTACTCAATAGATGGTATTTGTTCAATATAAGTGGGTTTCCTTTTACATGAAAGTATCAACTTTGAACTGTCTAGGGGCTGTCAACTTCCAGCTTTTTTTATGAAATAAAATTTGAAAATCATTTAACTTGGCAACACTGCTTTGAATAAATGTCATTCTTGTTGGTACAGTAGCGGACAATAAAATCCGGGCACGTCATTTGTGCAATGTAAACCTTACTTTTAATATTTTTGACATTTACAGTTGGTTCTTGTCCGATGAAATTTGTTTACGTTTCGCAGTCGTTCGACCGCTTCGTCAGAAACGTAAAGTGTAAAGTGCGCGATTTAGTGTCCGCTTAAAAGATTTTGTGATACAATATTTTTGACATTTACTTCATACATAAAAAGTCACTAGTAATTCTGACGTTTCAAACAATTGTTTTTTTTCCTATTTTGACGGAAATATAACCTCAATTAAAGCCTGATTTACCAAATTTGTTGAAATATGCACGACATGTCAAATTCTTGCTCGGATTTTATTGTCCGCTACTGTACTCTATACTTTATGGACTCACTGGCTTTGAGGATGTTTAGTAAAAGAGTACATTTGCGAAGGATTAATTCCCATAGTAACGATTGTGATCACAATCGAGAATAAACCGTCAGATAAAGTTAACTGGAGATGAAAAGAGCGGGCCTTAAAAAGAAACAAGAGTACACAATTTTTGATACTGATAAAGGGTACGGATGGTAACCCTAATCAGTAGGGACAGCTCGTGTCGGCGCCTTTGATGTTCATACTACCGTTTTCACATCCAATATGGCCGTTATTGGCGGGCCTTTATTTTATTGCTACTAGATCACTAGATGTTACCGTTTCAAAAAGTGGCAGAAAAAGTGACACGGATAAAAATGATTGCAAGTAAATCATAGAATGCGATGTTGTTTTGCACAACTTCAGGCTTTCTACACAACATGAATCCATTATAATCAAACAAAGATGGTTTTCCGTTCAATCTTTTTTCGCATTCATCACACAAAATATGCTGAATGAAAAAACGCCCATTTAAAAGCAACTGATGAATTCATCGGTGCGCCACACACGGCTGTTTGTGGAAGCTGGAAGATCCGCCAGTTTTCAGACCTGCGCGCTCAAAAACTGTAGTAACAAAAACCCCAAGCTGTCCATACTGACTGATGCGTATACAATATTATGCTAAAGAATAGAAGAACAAAAGAAAAAAAAAACTATTTAGAACCGATTTTACAATTGTCGAATAAGCATTATTTTTGGAATAACATGACGTAGGTGTGAGGTAGATATAGAGGAACATTATAAAGGATATTTGGCAAACAGTTATTCCGTTCTTATTCCACGATTGTAAAACTGGACCTAGAGAATATAAAAGAGGAAAAAGTTAAAATGCAAACATTTCAGGAAGAGACTAAACTCTAGTTTGGTTAAGGAATAAAGCCTTATTAAACGTTCAGGACAAAAGGAAGATATTAAGCTAAGGGCTGAGATGCATTGATCCGAAATCTTTAATTTCAATTTTATCAATTAGGCCTAAAGATGAAACCAAAAAACAGAAAAAAAACACTTAAAGAATACAGAAGGGGTAGAGCGTTCCAGGAAAGAATTAAAATGCAGGAGTTTGTGTAATACACTAAACGGCAAGTTGGAAAACGAGTGGGAGGCAAATTGAAATAATTCGGAAAAGTGGAATGGGATGGAGATGGCAGAAAATTGGAGGAAATAACGAAAAATGCACAATGAAGAAAAAATGGTAAGAATGCCGAACGATTCAGCTGAAATGGACAAGAAAATAAGAAAGAAGATCCACTAAAAAAAAGAAAGTGCTTATTTGCGAGTGAAAACTAAGAGCGACGTCTTCTAAAAATGAATCTCCTAGAAAATATGCATCGATTTTTACACTTAGAGCGGGGATAGTTCAGGAATGGACATCAGCTGCGGTTACCATAAGACGGATTTTGGAACTGTACCAAAGGATTTGGAAGTTTGAAAATAGGGCAACAAGAATTTTGAAGACATAAAACTATTAAGGGGAGAGGGAGGCCAAGAAACAGTGAGATGAAGAGGATTTGAAAAAGCCCGGCCTTGTGGGAAGAATTCAATAGCAAGGGATAGAAAGATAAAATCAATTTTAGTCATATGAGTTTGCTTAGTTTTACAAAAAAAAAAAAGCTATACTTATCCATATTCATCGTTGACGAGTCATTAAGTAGCATGCGGAAATCGCCGTAGGAATTTGCCTAATGGAATTTTAAATAAATTAGGAAGTAAACACAGCTTGCATTAAGCATTAAGTAATAATTTGAGTAGTCCATAATTTATACATTTTGAAATTTAATCTGAATTTATTTGGGAGTAGAGAATAGTCAAACCAATTTTACTTTCTGTTGTCCTAAAAACTTACGTCTGTTTAAGCCAACTTCAAGTCACCAAAACTTTATTTGTTTAAATGTTTACTTTATTGGATACGTACTTTGAAAGTATTTTCATTAAAAGGCAAATGCCTAAACTTCTGATGAACGGGTTCCGTGAATCAGCCTGTATACGTAGATAACAGGTGATCAATATTTTTTCTAATCAAGTGACCTATGAAAATAAAATCATGTGTCTTTGATTAGTTCATTATTTCAAATGCCACTTGAATTATATATTTGTATTGCATTCCTATACAAAACGATAGGAATGCAATAAAAATAATTCAAATGGCATTTGAAATAATGAACCAAAGAAAGACATAATTTTTTCCATAGGTCACTTGATTAGAAAAGATATTGATCACGCGTTAGTAATCAAATAATAGCTCTGTTCCAACCACGCTTTCTGACTGTTTAAGAAACCGTCATAATCAGTTGCCCACCGAAATATTGATCGATGTTGACAACTTTATCAAGTGTAAAACTTTGGAGAGTGCATGCTTTTGACGGTTTCGAATCCGTCACAAAGCGTGGTTGGAACAGACCTAATAGAGCATCGATTTTATCAATTGTCAACAGATGGCGCTGTTAGCAAGCAATGTTTAGAGTTCCTATATAAATAAGAGTTGGGGCATGAGGGGTCACGTTTTGATTGGTTGGACCCAGTTTCCATGGATAATTAGATTGTATCTGTAATTTGACGTTCAAAATTTTAAATTGTCATCATAAGTTTTTGATATTAGCTGTGCCCTGATTGTTCAGCAACATATTACAAAAATTTGTCGAACAAGACTTTTTATTCCACCGATTTCCTAAAAGCTTGAAATTGAGGCACAATTGGACATTAAATAGTCAAATTCAGAAGTGCAGTAATGAAGATTATTTATTTTTTTAGAAACTAAAAGCTCGGTTATTCACGAGGTGTTGTTTGACGTTCGTTCAGCCGACTGTTTTGAGTAAAGTCGTTTTGCATCATCAATGTGCATTTCACTCAAACAAAGCGTTATGGAACAAAACGAAACAGTTTTGTTGTAAAACGTTTATGCATACAGCATTGCTGCAAGATAAAACGAAATGTTTTTCAGTTCCACAAAACGTTTTGCCTGAAGACGTTTTTGCTTGATCAGTCTGCGCCCGGCCTTAGGCGTCTTCAGACAAAACGTTTTGTGGCACTGAAAAACATTATGTTTGATCTTGCAACAATGCTGCATGCATAAACGTTTTACAACAAAACTGTTTCGTTTTGTTCCATAACGCTTTGTTTGAGTGAAATGCACATTGATGATGCAAAACGACTTTAGTCAAAACAGTCGGCTGAACGAACGTCAAACAAAAATTTATGTTTGCACTCCAGACACGTTGCTTTTTGTTGTAACCTGTTAGATTGTGCCTGCCGGTAACGCACACTGATTAGACAGAAAACGTTTTTATACAAAGCAATTCGTTTTGTTGGACAACGTTTTGTTAGATGTCGCCGCACACTGATTAAACAAATATAGGTTTGTTCGTTTGTACTGCACGAAGTTACACTGAAAACAGTTAGGTGTAGTTTTGCACAACGTCACGTGATGTGCAGTGTAGTTTCGTGCAGAAAAAACTTTAGAGACAAACGAACGCAATTTAAACATGCGTGACAGATAATCAGTGCAGTTAACCTTGCTTTCATCCAGGTAAGAGCATAAAAAATAATGGATCCTACAAAAACGTATAGGTCTGTTCCATTTGACAGAATTTCCAACTCTGAACCGTTCAGATCATGCGCAGTATGAAATTTATATCCAATTTTGTGCACTGCTCATGCTCAGTAAGGTTCGGAACTCGAAATCCTGACGAATGGAACGGACCTTATAATTATAACTGTACGGTGACAGACGTTGTTCCTGTGAATCGGTGCTATATTTTAAAGTCACGCGAAAGTGAGTACTTGTAATATTTTTACTGTGAACTATTTTTATATTAATAGTTATTTGTATACCAAGACCTAAATTTAATTTATCTGTCAGTTAGAATGTGTACATTCAACTACGTCATATTCCAACTGACAGATAACCTTAGAAGTGAGATTTTTCAGGTTAGGATGTACTGCACTTTCTTGTTCGCACTTTAAACACCGAGCAAGAAGGTGCAGTCTAGAGTAACTTGGAACAGATTGCACTGGACAAACGAACGCGATCAGTGCACTTGCACTGTGACAAACGAACGCATTTTTCTGCACTAGGGCACTTGGTGTGCACTGGTGTAGACAAACGAACAAACCTTATGTCTTTTCACACAACAATTTGTTTAACAGCGTTGTGTTTTGTTGGCAAGTATTGTTTCATCAGTGTGCGATGGTACCTATTTAATGCATGTAAAAAGCAGATTTTGGCAAGTTCAAACAAAAACGTTTTGTCTAAAGACGTCTTTGCTTGATCAGTCTGCGCCCGGCCTTAGGCAAATACATAAGGTTATTTCCAACAGAACAGCGAACTATGTAGTTCGGAACCGTTAAAAACAGTTGCCCACCGAGAAAATGACCTCTTTTAACGGCGCCGTCAAATGAACAATTTTTATGACTGCCTGCTTTTAACGGTTCCGAACTAGTTCGCTGTTCTGTGAATTTGATTTAATTCTGTTTAGGTATTTTTTTCGCGAAATTTAAAAAAAAAGGATCACAATAAAATCAGTAATTGATCGTTTAATATTTTTTAAGATGGCATTGTATTTAATTTTTTTTTTTCAAAGACAGTACATACCAATATCTTCTATTTATTTCTATTATTTTTGTAGAGTAAATTGTATTGGTTAGCGTGATTAAAACAAAATTACAAAGCAAGTAATTTCTCACCAGTTAGGTAGTGTTAATTGTTGCTCTGCTATTTAATAATATTTTACGACGTTTGCAGCTTCACTCCTTTTTATAATTTTTTTTCTCCGTTGGAGACGCAACAAACTAAAGCATATTAAGAGAAAGTTTCAGTTTTTAACTGAAACATTTTGCGTCATAATTAAAAAGTAGAAAAATAAAGAAACAAAAAATGAGACGCGTAATATTGCCCCGGTATTCAAAAAGCGGCGCACTAACGTCCAAAGGAAAGAACGGTTACATTTTTGGGGTTGAGTTTTCACCGTTTCAATTTCCACAGCTTCTTCTTGAAAACAAAAAATTAATTAATTTATTAGGGGTAGCTGTCAAACTTTTCTAAAACACTCACCAGGTGCACGACCCTTTCGCTTTTTTATTACTCTTTTCTTAATTACCCTCTTCAATTTTATTTCATCGTCAAATACGTTGGCTTTATTTATGCAACCTGTTCCAGGTAATCCTTTAAATAAAGTTCCTTTCGAAGCTGATTCTAGACCAACAGAAGAATCATTTGATTCTGGTTTCACTACCACCAAAGAAGTAACTGACGTCACGAAAGAATATCGCAGAGCTAAATCCAATGCTTTCTGTTCGATGGTAGTCTTGTCCGGTGCGATTTCGCATTCCTCTAGAAGTTGTTGCACCGTCAAGTAAGCCCAAAGGCGTTCTAAAGACGTCACTGGCCTTTCTATTTTTGGTTGTAATACTAAGAGGCCATTTCTTCCGTAGCATTTCACATTTGGCACGTCGTGAAAATTTTCGCCACCTAGAAAATCGCTTAGTATTACGAAATCCTCTCTTGTAGAAGAAAACAAAATATACTAAGTCTTCCTGATACGACGATTTCACCCCCGCCGAAAAGAAGTGGGAACGTTGTCTTTGTCAAACTGGTAGTATCTGGCATGTATTCGAATTTAACGTCGCTTAGTAATGGAGAGGCTATTTCTTTGTAGAAATTTTGTAATTGCAGGGCGGCGTCGGAAGCTTCGTAAATATGCCTGGAGAAGGCGTGGTTCTTTTGGGCTAACTTTTTCAAGAATGTTTTATCCGCATCTTCGCCAAAAGACAAAGTGAAAATTGAAACTTTTTCTTCGTTGAGTTTGGTGATCTGAAAAGATTCGGTGTCATTTGCAAAAAAAAATCGTTTGCAAACTTTACGTCTGAAAATATCACGTCCTTATCGGTAATACCCCTAGTTGGTTCTCCGTCAGTCAAAAACATAATCATCGGTTGGGGAAGGTTCTTATGAACACCGCTGTTTTTCTCTCTTTGGATTAAAATTAAAGCAAGTTTCAAAGCTTCGTAGATGTTGGTCCAACCACGCGCTGCAAGTTCCTTTATGACTCCTTTTGCTTTCAAGATATTATTCTGGATAGCAGATGAGGCCGGCGGAAAATTCTGATTCTAGAATAATTGCAAGGCATTTAAGGAAGACGTATTTCTTAAATTACTTTGTACTCTACCTCCCTAAATTCTTGAGACGCAATGTTGTTCCTGGGGTTCAGTACATCGTACACTTCCACGCATGAATTGAAGGAAATAATGTGAAAATAATCCTTCTCATCTAACTGCTGAAGAATTGTGTTCATGGCTTGCTTCAACTGCTCTATTTTTTGACCCATCATGCTAGTGCTTATATCCAAAACGAAAATGATGTATTTATTTAAGGGTTTGATGTCCTCGGGTGCAAAAAAGTGGATGAAGTATCCATCTTGAACTAAAACCTAAATCTCCAGTAAATTAAAAAGAATGTAGGTATTGTATTAATTCTTGTCCAAATTTACTAAACGCCCCTAAGCAAGGCTAGTTTTAATAAAATTATTAAATTCCAATTAACCAATTGCAACGGGCAACGTCACTTTGTTCACAAACAAAATTTCACATTTCCCAAATTTGAAATCAGAAATGAATGAATTTTCTTAAAACCAGACAAATTAGGTCCGGATTGTAATTTTTTGGCCCTCACCTCCCCTCCGTTAGGATCTCTTTCCACATCATACTGAACGACAAATTGGCCAGCAAAACCTTCTTCCACGTTACTTCCAAAAATCGTCGCAATTTGCTTCTGCCTTTCAACGCTCGGTTTGAACCTAACCGCAGCACTCGTCGGGCCAAATTGATTTATCTGCGCTTTCGGATCTAAATCGCCTTCTTTTTCCGTAATTTCGTTACCACTGCGAAGCGGAGGTACTTTAACGAATTTCAACGGACGAGATTCGTCAATGAGGACCTGAAAGTACCCCAAGAGAAATTCGTCCTGGCCAAAATTTTCCCACTTACATTCAACAATAAGTTTTCAACCTGCTGTTTTGGGTGGACGTTCACGATTAATTCGTACATGTTCTCTTTGCGTTTGAGCAGTTCTTCGTAGGTCAAAAGGAAAGTTGCGGTGCTGAGAGGCTCTATGTTTACAGAAACGACGAAACGATTGGAGTCTCTTGCGCTTGCGGCAACTTGAGCTGCTGCTCTTCCTCTTTGTATGGCCTGGAAAATAAAAATTTGAGTTAAAAAGAAAAACCAATTTTGCAAATTAATTAATATTCGACCTCGTCGTAAATAAGCTGCGCTTCCTCTTTCTTTTTCACGTACGCTTTGTAACTCTTCTCGCCGATGATCATAACGAATTCGGAAATGAATGCCTTTTCGGGTAAAATCACGGAGAATGTGGCTTCTTTTGCCGAGTCGTTTAAATTCCTGACCTTGCTGGTTACGATGGTATGCGCAAATCGATTTCGCACTTTGGTTTCTATTTCCATTTCGTAAACGTTTGGATCCATTTCTGCTTCCTAATTGTTTATTTAAAAAAATTGGCAAGTAAATTAGCCTATCCATAAGTACCTATAACATAAATCGAACCTTTTTGGAACCTGCTTCCGTTTCATTATTTCCTTTAGGAATAATAACAAAAGACTCGTCTTTTCCGACCTCCGAAGTAGCTGCCATTTAGCTAATAGGAAGTATATATTTTTTCTGCAATAAAAAGGTGGTTTTTAAATAATGTCAGAATTGAAAATCCAGAGTTACTACAAAGTATTGACCAAGAGACACCAAAAATGATTGAAACAGATATTAACTGAAGCCAGAGATAAGGTGAAAGTAATTTCTATTTATAAACTTTTGGCATTGTACAGTCAGAATTAAAAGTAATGTCTCTCCAATAAAAAGTTAAATACGGCCGCTATAACAACATTTTATTAAGGAGACATTACTTTTAATTCTGACTGTACATACATGTTTTGCATAATTAGAAAACTATCTTTTAAATCCATTTGAAGGTCTGTAGTTTAAGTTCAAAACTGTTTCACTTTTTGATCAAACAAAATTAATTTTTCCAATTTTATTGTTACTTACCTTCTTAAATAATCAATAAGTACCTATTTTAGAATAAAAGAAGTTACAACAAAATCTCGTTTGTCTTAAAATCTAAGATTCACTTTCAAACGTTCACACAGTCAGACACATTGTGCACGTATTTCTCTCAAAAGAGAAAAATACAGAAATAAAAATGATGGCGTACAAAAATATCCCGCCGGCGTATTCTTAGGAATTGTTATTAAACGGGAAACCGGGAATCGATGGATAGCATCCAAGATTGACACGCACACGAAATTATTAGGTTTTGGAGAAAACTTCTGGATCACAGGAAATTCCGGCGCACAAATAAGTTCAAAACAGTACCACTTGAAAGTTCTAAAAATAAGCATTGTCCTATAAACATCAAAATTTAAATTTGCCGCCATGATGATTGTAGCGTACAATACAGGGTGATTCTTAATTTACCTGACAAAACAAAATAAAAGAATCGACGTCACAGATCACGACAAAAATGTGAAAAAACAATTTGTGTTTAATAAAATAATCTCATGTAAAATGCAAATATTAATATTTATTTATTCATAGAACATCACAGTTTTGGGATAAAACAAAATAATAAGACACGGTCTTCTTTACTAAAAATAAAAATCACACGAGAGATTCAACTTCAACATTTGCAGCGCACATTGTGTCATTATTCAATAATGCAAAACACCTTATGGATAAAAACATTATGACGATAAATAGCACTTTGATTTCAACTATTAATCAAAATAAAGCACACAACAAACACTACAAAGTATACGTAAAAAAAAATATCCGCTTTTAATAAGTTTCAATGGCCAGCATTCTCTTTTCCATTCGCTTTTAATTTCGACATCTGAAAAAATATTTTTAATGAATTTTAAATTGCACAAAGTACTACCAACAATTAATACAAACCAAATTAAAGGGCTTAATATTCAAATTGCTTTTAAGGCTCAGTGAATCCCGGCTTTTATGTACCGCAATCCTTGACGTATTGTTTGCCTTCAAAATATTTGCCGTCTCTCGAGCTTTGAGCAGTTGGAAAGACGAAGTGCTGTCCTGTCCAATGCTGTTGCTCCTCTTCATACCCATCGGTCTTTCTTCATTTTTCAAATCGTTAGTGGATTTCCTCCTGTTTATCTTCGACGACACCGTCTCAACCTTCGCTGGTAAATTCGGCTCAGAACCAGAATGATTATTTACTTTATCTGTACTGTAAGGTTTAATGTATAAAAGGAAAGAAAATATTTTAATGCTTTTTAATACTTACCTTGTATTTCTGGAAGCGTTTGATCTTGATAGGGGGGAAATGGAGTAATCGAATTTACGCTGGCCTAATTGAGCTGACGATTTTGGGGATTTCAGTCTGCTTATATTAGTATTGCCACCACTGCCTGGTGTTGACTGAGCTACAGGATGTAATTTGGATTCCTTAAAAAAAAAAATATCCATGCATCCAAAAATTTGTTTGAAAATCGTTTAAATATAACTTACTTCAATGGGCGTACTTGTACATTTCCTCTTAGATAGTACTTGACCTTTTGGTGGCGTAATGACCTTTGAGTTTTCACCATGACCTACGAAACCATCTAAAAATAATTACAAGTCAAATGAGGCAATGGAAAACTTGTAGTATTTTAATTTTAAATACTAATGCACCAAAAATTTTAAGTATTGTACATACTTTTAACTTTTGACATTCTACCAACAGGAATCACAGCTTTCATAGGCCCTCTTCTGCTGCTCACTATCTCTTCACTTCTTCTGGGTTTAAGCTTTCCAAGGGAAGATGGTTTTGATGAAATTGAACCCGCCATGCTATTTCGACCGACAGGCAACTTCTTCAAGTTCTTTTTATCGATTGAAGACACCGACATACTTCTGCTTCTTTTAGCTTCAGTCACCTTCGTGGTTTCTTTGCATTTGTTTGAATTCTTATCAACCTTAGGAGATTCTCGTTTTTTCTCCAGGAAACTAAACGATTGACTCAGGCGTCTGTCGATGCCCGATTTCCCAGAACCAATCTTACTGATATTACTTCTTTGAATGTCATCGGTTTCAACTGATGAATGCCCGGAGTCCTCTGAAAACTCTTCGGCTTTTGATTTTTCTGGGCATAACATATCTGCAAGACACATGATTAAATTCTGGCCCTGCGCCTGCTGTTCGCTGTTGCGATTTTCATTCTTGAATATCTCCGAGAGGTTCTTTAAGATGTCCTTGGCGTCTTGTGATGACTTTGATTTGTCAGAACACTGAGATGCTTGACTCACAGACGTACGTTGCAAATCAAAGACGTTGGACAGGTTTTGGAGAAATTCGTTTCGACCGAGTGAGCTCGTGCCTGTGCTGCTAATGCGTGATATATTAGTTTTGTTGTTAAAATCGCAGGCACTGTTTTCCTGCAACTCGCTTGACTTAGTAGATTCAATTTGTAAATTGTTTGTAATACTGTTATCGGCTTGTTTCGTCGTAGGGATCATTTTGTCGACCAGTTTGAAGACGTCTTCTTGCAACTTGGGGCTTTCTTGAGCTACTTCTTCTTCCAAGATTTCTTCCCACTGAGGCTGAGGTATTGAGTCTAATAAATTCACTTCCCCACATGCTAAAGTTCAAAAAGCTATTGTGAAATTTTAGAAGTAAGTGAAATGAATTGCAGTATACTTTTATTTAATTTTCAACACAACAAACAAATGTTATCAAAACAAGAAAAATTCAAAAATTTTTACTTACATGTTTCCAAAATTGATCCATCAACCATTTTTGAAGTGATGTGTTCAGCTTCAGCAATGAAAACCAATTCATTCTACGAAGAAACAAGCTTAAAATAAAAGAAACTAAAACCAACATAAAAGTACTCACAAAATCATCTCTGAATTCGCTTTCAGACTTATACTCATCCTTCCAATTATTTTCAACATCGCAAAGCTCAGTTTCATGTGTCTGTTCTACTATGGCAGGAAGTGACTGGATTCTCAACCGATTAAACTTACTTATAAGTAAGTCTGTTTCTTCAGCATCAGGCGAAACCTTCTGGAGAAACGCGTTATTAAACTTTGAGTTGTGTGAAACAGAGTAGATAGGGGACGGATTGCCGGACACTGACGTTTGAGAACTTAACGAAACAAAGCTGCCCGAGGAAGTGCTTATCGAAGCGGTCGATTTTCTTGATGCTGCACTACACTGGCTGTGCAAGAAAGCTGTATTCAAGGGGCTCAGCACGTTTTGTTTCGAAGCTTCTGACGCTTCAACGAAGATTTCAGGTATATTTAAGCACCTTCTGTTAAAACTCGGTTCGTCCTCGAAGAAAACAGAATCGTCCAGCAATTCGACGGATATGTTGAGAGTGCGAAAGAAACTAGAGCTGAGGACACCGAGCGATTCTCTGTTTTTAAATCCAGCATCTACGCGTGGCATTGACTCACGTCTTATATCGATACCATCTTCGTTGACGCTGTTTAAGAAGCCGATTATGCTTGGATGAAGAAGACCAAGAGACTCCTTGGGGCGTTCAAAGTTGTTGACGTTTTCAAAACTTGGAAATGAATCACGTCCAATATCTTTGAAGTCAAAGTCGGAAAATTCATTCGCATCCATTCTGAAAGTGAAAAAATCATTAATTTTTTTCTGTTTATTTATTTGGTTTTATTTGGCTTTCGGATATCGCAAAAACTGATGCGTGAAAACGAACATGCTTTTTGGTTCTGCACTTTTGTGCAGAACCAAAAATTACTTTTACTTACAATTACTTTTTAGTAATTGCGACAAAATACGTAAATTGTACCTGTGTTTCTGGAATTCTGCTTTCACTTAAAAAACGATTTCATGCGCAAAAATTATTCATAAAAACCGACAAAACTTATAAAATGTGAGCAACATATCTTGCAGGTTGCACAAAAAGTGATCATGCGGAAAAACGTGATTGTAACACATACCTTTTTGGTTTGAAGACTTCTGGAACTTCTGCTTTTGTTTAAGAAGTGATTTTAAATGCGGGAGTTATTCAGAAAACGCATTTAAAACCAACAAAATTCACGAAACACTTTTCAACACACATGACAGTTAAACCGCATTTGATTTCTGTTTGGTACTTTGGGATGCGTGCAGAAATTAAAGTCGCTATCCTTTTCCATCGTCCTGAAATAAAAGAAGATGGAGCAACCGGAGTTTCCGAATTCCTGAATGTACCCCACGTTTAACCAATAAAATTAGCTAAACCGGTTTTTAAATTATTGGCGCGAAAATTTGAAAATTGGGGATTTTTAAGATTGTGTTCATTGATGTAACGGCACGCTTTAAATCGAGAAGCAAACTTTCTAAAATTATTACTCGTCGAACAGAGCAAATACAAAAATTAAGTAGTATATAAACCGTTGGTTCTGGACCCCAAAGCTGTTCATGGGTATATTCTAGGTAAATTCATTTAATTTTTATACATATATTATAACTAAAGTCTTGTATTTCAAAAAGAAAATTAAACTTTGTTTAAATATTAAACTATAAAATAATATCACAAAATCTTCTAAGCGGACACTAAATCGCGCAAATATACACTTTACGTTTCGCAGTCGTTCGACTGCTTCGTCAGAAGCAGTCGAACGACTGCGAAACGTAAAGTGTATATTTGCGCGATTTAGTGTCCGCTTAGAAGATTTTGTGATACAAATTTCATCGGACAAGAACCAACTGTAAATATAAAATAATACTCCTATATTTTTAACGACTTTAATATTATTTTAAAGACTTTATACATATTTTAAACAAAATTTTAAAACTTAATCGTGCCATCTATCGTCTAGTAGATCAATATTTGTTATTTTTGTTCCTAGTATATGTAGATAACTATTATATTTAAAGTTGATTCTTGTTGTTCTTGTCCGATGAAAAATATTTTTCACTTCTGACGAAGCTGTCGAACGATGGTGAAACGTTAAGTGTATAGTGCGCGATTTAGTGTCCATTTAAAAGATTTTGTGTAACTGTTATAGAAACAAACACATATAGGTATTGGTTGGTGTGTACCAAAGAGAGTGTGTACTGTCACAGTATACTTATCAATCAGTAGGGACAGCTCGTGTCGGCACCTTTGATGTTCGTACTACCGTTTTCAGAGCCAATGGGCCCGTTCAGACGACCACAGCAGCTGAGTTGCTGGGTCAGCAAGTTTCCTGAACCGACACGCTAAGTTTCAGCAGCTGTCACTTCTACACAGCGGAATCTATTTACGCTGAGTTGCTCAGCGCTGAACGTTCATTGGTGGAAGTAACAAACATAACCTTAGCAAAATCTTGTATTATGGGCAGCAGACCATTTAAGTATAACCCATCGTCGCATAATAATTTCTCACAACAAAATATTTTCTGCCATTGTATTTAAATTTATAAAACATCCAAAAACGAGGTTCAATAAATTTCAAACTTTTGAAATGACACAAAAAATTGCTGAGAAGTAACAGTCCGTTCAGAGATACATGACCGCTGACTTTCATCATGCTGAGCGCTGACTTGCAGCAGCTGTGTTACCTGAACGGGCCCAATATGGCCGTTACTGGCGGGCTTTCATTTTATTGCTACTAGATGTCACTGGTTGAAAAAATGGTACGGATAGAAATGATTGCAAGCAAATCATAGAATGCGATGTTGTTTTACACAATTTCAGACCTTTTACACAACTTCAGACCTTCTACACAACATAAATTCATTATAATCTAAGAAAGATGGTTTTCTGTTCAATCTTTCTCATCTCTCCGCATCCATCACACAAAATGCTGAATTAAAAAACGCCCGCTTAAAAGCAATTGATGAATTTACCGGTGTGCCACACGTGGTCGTTTGTGGAAAGTCCGCCAGTTTTCGCACATGCGCACTCAGAAACTGTAGTGCCAAAAACCCCTAGCTGTCCCTACTGATTGATGAATATACTGTGGTACTGTCCTGGTCAGTGTTGCCACCAACTGTAAATGATTTCTCCCTTTTGGTTGATGATAAAATCCCTACATTGCGTTTCATTTGCGCGCTCACATGCTTTGAGCGCTCATAAGCATTGCTTAAATCGTTCCCTTTGGCTTTGCAAACGCTCACAATGCGCCGGCTGACGAAATAGTAACGTCATAGTCTTCGCTCACAATCGCTTATTCCATCGAAGTAGAGCAGCAAAAGCGTAAGCGCTTATGTTCTAAATGGAACGTGTAAGATGCATATGAGGAGATCAGCTAATCATAATCAGGTTATAAACAAACATTACACTTTAGAAATAGCTACAGCAACTATAATTGAATCAATTTCACTATTGAAGTTATATTTTTGAGGTTACGAATTCGTTGTGCAAACAAAAGTCAAAAGAAACACCTTTGCGTATAACGGCTTAAGCGACTAAACCCCAAAGGAAACAACAAACAACAAAAAACAGCGCTTGTAAGCGTGAGCGCTTAAAGCGTGTGAGCGCGCAAACGAAACGCACCCTATGTATGTCATGTAAGAAGGGAGGGGAAGTGTCTACTAAATACATTTTTATTACATATTCGTACATTTACTAAAACTATTTAGGAGAGGGGAGTATCTACTAAATAATTATTTACGTAATTGTAAATTTACTAAAAGAAATTATTTATTTCAAACATGTTATGGTATATTTAATTATGCAAATTAAAACAACAGTCGTTTACACCACAAAAAAAAACTTTATAACGCAACCTACAGCAGGTTTGTTTTCCGGCAAATGGACAAAACAAAATATGATCATTGGTCTACTCCAATCAGATTGGTTTATTCAGTGGCGGTTACAAAATTGGACCTTCTGATAGGCGCTTCCTGCCAACGAATCAATGCAAACACCCGCCAAGTTTAATTTACGGTACAGTATTTCCGTCACTACAGAAATAATTGTTTATCGAGTCAAATCGTGTCTCGCAAAATACATAAATAGTTTAACAGAAACGAATATTGAAAAATCCCCACACTTTAAGCAAATTGGGCTTATCAACGCCCACTTCACATAGGCCGAAGTTAGATAGTGGGGAACATCGAAATTTCGGGGGACGCCAAGATTTTCGGGGGACTCGGTCAGTATGTGTCTCGCCGTTGAACTGTTAGCGCGTACGTAAATGCGCTTACTGATTGATTTAAAATGGTCACTGCATGTTCAGTATCGCAGTGTGAAAGTAACTCATCTGTTTTAATTATGTATTATTATTACATCTCGTATTTAATTATTAAGAGAACTTATTTTTTAACATTATTAAAAATTTCCTTTTTTTAAGAATCATAGTAGTCCTCGCTGCGACTCCTGGACAATAGTAGTTAGAACTATTATGTATTGTATGTAGTTCAGTTAACTCTGCTATAACGTTCATATTTCCAATAGTTTCAAATGAAAGATATTAGAAACAATAAAAATAATTAAGTACATTATTTTTAAACTCGTGCTCGTGAGTTTACATAATTATATTCCACACACGGGCATTGTATATATTTTAACATGTTGGAAAATTAGTTTTATGAATATATTTAATTTTACAATAATAAATTTATGGTCAATTCTGACTCCGCATTACACATTCGGCATTAGATAAATAATACGTCAGTTAACGGCGCGGCGCGCGCGGCGTTGTCTCAAGTTCTCGGGGTATTCTCCCACTCCTTTGAGCAGGCCTATTATTCAGTGGGCGTTGGGCTTATCCTTCCCTACGGTTGATCGTTGAGTAAAAGTACCTACGAATAGGGATAAATCCCTACAAGTGGCAATACTGGTCCTGGTAAACATCATCTGTTTGTTTCTTCATATAAAACATCGCGGTTAATAAAGGCAAGGTATATTCTTTTTTGTTGTTGATGTTTTTAGTAAAATGTAATTTTTTATTGGATATTTTGTCATTCGTATAGATTAACACGATGATCAGATTAAAAAAGACAGCAAATATGTCGGTGTTTAAAGATATCTCTGTGAACATAAATGATCTTAGAGAAGAAGAAGCTTGGGTGGCCGTAATGAAAACAGTCATTGCTATAAATTCTGGTGATTTCTCTTTTTACGACTGTTTGATATCTAAAAGGAGAAGTGTTCTGCAAGAAACAGAACATCACGATACTGTTAAGATAACAGTGGATGATAAATGCATTCTGTTTAGGTTTGGCTCATATAAGGAAAAAATTGAATTTTGCAATGCCGTAAGGTAAGAAAAATTTCCCTATTAATTTTTATAACAGTTATAAGCTGTTTAACAAACCACCAGAAAAATAATTTGTTAAATAAAAATAGATGCGTGAATTTAAAGTAGAATTATTTTAAGAGTATACTATTTATACATCTACATATTTTAATATAAAAAGTAATTGTTTGGTAAACATTTTTATTATTAAATGTTAGTGTTCTACATTTTTTCATGAATATAATCTAAATTATTTTGTACAAACTGTTTTTTTGTAGAAATAATTATGGGTATGATGTGCCGCCTCCTTCACCTGCATCATCGGCGACACCCTCTCCGCCGTCATTATAACCATAAAATTACTTGTTCCATATTAATGAATATAATTATTATAAATATAAAATAATCACTGAAATAAATAATTGATTAAAATTTATTGGAATTTGATCATGTGTTAACATACATATTTTTGACGTTACATGTTATATTAGTACGTTCAATCATTGATTCTATGTTTATATTTGTCCATGTTTAATTTTAATGTTCTTTTGATGTTTATGTTCATATTTATTGACATTTACGTTCATGTTTGTCGATAGGACTGTTATTAATTTATCATTCATAATCCTAAATAGGGTGGCCCAGGAGTCTACCCCTATCATAATTCAACATTAGTTTGTGACAAACATAGTTTGATTATATATTTTTTATAGTAAGTTTAACATGTCACATTCAATATTTGCCTGTGTTTACTTTCACCAACATATTTATAGGTAAAATAATAGGTATCTATTAAGACAGTATCCAAGAAAATAAAAATTTTGGTTTATTAAGGTCCAAGTAACGTTCCATAAAATTTAAAAAAATTATTTTAAATCATACCCAACATTATAATAAATAAATTTACAGCTACCATTTTATATTTAAAGCGGTATTCAATTTTTCAACCGCATGATATTTGGTGTGTAAAACAGCAAACGATTTGTCACTTTCCGCCCCATCCAACCAAACACTGTACAATTCCTTAACCACTTCATTGTCCTCCGGAGATTTAACAGGAAGAGATGAATACAACCTTTCCAACTCTGTAACTACTTCTCTGGAAGTCGTGCCGTCCTTGGGACGAACTTGTGCCCCACCATTCAAACAACCTGTAAAAGTCACATTCTTTTTTCCAGTAACAAAACATCATTAATTTTATTACCCGACGGGCAAGCCATGACTTCGACGTAGTGATACTGAGATTTCCCCCTTTTTAGTTTCTGGACGAAGTTCTGGATGTTGCGAAAACCATTTGCTACGGCGAATCGCAATAGCACTTTGCCCTCACTTTCTAAAGTGGCCTCACGAAAATCTGGATTCCTATATAAAGAGTTCACAAAATAAGCCTGTTTGTTTGTACGTTATTGTATACCTCAAATTTCTGTACGCGATTTTATCACATTTGATTCCAAATAATTCTTTCGCGGCATACTGAAAAATGTGATCTGCATAACCGCCTGAACCGCTACCAATATGAACTGATAAGCCAGGAGCTGTATTAACGTCACTGTGTAGAAGCCATGGTTGAGAAAACGTCGACGGTTTTATATCTGTCAGAGATAATCCGTCTTTCTGAAGCATTTGTTCCAACTCAACTAAAATAACGAGATTCATTAAATGAATTACCATGTGATTTATCGTACTTGCTGTAATTACACAGTCAACGTCTCTACTTTGGGTTTGTTGATTGAAAAAATCTTCTCTCGCAGCTTCCAATTTTTTATCAAAGCACGGCATCACAGTTACATGATAAATAGGTCTTCCCCCGCTTTTGTTGCTTACCCACTGCTTGACCAGCGAACCCATGATTTGCTGGGGGGATTTTGTTGTTGAAATGTACGGCAAAATATAACTGCCATGTGTTTTCTCTGCGTAACAAACCCACCCTGGAAATTAACGAGAAATATTTTCGTTCACACAAACACAGTAGATTTTTTTAACCTGGGCAGCTGGACGCTAACATTGGTAAAACGTTTTTAACACCGTCACTTACAGTCGCCCTATACCTGCGCACAAACTCTTTCTGACTTTCTAAGAGAGCAATGTCATCTGCTATGGTCATATCTATCACCATGTCAGCGCCTAATTGCTTAAAGTAACCGCATAACCTGGCGGCACAATCGTTGGGTGATAGATTGTAACTGACAGCCAAAGATAGAATTGGTTGAATCGATACTGAAACGACTATGAGTTTTGTATCTGCTGATCTTCCGCTCTAAAATATGTTACTGTTAACGTTCTCGATTGACTGCTCTAGAGCAATCTCAGAATATCTCCATCCTTTATTATTACATGAGGTTAAAATAAGACGAGAGTACTCTGAGAGTGCTCTAGAGCAGTCAATCGAAAGCACTATTAGATAATTGAAAATAATCAATAAATTCGAGTACTTTATGGAGGGCGTTGTTTTCATTGAAAGCACGCAGTAGCTCTTCTTGGCTTTGCTGAGTTACCAAGACACTCTCCGCCGACGTTATACAACCAGAACAGGCAAGACAGTCGGCCAAAGTAATCTCAACTTTTTGAAGCTTCTGCGAAGTACCGTCCTACAACACAAAGCAACTAAATTGAAATTATACGTTCTATGTACTCACATTATCGATGTGTATGTAGCTTCCATCCTCTTGTATTGTTATTTTAGCTCCAGTAGCAGTCTTGCTCTTCGTTATTTGCACAGGTTTTATACATTCCTATAAAGTTTCGTTCCATGTTGTCAATAATATTAATTTTAAACGTAAAGTACGTTACTTGAGAAGGCGTTATAAAGTCGTCCAAGTCTGTAAGTTGTAAAACTCCACTGAAACCAGACATTTTTTAATAAAAAAATTAAATTATGAATATGACATTTCTCCTTGTCATTAAATCAGTGTCGCCAATTCTCTTAGTGGCGCCCCCTGCAAACGAATTTTCGCTGTTATAATTTGGATTAAAATTTAATAACATGATAAATTTATATTTGAGAAATATAGCGAAATTGTATTTTCTTGTCTCCGTCATTTCCGAAATTTCCAGTGTTCATTTCCTTGCCCGTTTTCTATAGTGTTAGTGATGGAATTATGTTGGTAGCCCTTTGTTTATTAGCAACATGTTGCGCGGCAACCCTTCATTCTGCATTCAAAATCATTACTAACCAAAAAGTAAGAATTATGCGTCAATTACTTTAATAAAAGTGCAATACGGCGATTAATATGGAAGAAGGGGCTAAAGAAAAGGAAGCCGAGACCAAAAAGATAGTACACACGTATCCGCTAGTCAGGGTGAGTCATAAATCATTATTGATTTCTGAAGGCACTACAGAGCCTGAATTTTCAGCAATGTGACATGCCTGAAGAAGTGAAGCAGGAGGCGATGGAATTGGTTGTGACAGCCTGCGAGAAGTTTTCCTCAAATAACGAAGTAAAAATGTAAGAAACTCTACATTAAGTATCGTTCTTATTGCTGAAGTTTTAGGCAGCTGCGAGGATGATTAAAGATCAAATGGATAAGAAATTTGGCCCCCCGTTTCATGTAGTCGTCGGCGAAGGCTACGGCTTTGAGATTTCCTACGAGTGCACTAATTTGCTTTACATGTTTTTTGGTGGTAACTTGGCCATTTGCGTTTGGAAATGTTAAAATAAGTTCCTAGATCTCTGCAATAAGGACACACCACTATAGTATTTTATTTTATATTTTTAATAAATTTTTATAATATCATATTACAAAACATTAGTATATATAATTAAAATATATTTAATATATATTTGTATTCAGTCCTTTTTTATAATGTAACAGTATAGTATGTATGTACATAGTTGCTACAATACTTGAATAGGATGGAGTTTGGAAGATCTGATCAGACTTATACTACGCAAGTTATTTCTAAAATATTGCAATATTGTTCTTATAAGTTTGAGCAACTCGATAACATTTAACTCGATAACAAAAAGTGATCAATACACCAGTACTGGATATAAAACTTGATGCACATCTCAAACCTAAAAGCATTCTACAATGGAAAACTTACACTGACGTTCAAATTAGAGATATCGGACACTTTATTAACAATTTAATTCAGCACCTGCTATTGCGATTTACATTAAACAAGAATCCAATAACTCTAATTAAAAACAACACAGTCAACTATAACATAAAACTTATCATAAATATTCTGACAATATTAATACTTTTTAATAAAATAATCTAACATTAACATTTAAAATTAACAAAAAAAAAAAACAGTAGCAATAAAAGTTGGGGATATCGGTTTGTAAATTACTTAGCAATTTTAATAGCAATTGATATTTATGGCCGTTATAATACCAAATTAAAAAAAATGCATCATAAGCTGGAAAGAAACTGTTAAAAGACCAAATTATTAAAATATTAAATGATGTCCCACTTTAGAACTCAACACAATGGCAAAATTTTCATGTATGGAATTATAAAGCGGTACAACCTGTTATATCATAACACAAAATTTGTTAATAAGATAAAGTTGCATTGACTTCTGTTCTAACAATTCACTTCTTTATAAATATTTTCTCTGTATTATTCATGCATTAAAAGCAGACACAATTGCTTACGAGATTGCGTTTTAAAATCTTAATATATCCCAATAAAATTGCACTATAAAAACAATTAATTAAAAATTATCACTGAATCTTACTGCCTACGCCCTACAACGCTCTTAAGGAAGTTATGGTGTGAGCCATCAATGTGTATACTTTGTAACGATCTGCTTGGTCTCCTTTGCGATTTCATAAGCCCAATCGCGAACTTTCTGAAGATACGCATTTACTTGATGCATATCACTCGCTTTACTTGCATTCTGCAAGTAAGTGCAAGTGATTTGCAGTTGAGACACGCTCTCCAAAAGGTGACGTACAGTCTCACCCTTGTTTTCCTTTCACAGAAAAAGACAAAAATTATTGAGAGTAGCCCGAACAAAATGTAAATACTTACTGATGGTATGGTGGCCGATAAAGTCGTCACTGCATATCGGATTTTATCAGCACATGGTATACAGTTTTCTCTGCCGGCCCCCTGAATACATTGCACTAATTGTTGAATGCCTTTTGTAATTTGTCCCGTGCACTGCAGAATCATCTGATTTTGTGAGGAGTTATAAAGGCTTTGTGTTGTTCCACGTGATTGTTCGTTTTGCTTAATCTGAAACAGTGAATTGTCGATATTCTAAATTTCACCTTGCAAAAGATATTTACTTGATTTTTTAAGTCTTGCCAATTAGGTGTCCTGAGGCCTTCTCTGGTTTCGTACATACTTGATGGCCGTTGAGCCTTTCGTCCCGCACTCACGATTTGCCCGTTCACTAGATCTGTTTTCTGCTCTTGCCCCTAGAAAAACTGAGTGCAGACCATGTGATAAAACAGCGGCTTTAAAATTACCAACAGGAAACCATCCAAAGAACAACATCCACTGTCTCCGTTAACTGAACTTTTTATAGACGTGTTTCCAACTTGCGATAGCCTAGTTCGTAGTTCATAATTTTCTGTATTCAAATGTTCCACTAAGGTCTTTAGTGTAACAATCTCCTGTTTTAACTCGGATATTGTAGACTCAGATAGTTGCACTTTCTTTGTTAGAAGATCGATATCATTAGACTCGTCTTTGGAATTCGCACTGACATTGGGGTCTTCATTTTTTGACGAATTTTGTTTTGAAACCTAGGAAAGACAGAAAATTATTCTATCAGCGAAAAACAAACTCGATAAAGTAAACCTGTTCTGATGCGCCAGAAACGATGGCGTAATCATCATCCGATGCTACTGAATCATATAAAGGATCATCGTCCGATATTTGGGATAACTCCCTCAATTTCGGTGTGTACATTCCTTTTGCTATCAGTGATTCTGTGAAAATTAAACTTAAATGAAGAACAATAATTACAGAAATCTCTTAACCGTACCTCGCTCTGATGCAATTGATCTTCTTTGAGTATCAACTAAGATGTCATACACTAACGTTTTCAGTTCGGGGGAAGTAAAAGTTCCTAGTTTTTGCCTGCTTTGGTTACGAGTCGTCGATAATGTCGGATTTACAGGCAAGAACGGAAGAGCATTTAATTTTACTGACTCCGCACTGCTAAGCCAAACTAAAAATCATAATTTCATAAAAGTACAATACTAACATTCTTTATATATTATACAGGGTGTGTACTGATGAAAACATATTAGTAAATCAATCACTAGTGGCTTTAAGTGCAAATTGGAGTTTGCTAAAATTGGACCTAAGATGTAATTTGAAGCTTTTTTGAGGATCAATAAATTGCAATAAATCTTTTTATAACAAACAATGCCATTTTTGTATATAAATTCACACACTCAGTTTAATATTATTTAATACTTACTACACATTATCCACTTTTGCAATCATGTAAAGACAGTCTAGTGTAATAACAAAGTAATAAATTTTTTTAAATGTACTTACTTGCCTCACTTTCTCTTCTGTCTATTTCATCATACACATCCATAGCTAGCTCTTCAAACACTGAATTTGGAAGCTGGAAACGAAAGAATAATCAAAAGCTACAGTTTCTTTTACGGCTACATACTTTTCGAAGCTTATTCGACATAGTTGGTTCCAACTTAGGACCAATTTGGGGAATGAAGAAATGCACCCCGTTTTGATGATCAGGTCTGCGGTGACACAAATAATTCGTAAACTGATCTGTAACTTCGTACTGACATTCTATTAACCTATTTGCCAATTCCTTGTGACCTCTCTGTCTAAAATTAAAAAAAAAACCACTTCGATTTTATCAAAACACAACAAATGTCTGCTTACTTTGCATAATCAACTGGGGTTTTTCCTTGCAAATCTGGGAATGTTGGATCTGCCCCGTAAATAATCAAAAGCTCAGCTTGTAACATTTGATTCTTCTTGGCAGCAACGTGCAACGGTGTCGTGCACTTTTCCTGAAACAATATGTTGATTCAAATGGTTAATTCGAATTATTTATTGCTCCTTACATCATGGAAATAGTTTGGATCAGCACCTTGTATTAAAAACCGAAAAGAAGTTTCCAAATTATTCGTCCGCACGCTAGCATGCAGCTGCTTGCCCAGTTCATTTTCCACACATAACAATCCATCTTCGTTATTTGGACGGAATGCAAAAGCACATTGTTTATGCTTGGCTTTAATAAACTCTGACCTTACGCTAAAAATATGCTTAATGTAATACAAGGACGCTCAAATTAAGGCCAATAAATATTAATTCACTTACTCTAAAGGATCTTTCGCCGAAGGTTTCCGCTTGTTCAATTTAGAACCGTTTTCTAATAACAGGTGCTCCCAAATGTTGTTTGCTCCACTGTTATTTAGAGCCTGCACCAGCTGAAATTATATTCTAAATTACTTAACGCGTAATTGGCGGCAAATAAACAAAAATTACAGCTAGTTGTGAACCGCTCCAAGTGCTGTGCTGCAAGGATTTTACTTGCGAGATATGCCTGCCCATGTTTCGGTGAATGCAGCAACACTTGACGCATAGAAATATGCCCCTGTTCAACGACGCCCACGTAGGATCTGCAAAATTATTAATTAATTAATTAATTTCCAGTGGGCTGATCGGCCGAAGTGACTCACCCGGCGCGCCGCAATCGCCGCACGTGTCCGCACTCTGACGTGATTTTGCGCGAGACATCCTCGCCTCCGTTATTATTTACCGTCGGTGAACTTAAAAATCATAAAAGTAAGGAACATAAACAATAACAAATTAACACTTAATGAAATTACGCCATTTTGAAGTCGCCTTCACATTTTGACAGTTTCAAAACGTAAGACGCAGCGCCCTCTAGAAATCACGCGCACAGCGCCATCTATTAACCATTTCAAAATTTACAGATTTGATTAATTCAGCGCCCCCTAATCGCGCGCTAGTAATTTTTAAATTTTAAAATTCAAATTTTGAAGCATTCGATAATAATAACAACAATAAAATTTGAAGTTCTTAAGAAAAATAAAAATTCAAGTGTATTTACTGTTGTAGGCGATCCAACTTTAAAACAATAAAATTTCAATGTCAAAAATAGAATCCAAATTCATGTCAAAAATTCAAAAAAAAATTGTAAATTTATAATGAGCATCAGCTCCGACGAGGAATTGGAAGAGGTTTTCGAAGCATGTAGCGAAGATACGTCGGACTTGCCCCAAAAAAACTTAATAGTTTCAATAATTTTATCCGAGTCCACAGCAAGCCTTCTAGAACTGAACATTCCGAACATCGAAGACTTAGTTTCAGTGAACAGTAACACAACGGTTTACTTACTACAACCTGTTCTTGGACAATGTGAAACCTCCAGTACATCCAGGCAAAACATCATAAATTTTTTTGGCCTTACCAAACAAGGTGCCATCAAAAGAGAAAACGAAAACATCCAAGTAGAAGTAGCCTACATTTCAAATGGGTATAAAAGTTCTGACACTTCGATTGAAAATTTCGATGGTACGTTTACATTCTTTCTTCTGACTTGTACAATTTAACCCCAATTATTTGTAACAAAAAGATTTATGCGATGAATCAAACGAAGACAATACCAATGGTGTTCAAATAGATCAATCTTTGCTGATGGAAGCAATTAAATTGTATACTCGTCCACTATTATCTGCCAATACCTTAGCACATCAAGACAAAATTAAAATTATAGAAAACAATATTTACATAACAGTATTAGATAGTGAAGTATAAAGTAGTCGGTTTCAGGTATTCGTTAATACTAATAAGAATTTCTAGCTTACTATAACAAGTTCTGGTTGGATAAATTTCTGTCGCATTTGCCATGGTGGAGAAAGTATAGGAAATTTAATAGCACCCTGTCGATGTAAAGGGTCGATTGCACTTACGCACCTGCAATGTTTGGAGCAGTGGCTTAAACAGTCAGCTTACAGTAGATGTGAACTCTGCCAACATCATTATAAAGTTATTAGAAAGCCGAAGTATTTCGCCCCAACTTTCATCTGGCTTCCCCTGAATTACCTAATTTATTGTAGGTATAGCATTCCTTGGTCAGTTTTGGTGTTTCTGCGTCACCCAGGTGACCATTACACGGAGTTATTGTTTGATTTGTTTGGATTTTTAATATACACACCAACGGCGATTGCCTCTACGTATTTACTGATGATACTATGTGACACAATAGCTCTTAAAAGCAACGTGCACTTCAACAGAAGTCTCTCTGCGCATATTGCAGCATTCAGCGCAATTTTAGGTACCCTAATTTAAAATGATAATAATGTGATGGATGATAAGTAAACTTTTTGAGGTGTAGGAATGGCCACAATCGACTTCACGTACTCTTCATGGTTGGTAACAGTAATGCAAAAACATTTCGAGGCTTGGAAAGAATGGTATCACAATAACTGTTCGCTTCAAATAATATTGCCGGAAAGGAAACAGAGACGGCATAATAGGAGGAAATCGAAAGCTGAGGGACAAGATAGGACTTGATAAACCAAAAAAAATTGTAACAAAACCATTTTATTAAAAGCAACAACAATTTTTAATCACGTCCGACTTTGTGGGTCACTTCTGGACGGTCGATGCGATAAATTTCTTTTCCGACATTAAAATAACCCAAATATTCTACGGTATCTGGTGTGGTATCGATGTGATAATGCCCGGCTTCGTTGTGGTGACTGAAGCTGTGGAAATGTTGAACTCGTAAATCCAAATCCTACAAAATAATTCTCAGCTTTGTAAAGCCAAACATCTTCGTCTTACATATTCGCCGGTGACAAGGGTGCCGACTGCAATTAAAGGGGCGGACATGTTATAAAAGCGTAACCAGTTATTTACTTCCTCATCTGTCGAAATGTGAGTTGTTGA
The DNA here is from genome assembly GCA_033060865.1 of Dorcus hopei. NCBI lineage: Eukaryota > Metazoa > Arthropoda > Insecta > Coleoptera > Lucanidae > Dorcus > Dorcus hopei. Next base: position 6,126,979 of record CM065424.1, read on the forward strand.
AAAATCTGGCATAATGTGTTGCTTCGCCTTGCCTTCCTTCAATAAAAATGCACCTCCCAATCCTGGAAAAGCAAAAAATTTATCGACACCACAATACTTCAACTAAAATTAAAAATATCTCACCCACAATCTTATCACCGTAATGTTTGGCCAACGTATTCCTTATACTTGCGATGAAATCATCTGGGCCAGTACGTTTTCTAGTGTGAACCTTCAAAACCTACAACACATATACTTTTTTTAAATATATTAAACATCAAATGCACCTAATTTTAACTTTTCCAGGTTTTCCTTCACTGAAAAATAGGTTCGCCAACAAGGCACACTTGCTCTCAGTATTGGGTAACTTCTCTTGAATGGGAGACCCATCTTGAATGTTAACTTTTGAAATCCGGCTTTGCTGATCTACACTTCCGTTCACAACGTTCAAGTTGAATATACCCTAAATTTAAAGCCCTACATTTTTATGTTTAAAAGTGCTATCCGTATGATACTTCACAATTAACTCCTGCATAAGAGAAGGGTCCTGCACCGGCACCGACTATAAAAGCGGGGTCCATCTCGATTACTTTTGCAATATCTTTTAGATCATAGAGTTTATTCCGTTGTACCAGAGGTAAAAGGTAAGGGGGGCCTCCAATTTCAACAATTGTTGGTCTGCCGTTTAGTCCTAGGGTGATTAAACAGTTTCATGAGGGTGGCTCGGGCTTTAGTTCATTTTACCTTTGCTTGCTAAAGTAAATGGTTCGGCTCTCAAGTCAGGACATTCTACAACTTCTACATTTACTTCAGCAAAATTCGTCTTCAAACCAATGTTGAGCACTAGAATAAATTATATGTACGTAATTGGAATCTATGAAATTTGTTATTGTGATCATACATTCGGCTAACTCTTGCAGTGGAGGTTGGTGTAGGTCTTTTTTTTCTACGGAAGGAACTTCCATTGTTACAGGAGAGACTCTAGAAATAAATTACGCAAATGGTAATGCACATAACATTTCATACTTACAAAATAATAAATAACAGAAAAGTAAAATAAATCATGTTTGATGTGACTCTTTAGTAGGTAGCAAAAAAAGTAATCTGGTCAATTATTAGTACTTTATGTTATGTTTACATATGTTATTAAATAGATTTATTTATCAAGGTTAATATATTTTAAATAAATAAGTACATATTACCTATTTTATTAACTGCCAGTTTACAAAACTTTCCTCAATGCAATTAGATAATCTTTGTAATTGCTTAATTACTTGTTGATTTGAGGTCATCGAGTTTATCTGCGTACACTTTAGATTACAACCGTATTATCTGCTTTTACTCTGCTTGATTTATATTTTAGAGGTCATTATCTTTCGCTTATTTACGCAGCTAACAGGCTCCCAGCAACTTCAATCATCTCGTTTTCGCTTTAAGAAAAAAGTAGATGCTGGGTGTGTAAATTAAAAATTATCGAAAAGTATTAGTTTTAAGTTTTGTAATTGGGGCCGCATATTTGAATTTGCCGCCGAAAATCAACGCCGCATCTCCATTGGTTGGCACGCCTAAAACAAATGATACGGCTAGTCATTGGATGAGATTCAAAACAAATTCCGATGTAGACGCCATGTTGACTTTGCCGGAGTAATGAGTTGGTTTAGGACGCTTGAAATAGATTTTGAAAGTTTCGTTTAGAATCCCCGTCAAAACGGCGTACAAAAAAAAAGTATCAGGGAATTCAACTACGATCGATTTAAGTAAGTTTCGCAGTGCTGCGTTCACTTTCGGTGATTTTAATGTGTATTTTTCCTGCTACGCTGAGGGTAGCGTCAGGCGGGCGATCAATAACTTTTGTTATTAGATTTTTCAGATAAGATGTCTCGATACGGTTCAGATTGCAAGGTTTATGTTGGTGATTTGGGCAACAATGCTTCCAAGCAAGAATTGGAAGACGCATTTGGATATTATGGACCATTGAGAAACGTTTGGGTTGCTCGGAATCCTCCAGGGTTTGCTTTCGTGGAGTTTGAGGACGCACGTGATGCTGAAGACGCCATTCGCGGCTTAGGTGGACTCCCTCATTGCCGATGTATGGCGGGTGTAAACGACACAGTTTTCGGTTTCAGACGGTCGCACAATATGTGGACGTAGGGCCCGAGTAGAAATGTCCAACGGTAAGAGTGGTGGTGGTAGATACAGGGGGCCACCCGCACGATCTCGTGGTCGACCTTTTCATCCAGATGATCGATGTTATGAATGTGGGGACCGTGGGCATTATGCTAGGGACTGTAATAGATATAGACGAAGTGGACGCCGCAGGTAAGTTATTTTTAAAAGTTTATCTTCAAAATCACATTTTTTTTATCTTGATATTTTTTATCATTTTATATAAATATAAATACTGCAACTGGACAACATCATGAGTTTTTCTTTGTCTTATCAGTTATTTTTAACTCTGTTTACATTACGATTTTTCATTTTTCTGTGTTGTTTCATTATATTATTTTTTATGTTCAAATACATTGCTGGAAGAGCCAGTATTTCAATGTAGAATCACTTCAAGTTAATTAAAATTGTGAGTTGTATATAGGATTTGTAAATTGAATTGTTTTAAAATGTAAACATTTGCCTAAATAATTTAGAAATTTATTCATGTAGTTTATCTTACTTGTAAAATATTCCTTAGAATATGAAATATGTAATATTAAATGTTGTAAATTATATCACAAAAAATTTTTTAACTGATACTTATAATTCACTCAATGTTTCACTATCGGTTGATAGCTTTGTCACGAGTGAAAATAAACGTTTATTTCCACTGCTGATGAAGCTATCAACCTCGTCAGGAGTGAAAATAAATGTTTATTTTCACTCTTGATGAAACTCTTAACCGATAGTGAAATTGTCAGTTAAAAGAATTTTCATCGCACAAGAACCTATTTCAATTGTAAATTATAATGTTGTTCAGTTGTAAATTGTCGGGGGAATATAATTGAGCCGTACAGTGTATGTACGGTATGAGTTTAGGTATATGTGGCTGACAGTGATGCCATGTTATAGGTATAGTCTGTGGCCGATAGTCAGGTAACGCATTGAGTCTCATACACGTCTCGTGTTTGCATCCCGCTGACTGCGTAGAGCCACCACGTAGTACTCCGCTCACTATGTCTTCACACGACTGCTTATTACATACGAGACTGCCGTGAGCCAGTGAGTTACCAGCTCTCTCTCTATCGGGTGTATGCTAGTTGCTTTACTACCGACTGTTAACTACTCCTCTCACGAGCTCACAATCAATGGTAAAAAAGTATTTCTAAATATCTTTTAACATATGAATCAGTTTTAAAGTAATTGGTAATTAATTTAGTCGTTTTATTAACCCAAAAAGTATATTCAGAATGGAGATTCTACTATCGAACTACAACCACCGCTTTTCAGCCACAAAACATTAGGAAAATTCAAAGCATTTCACTTAGTTTTTTTCATTCATCTTAATTGGCTCTGTTCATGAAATGTTAAGTGGCTGAAGAGATTTCTGCAGTCGTGAAGTGAAACCTACAACTCTACCAGCTACAAGAACTCAAAACCGTATCAGTAATTTCACAAAATGTGCCTCTCATTTATTATTATTTTCAAATACAAACGAAATCATCAAAAACTTTTTTATTTGTTCATAAACTTTAAAGGAATTGTATTTGAAAATAATCAAACGCAAGGTTTTAATACAGGTTTGTATAGACTCAATTCAATAAATAAATACTTAGTAGATTTTTCCTAACCTCTGAAGCATCTTTTGAGAAAGTGATGTTATTGTAATCTCTTTTCTCAGATCACGTTCACGTTCGAGAAGTCGCTCTCGTGATCGTCGCAGCCGTTCGAGAAGTGCCTCTCGTTCAAGAAGTCGTTCACGTAACCGTTCCAGATCTAGATCTGCTTCTGGCAAGCGTAGCAGATCTCGCAGTGCAGACAGGAACTCTCGGTCCAGGTCTCGCAGCCGTTCTGCACCGAAAGAAAATGGGGGGTCCGGAGGAGAAAACTTTTGAATATTATAACCCAATACTTTTCCGTGAGACACGATGCAATCATTGAAATAATTTACTTTTCGACAGTTTGCTAACGTTCAGACAGTTTTTGTGTATAATTTGTGTTTCGTTGATGGACAGTTGGATGGTAATTTTTTATATATACACAGATAAATATCAAAATGCACTTCAAAAGGACACTTAACATGTAATCGACTAGGAGATCTCTTACATGTGCAATGAATCATGAATCAGCCGATTTAATTTAAGCTTAGGAAATAATTTGACGTGAAACTAACTGGTGAATTTCTCATATCTGTAATAATATTAAAATCGTTGCACAGAAGTTATTTCAATTTTTATTTATACCTGTTCGTAATTTTGTAGGAAATATGTTAGCAAAAGTTTCTGAATTAATAAAGTTGATTAAATGATTGAAATAAGTCAAATGAATATTAAAATTTATTTAAATTTTGGTTAAATAAATCGGATATTAAAAAAAAAAAATGTACAGTGGGTTCAAAGAGTAATTACATAAAGCTTGGCTATGGAAAGCGAGCTTTAAAATTTATTAACTGTTATTGTTGGGCGTGTCATAATGCGTGAACGTGAACATGACCAACCATAAGGTCTTTTCGAAAACTTAAATTGCTTGATCGGGTTTCTTAGGTCTTATTAGAGAACCGTTTGGAAAATTAACCCAATCGAATGACTTGTGTTCGAAAACTAATAGTTAATTTCTCGGATCTCTTCCGGTTCGCAACCCGGGTTTACGTTTTAATAACCCTGCTATTCAGTAGGGCCAAAATACTGGGTTATGGCATATTTGTTGAATATAACCTCAAATTGTCATGTTTTGTCACTGCGGCAAGAAAGATTAGATAGATTTAACGCCTGAACGGTCCAGTGGTAATCCGGCCTTGCAATCGCATGGTCGTCGGTTCGAACCGCACTCGGGATTTTTCTCGAGGGTGATCGATATCGACTTTAGGCACCCTTCAGTGTTGGGGATAAAATTCGACACTGCTTCCCCTTAAATGGCGAGAAGGTTGGAAGTAACAAAGCCATGGAACACTTTACACACACTTAAATACACTCCCGCTCCTGAGGTCCTGACAAGTCTTTGACTTAGGACCTCGTTGGGCAACCACCAGATATATTAAAAAAAAAAAAGAATGCAAGGTAAAGATTTACATATTTTTACTTATTTATATAATTATATTTGTTTATATTATTTTCTGACACTTGCAAGGTCATTCAATGAAACGTTCGCGCGTTCGTAAATCCTGTCAAACCCGAGCGATTCGGTTATAGAACAGGTTAACCTCATCAGTAAACTATTTAAATCCGATCTGCAACCCGATCATAGTTTCCGAAAAGGCCTATAGATTTCTGGAATCAAAATAAGACATCTACAGTACTTCGTTAAACAGTATTGTTTTAAAGTTATTGAAAAAAGCAACAAAAAATTTTGCTTATTTATTGAGAAGAATGCTCGAATTATTGCTCGCTTTTAAATTTAGTGTTGCAATTGGTACGTTAGGTTGACATTATTGAGAATTTTACGATAATTGACTAATGTAATAGGGTTTTCGATTGGTGTGCACTATATGCATTAAGTGCGCACTCAAGAGTATTCTCATTTTGCTTTAACCTCATGTAATAAAACAAGAAGAAGATAATTTGAGTGGGCACTCAATCCACCCTCAATCGCAAACGCTATAAGCATACTCGAAAAAATTAATTGTGTGAAAATATTTTACCATCTTTTAGTGAATTTTGTTTTTTGATGTTGGGACTTCTGTTACATAATAGATTAAGTTGGCAACGCTGAATGAATTCAACGTGTTTGCCGGTGTGGTGACGTGTGTCAAGCATAAAAATGAATTTCTTAATATTTGCAGCTTCAATTTTATTCATTACAGTTCGCGCACAGAGAGACGCGTTAGTTCTTTTAGATAATCAAGTAGTTAAAGAAACGCATTCCATATTTTTCAAGACGCTTCAAGGTATGTATAATTGAGGTTAGAATTCTCCCCAAGAGTTTTTTCATCGTTCGATTTCTTGTCCTGTTTTTTAGATAGAGGCTACAAGTTAACGTTTAAAGTGGCAGATGATTCGTCGCTGGTTTTATCCAAATATGGCGAGTACTTATACGACCACCTGATCATATTTGCACCCTCAGTTGAAGAGTTTGGGGGTTCACTGAATGTTGATTCGATCACTCAGTTTGTTGATAAAGGGGGTAACGTGCTCATTGCTGGCAGTAGTGTAACTGGGGATATTCTACGCGAATTGGCTTCTGAATGTGGCTTTGAGGTCAGTTGAAACGGAAAAATAAAACAGAATTACACAAATTCTTATTTTAAGGTTGATGAGGAGGGAACGTTCGTGATAGATCATTTGAACTACGATGTTTCCGACGAAGGCCAACACACAAAAATAGTGGTGCCATCTAGTAATTTGATTGATTCAGAAATTATCGTAGGTAACAGAGATGAAATCAATCCTGTGTTATATCAGGGAACAGGACTCTTGGCGGACCCGGAAAATCCTCTCGTTCTACCTCTTTTAACAGCAGATAGCACAGCGTACAGTCAGAACCCAGATCAACCGATTAAAGAGGTTTATTTTTTAATCGATCAATAATGAACGCGCTCATAATTAAAAATATTAATTGTAGTATCCACATGCTGTGGGAAAGAACACCGTTTTAATTGCTGGCTTGCAAGCTCGAAATAATGCCAGGGTTGTTTTCAGTGGCTCCCTCTCATTTTTCTCAGATGAATTTTTCACTGCAAAAATAGAAAAAGCTCAGGTAGTAACTTCTCTTCATTTTTTACTTACAGAAATCTGAAGAATTTTATTTTTAATTAGCGTTCAGATAAACAGGTGGAATCTGGAAATCGCCGAGTTGCATTTGCCCTTAGTCAATGGGCATTCAAAGAAACAGGGGAATTACGTGTTAAATCCATCAAACACCATAAGGTGGGAGAAAAACAACCACCTCCGGCTTACACCATTTTAGAGGATGTTGTAAGTGCTGCTTCAATATCTCTTATTTCTTTGTTTTAATTCATGCCTTTAAGGTTTACACGATTGAAATTGATATATACAATATTGTTCGTTGGGAACCATATATTGCTGATGATATTCAGCTGGAATTTGTCCGAATTGATCCGTTTATTAGAACAACGTTAAAACATATTGGAAAAGGCAAATATGAAGCTCGCTTTAAAATACCTGACGTGTATGGGGTGTACCAATTCAAAGTGGATTACAACAAGATTGGTTACACGCACCTCTTCAGTTCAACGCAAGTATCAGTGCGGCCGTTAACGCATACTCAGTATGAGAGGTTCATTCCAAGTGCATACCCGTATTATGTCAGTGCGTTCTCGATGATGGTTGGCTTGTTTTTCTTTTCGTTTGTGTTTCTACATTTCAGAGACGAGCCATCCAAATCTAAGTCCGATTAGTTTGTTTTTTGTGGTTTGTAAGTTTGTGTTATGTGAAGAAGAGTTATATACAGTTTGATGTTCGGTAAATTACGATTGATTTGTAAGTTTCAAATTTTGTGTTCACTGTAAAAGTCATTGAATGTAAAACACATTGAAAATTAAACATTTTTTATAAGAAATTTACTGATCTTAACAAGTTTTTTTTTTTACATGTTTATTTCTTTTATTTTTACAATACACTAACGTAATTAGTACAATAGTTGAGAGGAAACTAATGTTACTAGAAATAATTTAAATTTTTTCCCCATTTTTATTTACTTTTACAAACCCCGCAGTGCTTGAAAAGTATTTTGCGTTATTTTCATTTGGTTTAATTTCTGCAGCTTGCGGATTAACGATTTCCAGGCCCTAAAATACGGAACTTCAATTAATGAATGCACCATAATTAACTGGAATTTACCTGTAATGGAGTAAAAGCCACGCTTGATGCAGTACCAGAAATTTGCTTTTTTACAGTTGTGCTCCCACCCCACACCTGCTGCTTCTGCAGATTTTTCTGCAAAGTTTTTGATATTCTCACTTTAGTTTTTTCATCAACTTGTGGCAACCTGATTCTTCCAGTGCCTGATTTTCCAATTGTGCCCCTCGTGTAACCTAAATCTTCTTGATAAGCGTCGTCTTCAATCTTCAAATGAAAACACAACTTTAAAAATTAATCCAACAAAAGATGGTGCAACTCACATCAGCGAAATTCATTCGATTCGCATGTTTCCTGAACTCGGTTATAGCATACCTCTCCTTCATTTTACGCACCCTTTTCCCCCCACGTTTCTTCTTGCTCGTTTCAATCGGTTTTGGCAATGGCTTCACAAATTTAACGGGCGGAGGTTCTTGTAGTTTATCTAATTTCTTTTCGATTTCATCACGCAACATTCTACCGATCCGTCCATCGGGGCCTTCATGGCATGCATCAACGCGTGCGGCTAAAGTACATTTGGTGGCCACCAGTCTAGAAGCTTTTCTTCTCAAATCCTGAAAACATTTGCAATTTACTTAAACAAAATTCAAGTGAAATTAAAAGTGCTTACTGGTGGAGTGTTTTGTACAATTTCTGAATAATAAACAAAACCTGTGTGTGGCAACATTGTAACTTGTGAAAATCCACTGAGCGTCTTCTTCTGTTGTCCCAAAAGTTGTACATTGCAGGCCGGGATTTTAGACAACTTTGTAAGTCCACCTGCGACGCCCATTATTTTGGCAGCAATTGAAGCACCGACGATAATCGATAGGTTAGGTGCGATGAATGCCATTCTGCTTTCCACATACTCCAAAATTTTTAACTTAAAATTATTCAGCTCAATCGCCATATCACAGGCCTCATTGATTTGCTCCTTTTCCATTTCAGTTAAATTTGTACTGTAAGAAAAGTAAACTGCAATGAAACAATGATAAAATAACACATAGTTTATTTAAGAAACGCAACGCGGACTTACCCTTGTGTGGTCGATGCTGTAACTGATACAACCATAATTGTGGCTTGTGTTAGAAACTGCTGAAGTGTCTCATTGTTCTTTGCCTGATCTAAATCATTGCCTAATTCTTTTACTGTTTTAACATACTCTAAGCATCCAACGACTAGTGAATCCAGTTCAGGAAAACGTTTCTGATATTTATCTCTCACAAATTTATGAATGGTTGCTGAAATTACACACTTATTTATATAAGTTTGACTGCTGAAGGTGTGCACTCACCTATTTCACTGTCTATGTCTGCAGCTGTGTTATTTGCCTCGACTATAAGTTGATATTCAGGATCTGATTCTACCGGTCCTATCATATCAGACAGCTTACGAGTCTTAGTACTCAGTGCCTTTACCTGGTCAATAATATTTCGTAATTTCTCCGAATCCCTTAGCTTGCACAATTCGCGCACCGATGAATACGAAGTGGTGTCTTGTTCCATCGGTTCATTCTTAACTTCGGATTCTTCAATTTCTGCGCCCTCCTGATCTTGCTTGGCTTCGTCCAAGTCATCTTGCTCGTTTTCTTCCAAGTCTGCTAGCAACTCGTCGGCCAAAGACATGATCAAATTCGTAAAACACGCAAATCGTAAGCGAACGTATTTTTTTGAGGTTAAGTGTCAGTTTTGCGCAGGGTGTTAAACTTCCAGGTACCAAAAGAGCTAATTTGTCGCTAACTTAACCCTTTGTCTACCAATGGTACTTGAAAGTACCAGCATTTAAAAACCTTTTAAATACCAACGTTTGTAAGAGGGAAATGTACGTATACATAAATCATAAACTACTCTTGTAAGGGCGATTACACAATGGATTTGCATAAAACATAAGACATAAGCCGTAAAGGCGTGTTTCCACGAGGTCAGTAAACAGGCCGGTATCTGGAGTCCTGTGACTGAACTCCAGTGACTGGCTCCGTGTAAACACCACTGGATGCCAGTTAAAATAGGAATTCACTGGGCTGGCAAGGCCAGCTATTGGAGTCCAGTCACAGGACTCTAGCTACTGGCCTCGTGGAAACGCGCCTTAACAGTAATTCCGTCTATGTAAAGAAGTGCGCTATAAAGGTGCGGATAGACATGCGAGGAAACTTGCACGAGTTCTGTCTGACACTGATGTCGCTAATAGCTAATAGCGACATCAGTGTCAGACAGAACTCGTGCAAGTTTTCTCGCATGTCTATCCGCACCTTAACACAATAGCTCCGTAACGAGAACAAAGCTTATGTGTTTCTTACGGCTTATGTCTTATGTCTTATGTTTTATGCAAATCCATTGTTCAACCGGCTTTAGAAATTATTAAAATAGCGCGAAAAATTTTTACTATTCAATGTTGCCAATATACATACAGGGAAATCACAAATTATTTCAACCCACGTGATCCCGCCGTATAAGCGGGTAGCAAACGGCGTCACGAGCGCCACTTGCTGTAAGTTTATGTAGGAAAAGGTAGGGAAAACGGTCGTATCAGGGTTGGCAACACTGCTGTCAGCTGATTGTCAATACTATCACTGGAGTTACGAGCACGTTACGAGGACGATCTTTACCTTCCATACTTTAAAACAAATCGAGAAAATACTAGCAAGCACATTCAAATCTTCTTCGAAATGATATAAATGGATATAACGGTTTCAAGTCGCGTCCTACAATTTATGTCGCAACCTCCACCAGGCGGCGCCACCAGGTAGCTTGCTAGGGGCGTATAGGCAACACATTGTACTCTGTTGGTAACAATGCAGTGCTGTATGTTAAATCGTTCGAGAATGTAATGCTTGCGATTTGAGAAGGCATCATAATTTACATCACCATCTGGGAATGCTTAGTTAAAGTGGTTAAACACAACAGAACACCTACAGTCACGAAAGTCAATAACAAATCCACGTTAATTTGAGACAGTAACCTCACTTTTTTCAGTGTTGCCACCCTATTCAAATTGGTCACGTGGGTTGAAGTAATTTATGATTTCCCTGTAGAAAATGCATAGATACTTATCTGTTTTTGTTATTTTTTTATTTACATCAGGAAATTGAATCGTGCGAAGTTTTAAGGTTGCGATAGTACATTATCGTCACTTGAAAATTAATGATTAAAGTCAACAGCTTCATTTGGTTGCCGTTTTCCACGGCCTCCTTAGACAAAAACTCATTTTAAAAGAAATATGTAAATCTAAAAATCTCAGAAAATATCGCAGACAGGACATACTTAACAAAAATGAAAACACTTTATTGAACTAAGAATGTAGGATCGGAAAATACAGGGCATGCTACTTAAGAAAATTGAGTTTTGTCATTTTGAAATTTCTGATATTTTGTTTATTACCATGACCACCCTGTAGCGATAAAAGTACATTTAATAATGGCTTATAATAAGCTTATGTATCAACTACATCTGTACCAAAAATCTTTTTCTTAGAGTTAAAAATAAATAAAATATGAATAAATAAAATAGTGGCTGCAAATGCCAGTTTTTAGACAAAATGTTAAATATCTCAGGTTAGGTTTAGGGTCTAGGCAATGCTATACAGAAAATGTGTAGAACTTTATGAGCAAACAAAATTTGGTTTCATATATAGGGTGTGCCATTTGAAATAAAAAATTGTGTCCGGCACCACTGTTTCGATTCACTCTGTATAGATAAAAATAATTTAAAATTTAAAATTTGAAATTTAAAATTAAGAAAGAAATTTTGTTGAAAAATTTTTGTATCTTCAGTACTTAACACCCGCAGTATATTTATAGCCCGTCTTTGAGAGATTGAAAATGTGATTAGTGGCTCCATCTGTAAAGGAAATTACAAATTAAATTTGAGGATCTCAAATCCGAAATATCCAATAAAAAACTTAGTAACTCCATCTGTTTAAAAAATTGCTATATATAACGAGTGTGTTTTTTTTTAAATTTGGCGTCGAAGTTGTTCGTGACGAGGTGCTTATTGTGAACACACCACAATTTTGATTACTTGTTATAAATTTTATATTCTTATTATCCGTTTTCATTGTTACAACAGATCTCATTCTTATTGTCGTTTTTCGTATATTACAATAGATTACGTTCTTGTGTTGTCCTAACGTACTGCTGAGTTCGAAACCTCGAAAGCAAGGTTAGATATTGTAAGATTAAACGTCAAATTAACAACTGTCAGATTAAAAAAAAAGTTAAGTTAACTGCGGAAATATTAAATCCAAAATATCCTAATACAAAGTGGTCAAGAACCACTGTTTGAGTTGGCAGTGCTGAATTTTATTTTTAAATGGTACCACTGGAGTAACTGCCGGTTGTTGACAGCTTGACACTGACAGCATTCACTTTACAAGAGTCATTTGACATTTCAAATTCAAATGAAAACGCGAAAATTCGCATAATCTATAATCTTGTTGCTGTTTAGGTTATGTCAAATAAACCAACACCAACAAACCGGTTGCAGTGTTGCAAATACCCGAATAAAAAAGAGCTCTTAATTGTATTGCCAACTCAAACAGTTATTCTTGACCACTTTGTAGAAAATTCGTGACACTTCAAAGATTTAATAACAGCTCCATCTGTTAAGTAAGTCACGTAAAACTAGAAAACAATTTTGAAATTATTAAAAAAATTTCATGGCCCGTTTATTTTGCACTTAAGTGTATTTGTTAGATTGATCATCATTACATCGGTGTTCGAAGATTTTCGGGTTTTTTAATGAATACTTTGAGAGACTAAAAAGATGATCAGTGGCTCCATCTATAGAGTAAATTATCAATTAAGCTTGGGGACATCAAAACCGAAATACATATCTAATAAAGTAGCTGGTAACTCCAACTCCATCTATTGAGTAAATTGCGATTTAAGTTTATTGCAGAAACGTTAAATCCGAGACCTCACGTGACTTATTAGTAGCTCCATCTGTTGAGTAGATTACGTACAATTCAAGAGATTTTATTTATTTTGTTACAAAATAAAACAATGTTGAAATAAAAAAAAAATATATTTCACATTCAGTTTATTTTGCATATGAGTGTATGTATTAAATTGGTCAGGAATAAAAATTTTCTTATTCATTTGATTATTTTATCGTATTGATCGAACTATTCTTTTTTAACTGGCACTCATTTTTTTATAAAAATATATTTTTTCAGTTTTTCGTTTTTAGATTTCATTTTTCTTCTGATGTTCTCTTCTTCACTCACTTCCTTTGTTCTCCTTCTTTTGCATTTATCAATTTTCTTCGTTATGTTATTTTAATAGCATAAAAATCGCACTACTTGAAACTTGAAATTTTAAATTTAATTTCTGACGGACAATGAGTTTCGCCGGAGACAACTGGAGTAATTAAATTTTAATACTGCCATCTGACGGCCACTCGTCGAAAAAAACCATATCTTCTTAGCGGTGACCGTCAGATGGCGCCACCAGAATTCGAATTTTTACTTCCTATTAAGTCATAGATCTTTTAGTTGTCCGGGCCCTGGGTTTTACTTTGAAATTACTTTTGTTTTTCAATTTTTTTTTTGGCAAACCATTTTTCATGTTTTCTATTTACATCGTTAACTTTATTTTAATGAAGCGTGAGATCATAATCGAGGTCCAAATTTTCAACAACAGTGTTTGGATACGTACGATAGAAATCAGTTTCATTCTGAATTATAGAAAGAAAGTAACTTGGGCGCAACAGCCTTGTACTTCCTCGTTTTTAACGCGGCAGTTATCAACACCTCAATTGCGTAAAAATATTTCATTGAAAGGAGTCATTCATTAGAACCCGAGCGTAATCCGACTTAAGCTGGAAAAGAATGCGAAAAATGCGATCGAATTTGAATATCCCAACAAACAATAATACCCTGTGGGAACTCGAAAGTAAAATGTATTGAGATGGGCAAACCAGATAAGATTGCCGAAAAAAAGATCCGGTCCGGGCGGGAAAAAAAAATCGCGCCAGATGAAGGGGAAAGTCACGCTAGTTCATTCACTTTTTCCTACAGCTTGATGCCTCCTCACATGTACGACTGACATATTGACGACGGAAAAAAGATCGTTCTTTCTTTTCTTTCTCGTCAGGTGTGTATATGTGTGCGTGTATCGGAGATCGTAAAAACAGGTATTCGCCGGCCGTCGAACGAACGTGTTCAGCCCGAGAGTGTACGGCTTGTCGCAGACTGAATCGGTCGATTTTGAATGACCATGTGCTTGAAAACTTACTCGTCTATGACTTAATTATTAATCTTATCGAGTAATTTCGACTCAAATACATTCGGGTTCAAGCGACGAAATAATGCGCCTTTTTTGAGACAGAAGAAAAAAATTTGCTCGTTTCTATTCAGCACGTGGTCATTCGGGATGATTGTGATTGATTAATTAAACCCAAATGTGTATGTGAGCTTGAATTTGAAAAGAAAAAACCGCAAAATGGCTTCTTACAGCGATTTAAACCAGGACTGGTCCACTCTTTGCCAAGACTGTCCGGAATGTTGGACTTCAACAGGTAGGTAAAAAAAGATCCCTCATTTCTTTCTTTACACTGTTATCAATCAATCACCGAAAGAGTAATTTATATTATTAAAAAAAATGCCACAACCTTGTACTAGGACACTAGGTGAATGAAAACAAACTAGTTTCTTTTAAATTTAGCAAAAAAAGTTACGCAAAGTGGTTTTCGTTGTCGCAATAATCATTTGAGTCGTTTTCTTTTGAGTTTTCTTCGACGGGCTGATTCGTATGCAAAACGCACCTACATAGGCTGTTTTTTCGCACGTTCACCTCTAAATAAATACAAAATGTCATACGTTGAAGTCACCGTTATATCAGGATTTGTTTGTGAAATTTCATCACGTAAAATGTTCCGAGTGGAACGTGACCGGATTCCTGAAGATGCTCCTTCGTTGTCTTGCAAGCGCGAACAGGTAGAGTTTTGAAAAGATGACTAGATGACCACCGGGCAGGACCGTTTTAAAACGTACATACATACATAAATAGGCCCCAGGTTTAAAAAACAACCTAGTCCGAAATGTTTACTCAATTTTAATTATAATCATACACCACCACAATTTTTTCAGTGAACTTTTTTGTCGTTGAAAGTTTAATGGTATTAATTTCACGTAAAAAATAGTGTACGTACTTCTTTCAGGACCTTTTACATAATTTCTGGGCCTGTAAATTGGAAACAGTGAAAATTTTTGTTTATGGAACGTAAAAAAGAGATTCGTTTATTTAATGGAAACATGTCTACTTGCCATATGCAATAATAATTGCATTCGGAAGCTATTAACTGTGGAAGCTAAAGCAAGAAAGGAAGAGTACTCAAAATTTACAGAATTTAATTATCGGAAATACCATGCGATCGAAAATAAAATGATTCGTAGTCGGCCATGAACATTGACAAAAAAAAATGGTAATACTGTCTGTCCAGTTTAATCGCTGTGCTACGCCGTAGGATTTGTCTTTCGTTTTTCCTTTTTTTATTTGTGAATTGGATTTTCAATATTTATTATTAATTATTTTCTTTGAAATGAAACTTCCTGAATCACGGTCTGAGTGTTTTTTATTGTCAGTCTCTTCTGAGTGTAAAGAGTGGAAAAGACTGACTGACTTTTCAGTCAGTCAGTCTTTTCCCTACACTCGGAGAGAGAGACTCACAATTTTTAACACTGAGGAAGAACCTGGCCAGGTTCGAAAACGTTATGTTAAACAATTAATAAAAAACACTCAGACCGTGATTCAGGAAGTTTTATTTCAAAGAATACAGTACCGGTCAAGAAAACACTTTACTTTCAATTAATTATTTTCTAAATATGCAATTTGTTTCGAGTTTTATCATACATACAGGGTTGACAAATTTAAAAACCTAACCTACGGGAAACTGACAACTCATATACAGGACACAGGCGAAAAAAGCGGTAGCCAAAGAAATTTGGTCTACATTTTATTTACTTATGGTAACTCGAGAATCAAGAATAAGTTTTTAATTAAAGAAAATTAATTAAACATCTTTAAGTAACAGCTTTAACTTTAACTTACTGTGTAAAATAAATTAAAATGAAAACCTGTAGACTGTCATTTTTAAAATTGGAGTAAGCCACGACTTTTTAATTTAGTTGGCAGCATGGAACGTGAGATCAAAATATCAAGATCAAAATATCAAAAATTAACAATAAATTTAATGTGAAAAAGAAAAAACAATTTTGAGAAATGAAAAAGAAATTAGAATTGCCAACAATCTTTGTAAAATCATGGCTTACTCCAATTATATTAATTATACATATTAAAAATGACCCGGTCGTTTTGGACAGTGTTGCCAACTCACCAATTTTCAAACTTCGAGAAAATATCGTCTTTTCGTTAAAAAGTATAATATAATATTATTTTGTTTATCGTTATTTCTTTATCGACTGTTTCTGAATTTTGAAATTCGTTCTCAAATATTCCTGAGAGTTTTTCCAATCTTCCTTTTTGTTGTTGCTGTCACTGTTAGAAAAAATGTCTCACAGTAGGTTAAAAGAAAGTTTCGTTTTCTTTCATAAGCATTACTATCGTCATTGGTTTTTCTGTCTTTTTTCCTTTATTAAAAAGTGGCCAAGAATCACACTGTTTGAGTTGGCACTGCTGAATTTTATTTTTAAATGGTACAACTGGAGTAATTTCTGGTTCTTGACGGCTTGACACTGACAGCCTTCACTTTACAAGCGTCATTTGACATTTCAAATTCAAATCAAAACGCTAAAATTTCCTTTAATTTCTATTCACATAACCTACAAATCTTGTCACTCTTCAGATTAGGGTGCGTTTTTAAAGTGTTCGTGTACTCGAACATGTAAAAAGGCGTTTTTAAATACGAATCGAACAACCTAGCTAGCGTTTTATAATTTCTCGAGTCGCTCGAACATAGTGCTCGAGTTGTATTCTCTTGCACCTACTCGGCAGGAAGTGCACGAAATACAGTGGCGGGAATTGAATAAACATAACCTAAAAATTCTGAAGTGCGTCGATCACACAACACGATGGATACTTCGCCTTCATCGTCAGAACATTATAAGAACGTTTACATGTCATAGAATGAACATTTAAATTCATCACCTATTTATGTACATAGATACATAAGCAACAAGAAACAAAAATTTAAGGTTATGTACATACAGTGTTGCCAGCAGAGTACTTATAAGCGGAATAGATGGCGCTTTGAAATTGCAATAGATTTGAATATTTCGTAACTAAAATCGATTAAAATGAAACCTAAAACTAACATACGACATAGCCTAAACTGAAAACTGCCAAAGCCGTAATTGCAGCGCGAAACCTTCCATCAACAATGTTGCCAACTCTTTAATGAATTTTCCCCTGGAGGTTAAAAAACTTTTTAAATTTGTATTAAATATCCCTATTTTTTTTTTTTTCAAAAGAGAAAGATAAAAAAGAAAAGATTTATACGAAAAAGTGTATTGTCAAATAACACCGAAGGTAGGCAACCAACTACGCGTTTCAAAATTTTTAATTTCAATTTTTGTTTCTCCCCTTGAAAATAACCTTACAAGATCCATCTAAAAAAATCTGTCCTCAGAAAAATTTACCCCTAAATTTAATGGGAACATTGCTAAGTTAGTGATACTGTCCATCAGCTGCTTATGTTACCAACATCAAGAAAATGAAATTCCTTCTAGTTAAACAAATTTGTACAATGTACAGTAGCGGACAATAAAATCCGGGCAAGAATTTGACAGGTCGTTCGTATTTAGACAAATTTGGTAAATCAGGCTTTTATTGAGGTTATATTTCTGTCAAAATTTATATTAAACGTCAGAATTACTAGTGACATTTTGTATAATATGTATTAAACGTCCAAAATATTAGAGCGCGGTTTACGTTGTACAAATGGTGTGTCCGGATTTTATTGTTCGCTACTGTACAAATGAAACAATTTTTCGGAAAATATAAATCAAATAAATGAAAGTTGGAAAACGTAATAGATTTTCCATAGGCGTAATAGCGTAACAACTAATTGTAGAAAGTAATAAATCTATTACAATTGTACTAACGCTGGCAACACTGTGTACATATAAATATGACATGTTAGCGTTTTTAAATTCTAACGATCGAGCAAGTATTCGAACAACTTGAAAATTGTTCGAACATACTTGGTTTGAACAGTAGGTGTGATTTAAAAACACACCCTTTATGTTGTGTTTATGTCAAATAAATCAACAGAACATATATCCGGTTGCAGTGTTGCAAATAGCCGAATAAAAAATGCTCTTAATTCTATTGTCAACCTTGTAAACATTACGATCGCCATTTGTTCGTTTCTTTTTCTTCGTTCCCTTTTGAGG
This sequence comes from Dorcus hopei, assembly GCA_033060865.1. Taxonomy (NCBI): domain Eukaryota; kingdom Metazoa; phylum Arthropoda; class Insecta; order Coleoptera; family Lucanidae; genus Dorcus; species Dorcus hopei. The sequence goes on from CM065424.1 coordinate 6,145,248, forward strand.
TTATCTTCTCGTTCTTTTCTATTCCTTTTCGAGAATAAAAAAGACCTTTTTTTTTCTCGTTTTTATTTGTTATCTGTTTACCGATATGAAACGATTACAAATTTCCTGCGCTCATCGTTCTCTCGTAAACATTACGTTCGTTATTTGTTTTCCTGTCTTTTTCTCTTTCGTAAAATTTACGATCGTCATTTGCTTTTCTTTTTCATCTTTCCTTTTTGTCGTTATCGTTCTCTGTCTTTCCTATTCCGATTAGGTACATTTTCCGAGAATCAAAAATCTTTCTGTTTTTTCGTTTTCATTTCTTATCTACGTTTAGTGATATTAAGGCCCGATTTTACAATCGTCGGATAAGCATTATTTTTAGAATATCGTGACGAAGGTGTGACGTAGATATGGAGGAACATTAAAGGATGTTCGGCGAACCTTATTCAACTGGGCCTAAATGATGAACATTCTTCTGCGTTCCTCATTCTTTCGTAGACATTACGATCGTCATCTTTTCTCCTTTAGTAAAATTTACGATCATCATTTGTTATTCTTTTTCGTTATCCTTTTGACGTTATCGTTCTCTTTCTTTTCTATTCCGATTACATTTTTCCGAGAGTCAAAAATGTTCCTGTTTTTCGTTTTTATTTGTTGTCTACGTTTAGTGATATTAAGGCCCAGCTTTGCAATCGTGGAATAAGCTCTATTCGTCGAATAATAACTATTCGCTAGATATCCTTCAACATTCTTCCATATCTACGTCACGTTATTCCAAGAATAGTGTTATACTCAGTTCATACGACGATTGTAAATGATGAAAAAATTTCCTGCGCTCCTCGTACTTACGCGAATACGTGTTACGATCGTTTACGATTTGCTTTCTCACTTTCTTCATTTCTATTGTGTTTTTCGAGACGTCGAAAACATCATTAATTGTTTCTCGTTTTTGATTGTTAACCATTTTTCAGAAATTACTTATTTACTTATCCGCAACCTCTTCTACCGTAGGTGTAGAGGTGGTGATTTTCTTCCACTTATTTCTGTCTTTAGCCTCATTTCTCGCTTGAGTCCAGCTTAATCCTCTTCTTCTTAATATATCAGCAACAACCGCGTTCAATCTTCTCCTCGGTGCCCCTCTTCTCTTCTTCATCCCGGTTTCTGCTTCCCATATCACTTTCACTTCATTCTTACCATGTGTCCGAACCACCTTAATTTTTGCTGTTCAATTTTTTGTATTACACTTACTACATTTAAATCCTTTCTTATTGTTTCACTTTTTACTTCTTTATCCAGTCTGGACACTTCTGCAATTTTCCGTAACACTTTCATCTCACACGCCGTTATTTTTCGTTTTAATCTGTCGGTTAAAATCCAAGATTCACTTCCATGTATAAGTATAGGCACGAACACTGACTCATAAATTTATATTTTTGTTTTCATAGTTATTTCCCTCTTATTAAAGAATGGCCTGTTTAGTGTTTCTAATTTTCCGTCTGCTTCGGTAGTTGTTCCTAAATATTTCAGTTTATTTACACTTTTTTTTTTTGGTTTTCCTTGTATGTATTTGTAGTTGCACGTCTTTGGTCTGGTTTGCTATTTCCATTATTTCAGTCTTTTCCATATTTATTTGTAGTCCATCTTTCTTTGCATCCTTACTCCATTTTTCAATTTTACTTTGTAAATTTTCTTTACTCTTGGCGAATATTAACAAAATCGTCAAAAACGTCTGCATACATTAATTCATTTATATGTACTGGTCTGAGTTTTCTGTATCCTATGTAGGTTTTCCTTGTCGCTTCATTTACTTGCTTGGATATTTGGTCCATAACAATGATAAACAGCAGGGAGCTAAGTACCCCTCCCTGTCGAACTCCTCTGTTTGTTGTGAAGCTTTCTGTTGTTCTTCCTCCCACTCGTACTACATTATCTGTTTCTCTGTATTTGTGCTTTTGATTATGTCAATTAGTTTTGATTATGTCAATTAGTTTTCCTCTCTTTTTATAGTTACTATCAAACTTCTCTTTAGGAATTCTACTTTTTTTAATTTCGTTTGAGTTTCTCGATGAAAAATTGAAAAATTTATTCTCATTCAAAATTCCAAAATATTTATTATCGTATGTGTGTACGAATTGGAAAAAGAAATGGTATATCGTACCACCTGCTAAATAGTTATGCGAATACGATTAGCAACATTGGTTTTCGACTCCGTACAAGATTTTTACAATATAATTTAAATATGGAAAACATTTTCATTTTAATTAGTGTCATTCAGTCAACTATAATCTTTATTTAGTTCATTTAAACGTGTTCTTTTTTAATTAGTTTTAAAATTGATTTCAAAACATTAAACGAGGATTTGAGGAAACGAAATACTGTTCGTCTTATAATTAATTACCATGCGACAAGACGTCAAAATGACGTAATTCCCGAACGATTGGTAGAGTTTTGTATGAGAATCTACGTCATTTTGACGTCATGTCGCATACGACATTTGTCGAGTAATTTCAAGAATTGGGCTCCTGTCCTAGATGGCACTGTTCATCAATCAATTGTTTAATCAACTGTAAATCAAATCGAAGAATTTTAACAAAACTTTTCTTTAAATTATTTACGCATAGTTAGTTTGGCTTCTCTTTTCCTTGAATTTGGGTTTGTGCGAATTTAAGAAGAATCATCAAAAATGAACTGATTTGATCACTGCAAGCAACTTTCCTCCCTGTGTTATACATACATAGAATTAAAAAGTAGTTAAACGGTTCGATATTTTGCACGAATTTATTAGACCGAGAAATATTACATAGAGCTGGATTAGAATTGTAGATCTCGCCCAGTTAATTAAATAACAAGAGCGGAGAGGCTTTCCAAAAGTAAACAGAAACCTGTCAAAATTGTTTCTCGGTTAGCAGGCCAGCGTAATAACGCACGTAATCACCTCGGTCGGCATTCCTGCAGGTTTACTTTAAGCAACATTAATTTCAGCAAAGAAAAAAAAGAGGATCACCAGGACCACGATGACTTGAGTCGCTGGAATTCAAAATTTTCGTTTTTTTCTTCTTCTTTTTTAATCGAACGAACCCGTCTTCCTCGTCTTGTTTTATTCAATTAAAATTTCTTTTATGCTAATTGGCGTGGAGTTTTACGGTCAACTCGTTCCTCGACGTAACGGTTTATCTGGCTCTGTCGGATTAGAATTTTAAAGGTGTGTTAACGGCCGAAATAAAATAACAATCGTAAGAACGGGCGATTGCGCAAGATTCTTATTATCATACATATTATTAGCAGCCTATTGCCCGGAGTCCTAGGCGATCGAATGGAATTCTCGACTCGGTTAAATGCTTGTCCCTCGCGGTTTCGATTTGAATTATTAGCATTTGTCATTAATTCGAATCAAGTACGAAGCCACTTGACTGTCTTTAAATCATCTATTTATGGCTGCACAGCATATTTCTGCAGCAAAAGGAAATGATCGTTACTACTTGCATTATAATCATCTAGGTATTGAATTAGTTTTTTTTTGTAAATTCAGAATTTATAAAAAATTTCATATATATTTAAATACTGGTTTAATACATTTATTATTAAGTTGTACCTAACGAGTTAAGAATAACAGGAGAGAGTCATACTAACAGTAATAGTTTTTCGTCCAAACTGGTCACTGAATATGGTCGCTGTATGTATGTCACATACGTTGTTCACAAATTAAAAAACCACCACCTGTCGCATTATGCTGGTATAAAACATAAGTCCCCTATAAAACATTATCAAAATAGCAAGGTTGGCAAGGTATTTGAAGTTTCATGTCAAAGTAATTTGTCAAATCAATTTTATTTTATTATATTGTTTACATTTATATTCATTTTAACAAGCCATTTCAATGCCTCGAAAGCAGAAAAATATTTTAAATGCCAAAATGAAAGAAGCACTCGTTAATTTTGTTACCAAATTTCTAACTAGGACACTGTTGCTTTTCACAAGGCAACATTGCCAGTGGTCTTTTAATTTGTGAACAGAGTTTAGGCGCACACAAGCGTTTTAAAAAATTCTGGAACGCACACACACCAACAGTTCATCACTGTTTATAAACACTTACTATTTTAAATTTAACTAAATAAGATTCGAAAAATGTCAATGGTATTCTATGCACTGGAGTTCTATGACTAAAAGTATTTGAAAGGAACTTGGTTACATTACTCTGCTGCGCCATTGAACATCGAGAAATTCCAAAACTAACCTAAAAATCATTCACTTTTTAACTGAAGTCTGTATTAACATATCAACTGAAGTCTATAGGCTTGTTCAGGTTCCCGTGAGGACAGGTCCAGAACCGTCAGGAGCACGCGCATAACAAAAAAAACTACATGTTTTTCTGTTGTGCGCATGCTGCTAGACGTTCTAGGACTGTCCTGGCGAGAACCCGAACAAGCTTTATAATAATATATCAACTAAAGTCCATAAGCTAATCTATAACATATCAACTAAAGTCTATAACATAATCTCAGTTGCTGAATAAATTCATCTTATCCATTCCTTATCTATTTGTTATCGCAGTAGGCCGTGATTTTAAGCCAGTAAGTTGGCTATCATGTTAAATTAAATAAATTTAATTTGATGTCATTATAACATGTATCAAATTGTGACAACTAAAATCAGATTAATTAAGCGGTGTTGTCAATTCTCGACTTTATGTAAATTTGGCCGTGAGTACACCTCGTGACAGAAAGAAAATATCGCAACATTGCCTAATTCGGAGTAACGTTAAAATGTAAGTCGACATGACATTCGCTGTCAAAATTTAGTTACATAGTTACGTACATGAGTACCACATTGACACTAGACTTTCACGGCATGGTGCGATAACAAATAGATAAGGAATGGATTATACATTCGTACTGCACTCAGATACAAACACAAAATCCAGCAATTATTTTTTCACTACGGTGATTTGAATACTAACGGTGGCAGCATTGAAGTGAGATAGCGAACCGTTACGTCATCGCATGCCCGCTTCTCCCTCTAACACTTTAATTGTCAACCAATCATTAACTGTCACGGTTGACAGCTAATCAGAGGTTAATATTGTGTAAAAGGAAAAGCGGGTATGCGGTGACGTAACTGTTCGCTATCTCACTTGCGAGAATGCTGCCACCGTTAGTATTCAATTCACCGTGACGGATGTCAACAAATGGCCATATTGCAGAAACTGACCTATCGCAAAGTGGTAACTTCCGTCAAATGTAATTGCATTTTCCCATGCCGTATGTTCTCCCCTTGGTTGTACATACAGTCTGAATTCTTAATAATATACTCAGCGGTTTATTGGTTTTTTGCAATTTGACCAATAGATGAGGCAATTTTCAAAATAGGGGGAAATTTGAACGAACTGAACCAAAATTTGAAAAACAACGCAATATCAGAACCATTGTAAATGCAAAACGAAACAAATGACTACTGGGTGTACAATCATCTGATGCATACGGTCAAAAGATGGTGCTGTTGTTTAAAAAAAATTCTGAAGCGTCATAGAAAGGAAAGAGAATGATAAATAAACTGCAACAAATAGAACGTCGTAACCAACAGAGTTTTGGATTTACTGCTTTAGAGCACTCTCAGAGTATTCTCATCTTGTTTTAACTCCATGCGACAAAGGGGGATGGAGATATTGTGAGCGGTGAATCGGAAACGCCATAAGACATTTCAAAACCAGAAAATAATTCAAATGATTATTTATTAAGTGACACAACAGACAGATTTTTGAAACACAGAAACATTCAACTAAAAAAAATTAAACCAAACGCAGTATACATAAATTAAAAGCAACACCGGGCAGAAAACAAATGATTATTGAATGACAAGGTTTACTTAAATTGATTCGGTGAAGTTGGCTGATAGATGGTGCTGTTTTGAAACGAAAAACAAGAGCCAGGGCCTCGCCAATAGATGGCACCGCATTCGAAATAGCTAAACATCAGAAGATTTGTTGTAATAAAATACAAAAATCAATAAAAGTTGAATAAAACCTGAGGAATATTAACTAAACCGTATACATGCATACACGTTCTGTAGTTGTGGAGTTGGCTGATAGATGGTGCTATTTTAAAACGAGAAACAAGAGCCTGCCCTGGCCAATAGATGGCATCATATTCGAAATAGCCGTACAGCAGAAGAGTTGGTGTAATAAAAATATAAAAATCAATTCAAGTTTAATAAAATTTGAGAAATTTTAACTACACCGTATACATACACGTCCTGAAATTGTGGAGTTGGCTGACAGATGGCGCTACTTTGAAACGATAAACAAGGGCCAGGGCCTGACCAATAGATATCATCACATTCGAAATGGCTAAACTTCAGAAGACTTGATATAATAAAAATACACAAATTAATTAAAGTTGAATAAAACTTACGGAATATACTGAACCGTATACAGACATGTCCTGAAGTTGCAGAGTTGGCTGATAGATGGCGCTATTTTGAAACGAGAAAGAAGAGCAGGACCTGGCCACTAGATGGTATCACATTCGAAAGAGCTAAACTTCAGAAGACTTGATCTAATAAAAATACAAAAATCAATAAAAGTTGAATAAAACTTGAGGAATATTAACTAAACCGTATATCTACATACACGTCCTGAAGTTGTGGAGTTGGCTGATAGATGGTGCTAATTTATACGAAAAACTACAGTCACTAAATAAATACAGTACCGCAATCCATATGCTTAATGCGTAAGACAAAGAAACTACGTTCTTGCACTAAAATGTCGTTGTTAGCGTTAGGCATTTAAATTTCCCGCCAATATTTTGCACTAAATGGCGACTGATTGCGGTACTGTAATTATTTAGTGACGGTACGAAAAACTAGACAAGAGCCAGGGCCTCGCCAATAGATTGCATCGCATTCCAAACTGCTGTACAGCAGAAGACTTGGTGTAATATATATACCGTTTGTCCATCTGACAATGAGACAGGGATTTAACATGGGAAAACAGAAATTGCTTTATATTATCTACCTGAGTACATATATATGAAATTCTTGGTTATAATCGGAAAGATTATTGCATTTAAAGTGTTTTGATACTAAATTTGTGCAATTTTAGTTCTTAATTATTTAGAAATTAAGAAAAAAAGTTATTATTTTTTTTCCGTACAAGATTAGTAAGTATTTAACGAAGAGTTTCCAAATGGATCTCGTGGTCCAGGTAGTTTGTTCATGTTTCACAACCGTAAGGTCACAAGTTCAAATCCGAATGAGGACACTTTTTTTTCTTTTTTTTAAATATTTTTTCAGATTTGAAATCACTTAAACTCTTAAACTAGTTTATTATTTTATTTATAAGTTTCATTTTAATATTAATTATGTAACATAATAAATAAAGTTATAATAAAATTTTGCAAACGAAAAAATACACAATTAATATTAAAATGAAACTTATAAATACAATAATAAACTAGTTTAAGAGTGATTTCAAATCTGAAAAAATATTTAAAAAAAAGAAAAAAGTGTCTTCATTCGGATTTGAACTCGTGACCTTACGGTTGTGAAACATGAACAAACTAACTTGACCACGAGATCCATTTGGAAACTCTTCGTTAAATACCTACTAATCTTGTACGGAAAAAAATTATAACTTTTTTTCTTAATTTCTAAATAATTAACAACTAGAATTGCACAAATTTAGTATCAAAACACTTTGAATGAAATAATCTTTCCGATCATAACCCAGAATTTCATATATATGTACTCAGGTAGATAATATAAGGCAATTTCTGTTTTCCCATGTTAAATCCCTATGTCTCATTGTCAGATGGACATACGGTATATACAGATCTACAGGCCTTGTAGGCCTAAGGCTTGTGTGACTATTGTTTTCTATTTCTTCCTATCTTCTACCTGCTTTTCCCAGTTTCTGATATTTAATTTGTTAAGATCTTCTTCTACAGCTTCTAACCATTTTTCCTTCGGTCTGCCTTTTTTCTTTCTTCCATCTATTCCCCTTTCCAATGCCATTCTCGTTATTCGATTCGTTGGCAATCGTCTCACATGTCCTAACCAACGTATTCTTTTGGATCTAATGACTGCCGTTAAGGATGGAGATTGGTATAGATCAATTATTTCTTGATTCGTTCGTCTTCCCCATGTGTCCACCTGTTTTCTTTTCTCCATATATTCGTCTGAGGATTTTTCTTTCCCACACTTCTAATTTCTTCTCTTCACTCTTGTTCAAAATCCACAATTCGCTACCAGATAATAAAGTGGGCCGTATTATCGATTGGTATATTCTTATTTTGGTTTTCCTAGATACCGACTTAGAGAGCTTAATATTTTCCTTAGTGATCCAGCACTTCTGTTCGCTTTTATTAATCTTGCATTTATCTTCTTCTATATTAACTCCTAGATACCCTACGTTGTCGACGATTCTGAACCTATAGGTTTTGTTATCCACCGTACTTTTAAATGTCAAATCTTTTCCTGCCTGTTCGTTCCCATTCCTCATCACCATGTATTTTGTTTTCTCTTCGTTTATTTCCAAACCGTTTTCCCTTGCCGCCTTTTCGAGCCTCTTTATTACTTCTATTATTTCTTTTTCTCTTCTAGTTATTATTACAAGATCGTCAGCAAACGCCAGGCATTGGTGCATATTACTTGGTGTAATAAAAATATAAAAATCAATTAAAGTTGAATCAAACCTGGGGAATATTAACTAAATCGTATACATTAAAGTCCCTAGATTACTAAAGTACGGCAATACACAGTTTAGGACCAAATTTTAAAAACTAGCCAGAACATGGCGTCTGTGTCACGTGACACAAACAGACTTGTGTATTTGAGTTGAATAAACAAATATTTGTCATGGAAACGGAGAAGTTTTAGATTTTTTGGCAGTTGATAAATGTCAGCTCCCAAAAGGAATTAGAAATACGAAATAAATCATATTAAAAACACCATAATAAATAAGCCGTATTAATCTAAAGACGTTGAAGATATGATTACTAAAACCCTTTTGCTTAAAATTTTCAATTTTGATAGAAAAAACATGGATTAGTTTTTGCAGGTAACGGAAATATTGCAGTTTTGAGTTATGTGTAAAATATTTGTGCTTGCTCGAAACTCGAAGGTGCTCGTCTGTGCCCCGTGGTGCTCCTGGTTTGTTTATTTGTGGTTTGTGACGGTTATTGGATTTTGTTTATTTTTATCGATTTACAATGGTTAATCATGATAAAGGGTTGTAGTAAGGACGTTATTACAGTTTATTATGGGACAATTTTACTAGTCGACAAACAGTACAGTTTACATGCTCAGATTTGCGCAGTAAGGCTCTAAAAAATTGACATTTACGTTCATTTTCCGTTGACATGTAAATCAACCAAAATTTTCATTTTAAAATTCCCGCGCATAATGGGCCAGAAAATGGCATCCCTATTGCCGTACTTTATACTATCTAGGGACTTTAGTATACATACATGTCCTGAAGTTGTGCAGTTGGCCGATAGATGGCGCTATTTTGAAACTAAAATCAAGAGCCAGGGACTGGGCAATAGATGGCATCACATTCGAAATAGCTAAACTTCAGACGACGTGATGTAATATAAATACAAAAATCAATTAAAGTTGAATAAAACTGAGGAATATTAGCTAAACCCTTTATGTACACGTCCTGAAGTTGTGGAATTGGCTGATAGATGGTGCTATTTTGTATTTTGAAACGAGAACAAGAGCAGGGCCTAGCCAATATATGGCATCATATTCGAATCAGCTAAATATCAGAAGACTTGATGTAATAAAAATACAGAAATCAACTAAAATTGAATAAAACTTGAGGAACATTAACTAAACAACCGTGTTTATACATATCCCTGAAGCAAGAAAACGAAAACTATAAAATGACGTTGTAAATTGAATACTTCATTATCACATGAAATCGAAATTTTAACGAGTTACAAACCAAAAGGAAACTGAAAGGACATAGAAAAGAAGAAACAAAAAGAAAAATCGTGATCAAATTATAAGGTATAAATAAGCAAAATCGTTGGCTAAATTGATGCCCAGTAGATGGCGCTGCCTCAATTATAATAAATTGTAAAATTTCCTGAAGTAATGAAATAATTAATTTTTTTTAACGGGCGTGTAATCACTAAATCTCTTTAATTTACATACATATTTCAATTTAAATAACAAAATTAATGATTCTTTCCTAAAACGTTTTAAATCACAGACTCACTAATTTATTCGTGATACAAGTTTAATATTTTCTGCTCCAATTCCTTCAGCACTCTTTGTTGTATTCAAAATAGTTCTCCTGAATTGCTAAGAAACGTAATAAATTTTATAATAATAAATTAAACTCACACGTAATTTAAATTTTTGTGTACTATGTACTATAGGCAGAGTGCCTCAGGGTTCTGTACTGTGACCTCTCTTCTTCTTGCTGTTCATAAATGATTTACCTTTGAGTATTAAGTTAGGTCACACCCAAGGTTACTAAAAGACAAGGTTGCCTGGTAACTTTCAACGTCACCACAACGTCACTCAGTAGGCCCATTTAATGCATTTACACAAATAGATGGCCTACTGGATGACGCGTCACTCCACGAGTTACCAGGCAACCTTCTCTCTTTAGTAACCTTGGGTCACACCCGTATATTTATAGATGACACTTCAGCAGTGGTTTCAAAACGTTTTAAATCACAGACTCACTAATTTGTTCGTGATTCAAGTTTAATATTTTCTGCTCCAATTCCTCCTCTTTCGTATTCAAAATACTGAATTGCTCAGAAACGTAATAAATTTTATAATAATAAATTACATCAATTAAATATGTTGTTTTTGGACTGACCTAGACCGAGGCAGTGTCGTTATTTATTTAATAACAACAATAATGACTGTCGTCTGGAGAGGCTCAATCAGATTATGAGATTAGTCACGAAAGGGTGTGCAGGTTCACGCAAGTAATTTCCTGCATTCGTGATTGTTTTTGAGGCACGTCCTCGGTTGATGCTGAGGTAGGTTAATTGCACACGTGCAATTCATTAGGTTTTTTTTTATTTCGTTACTGGAATTTAGTTAAAAGAATCGTCCGACGCTGATGATAAGAATCTACAACTTTCTCAGAAGAAATTACGAACAGAAAAAGGCAAAGAAATTTAGATTTTTGATTACTCGAAGAATTAAACAGTAATTCATGCAAATAATTACATAAAGTCGAAAGTCTTGCATTGTTTTCGTAGGGCCCCCTGTATGTAAATATAATTTACTTACATAAAATGGAAAGTAATTATTGGTAGATATGTCTATAAGTGAAACAAATTAAATTTTTTTTGTAATTTTTCAAACAACGACGTCAACAAATATGATATTAATTTTTTAGTTGATTTTTAGAAACTGTGCTCATTGAAAGGACTCGGTACGAGAAATATTGTGCGAAGTTTTCGTTTTATTGTCGATTTTTACATGTAATTCCAGGTCATTCGCTTTTTAATCTCGAGCTGAAGTTATTGTACCATAGAAATGATTATTAGAACCGAAGACGTCTGTGATTAATGGTTCGAATAGTGGTCGGCGCATTAAATTTTCGCGTGAAGTCGGAAAGACGAAGTTCTACTTTTTGCTTTATCACTTAAAATCATTTCAGCTTAATAGAATCGAATTCGAACGTTACTCCTTAACTTACGGCGAATTTACTGAACATGAAGAAAAATGAAATCAACGTAAACAAAATAAAAACTATTATTATTATTGAAACTATGTTTTTGCCACGTCAATTTTCTATCCAGATGTATAGTAGTCCCAGTTTAGTAGCGGTTTTATGGTCTTGCTATTAAAAAAGCGACAGAGAGGCGATAGAGACACCGCAGTGTCGGTCTCTTTGAAGCTTTTTTTCACAGCAAGATCATGAAACCGATACAAAACTTGGACGACTATATACCTAGGTATATTGTATCGTTAATTTGAGCCAATTGATCGGTAACCATATAGCTTTCCTTAGCTTGAAGTTACTTGTAGCAAAGAGTAGTTATCTTATTCAAGAGAAGTTGCTTCTCTTGTATAAGGAACAAGGAAGCGCAAATTAGAAGAGAGAATATTTACGCCAATTTAAATGTCCTTTCGTATGCTGTCGAGTGTTTCCCGGCAAAAATTGTGTGTGCGATAATCTGATTGGAGAAAATTGTACGCCATACCTTTCGCCATGCCGTTGTTCGTTTCTCCTGTAGTTCACCTACGCCAATTTAATGGGACAAGTGTTTCAAGGCCATAGAATCTACTCGGCAAAGATCAAATGAGCCGACAAGGAGCGTCTCCTCTTGAATAACTTATCTACTCTTTGATTGTAGTGACATCGACAAATTAACCTTCACCCTCCATTTTTTAGTCAAGGTTGTAGAATCTTTGACGTAATATCAGGGTTTGCATGAGTGGAAAGAACGTCGGTATCATCAGCGAAAATTTCCTAAGACCACTAGGTCTGCTGTATACACAATTTAAAGCATTGGTCCTAATGTACTTCACTGAGGCATTCCGGATTTGATTTGTTGTATATTTGTATAATCTTTACTTTAATAGGAATATTTTCTCCAATTTATTTTCATTTTCCCCTTAAACGGCGAGGAGGTTTGGAAGTAACAAAGCCACTTTACACACACTTAAAAATACACTCCCGCTCCTGAGGTCCTGACAAGTCTATGACTTAGGACCCCGCTGGGCAACCACCACAGATTAAAAAAAATATCAAGTCAATGGCTGGAAAACTGAAGGATGATGTGCATTCAATCACTTCTGCGGGGTATGAATATTGTCAAAACAGAGAAAACAATGACTTTCAAAAGAAAAAAACTCTCCTCAGCATCCTTCCTGAATGTAAGTCCAAGTCATCATATATTTCTGGATTTCATAGTCTCTGTTATTATTTTACCTTGTCGCCTACTTGTTGTTTACTTTTGCTTGTATCACTAATTGCAATTTCACTTTATGTCATGCTATTTCCACCTCAAGGATCTTCTTCTCATATCCTTTCTCCTGTAGTCTTCAAGCGTCTTCTTCCTCTCATATCCTTTCGCCTTTCAGCGTTGGATCTAGGACTCTATCATATTTCCCTTTAATTCGTCTCATATTCTTTCGTCTTTTATCCACTGCTTCCATTTTCTCTTATTTTGAGCTAAAGTCACATTTCATGTGGTGTCTTTCGTCTTTTCTCTCCCGGTTCATATCACATCCATAGATGTAGTACAATGTTCTGTCCTATTCCTTCCATAAGGATCTTCATCTTTTCATATCCTTTTACACTCGCACGATGGATCTAGGCCTTTAGGTTCTGACGCGCCCACCAATTAGACTTGCTTATTGACTATTACTTACAAGTAAACAAGTAATGAAAATGTACAAACTAACCCCACTTGAGATTTATGGCCAATTTAAATTATCTCGTGGCTTCCGAGAGGTCGCACAGCTGGTTATTAATATTATCGGCACTTGTTACCTGCATTGTCTACTGAGGGTTATTTCTACTAGCCTATATTTTCGGTGAGGTTGAACGACCTTTCGGAGAATTCGCTATAATTAGTAATACTGTGATTACGGCTCGTGATCTTTGTTAATAGGAAACTACGTTGTGATAACGTGGTTCTTTTGGTACGAGCAGTAAAACTCTTGAATGCACAAGGAATTTGACACTTTAAATAAAACGCAACAATTAACTTTACTTAATTATTTATTGAAGAAAGAAAAAAAAATGGGAAAAACTCCTGATATCCGCCTCTGTGGGATCGGAGATCGTGAGCGAAAAACCCTCGCGTTTGGAATCAATACAAATAAACAAAAATTACGATTTTCAGAAAGTACAGTATGAATCGTTTAACAGATTTCACTTTCGAATATCGGCGCGATCTACTTCTTTCGATTCACACCGTTGTGATTCACACAGATGTTTGTTGTAGAGCTCTGCTCCTTACTTAGATTAATAATTAATTGTGTTTCAACTGAGCTCGAGTCTTGGTACAGTTTTCGTCACTTCTGATCGTACTCAAATACTTGTTCTGTTTAATAAACTAACGCACAAAGTGTCTCAGTGGGACCACAGTGTACAGGGTGTCCCATTTTCGATGGTATTCTATAGGTATCTTCGTTAATAATGGAAATAGAAAGAAACTGAGCACGCAATATTGGGTCAACTTTGTATGCTAATTTGAATGACCAACTTAAAAATTTGCTGTTCCTTGCCATTTTCGCGGTACAGTTGAATAACGAAAAATTCATCAAATTTTCAAGCGCATACTTTTTTTATTTTTAAAGGTATCGAAAAATTACACGGGCATTTTTTATTGTACTTTTAACGTAGACCATGATTCTTTAATCAAATCGCATTAAAAGTTCTTAATAACCAAGATATAACCTCAACTAATGTTTCGAATACCATCGAAAATGGGACACCCTATACTTAATTAATGGAGCCAATCAATGAATTAGATCAGATGGTTTAGAGAAGTATGTGATACAAATGCCGCCTTCAGCGATCAATTTGCAAGTAAATCAGTAGCAATCACCTGTTTTTCAGGGACTCCCTTGGGAGGTGGTGGTTTAACCCTATCTCTAGCTAACCTGATTAATATGGTGCGTGTAGTGAGCCGAACTTCTTCTACTACGTCACCAGAGCGTTAATTAATTGCTTTGAGGGCGGTGCTCTACCCACTTGCCTGTTTTTTCAGGACCCTCTGTCTGTCGCTCTTTCGCCGTCTAACCTAGCTAATTAATTTATAGCGCAAGAATTAGTTTGACTGTGTTTGCACTCCACTATGGGTGGTTTTGGCTTTGCAGTCTCTAGGCAATCATTTCTAATTAACCGACAAATCTCTCAGCAAAGACCGCAGTTCGCCCCCCACACGTATACAGGGTGTGAAAGAAACAAATTTAGCGGAACGGTTCAAGGTCTTTAATTATCTACTGCTTCCATCTCCTCTTATCTTGAGTTAATGCTTTCTCTTTTCTTTTGCAATTCTACGATTTGATCCTTCCTTGATTTGTAAGGAAGTCCTCTTTTGCATGCTATTCCCACTTCAAGGATCTTCTTCTTCTCATATCCATTTGCTATTCGGCGAATTATTTTCCCTCTTTAAGCATCTTCTTCTTCTCTTAATCCTTTCACCTTTCGGCGTTGGATTCTCATGTCTTTTCGCCTTTTGGCGTTGGATCTAGGACTCTATCATATTCCCTCTTCAGGTACATTTTTCTTCTCACAAATTTTCGTCTTTTATCCACTGTTTCCGTCTTTTATTTTGAGCTAATGTGGTGTCTTTCATCTTTTTTCGCCCGGTTCATATCACATGCATAGAAATTGAATTGAAAGAATGGGAAAAATCGGAAGGATATTTAATTTCCTCAGTATGTCATACTTTGGAAATTCAGAAATGTTAACAGACACAAAAGTTAAGAAGAATGTGACATTTAAATTCCTGAACGGTTTTTAATTCCAAGGCCTTCTGAATATCACTTAGACCTAGATCCCCAGAGGATTATTTTGCAGTTAAAAAAAAAACTTCGGTACGTAAGCGGAAACTAATTTTAATTATAATCAGAACAGATATTCGTTTGGGCTTTAGTATAATTAGTGTACTAATCAAGGTTCCCGATGTGCAGCCCAAAAATTTGATGAAAATTATACAAGGTTAGTATTTTTAGAATTTGGATTAACATCTTAAAGAACACATGCATTGCTAGTATACTAGTTAAATAGGACGGATACCAACACACAAAAGTATCGTCCCAGAAATATTATCTGTCGAGTACTTGCTTGCCATTAACGAAAAACACTTTACCACCATCAGATAAACTCCGTAGATTATGACGGTGAATGTTTCTCGAGCTATAATAATAGCAATAATAATAATAATAATGATATGCTTATCTGAGTAAGCTCGGCGACGAATGACCGGCAAATATACCTTATACAATAAAGATGATCGCGCGCGGTGAAAAGTTAAAAGAGAAGGTAGTAACGAAGGTACGGTCGGTAAAAGGTCTATTGGCTATGTGGAGAATTAGGTCCCTAGGTCAGCGTGCATAAAAAACGCACTTAATAAGCCAATAAAACAGTTGTAAATATCCTGGATGCACTTTGTGTTATTTGCGGATGGTGTATTCTAGATTTCGTCCGCGTTCGTAATGGTCCCAAATTACACGTTTGCCTCGCTAGGTCACATCCAACCGCGTTTTTCCTTCGCCATCGCAACCGCAAATCGAACCGGAAAACGTCGTTAATGCAACACGGACGAGCAGACGTTAGATCCATGCAAAATTATTTAAATTGGCGTAAGTGCTTCGCGTTTACAGTCAAAAGTCAGTGGGACGTTGTTTCTATTATCCTGATACAAAGTAGTTGTTCGGAATTTATTTTCATTTTAAACGAGTTGTTATTTCATGTGTGTTTTACTTTGGATGGTTTTTGAATCAAGGTCCTCGTCTTTGACGTTAACTGATCCAACTCGTACCCGCTTATTTCTTTGGATATCGGGGTCATCGGGAAACGGCTCGGGCTTTACGTAATCGGCGTTTTAGAAAAAGCATCTAGGAACGGTTCAGTTTTCTTCGGTGCAGACTGATTATGGTCGTTCACTCGCGATCATGAGCATTTTCTGCGCGTTGACCTTGTGCCTTGGATAGAATATTATTGCCGGGCACGTTGCCTGTGCGGAAGAAATTGCGCGCCATTATAATATTAAATAGGTGCACTTAATGGCTCGAAACTGCATCGGCAATTGTTGAAAGCGTTTTAACGGTTCACTTGGCGCAGAAAAGTGACGACCTCGAATTTATAAATGAATAACTCCGGGAGGCGTTAGATGCTCGAGAACGAAAAAGACCGTCATGCATCGATTGATGATCAAATAAAAAATAATTTGCCTCGTACAAAAAAATTATTACATAGGTATTATACTTATTGATTCTAAATCAGTAATTGATCGACTGAATTGGTTTATAAATCGAGAATAGAAAAGGCTATCGAGTTGCAAAAATAAAATAAATTTGAACTCCTGAGGAATTTTAACAAAAAGAGAGCACCGAAACAGTCACAACAGTGACTGAAACAAAGACGGAAAGGAAAGAAAGGCATTGGAGAGAATTACGTAAAAATAAAGTTTCATGTTAGAAAATTAATTAATACAAAATATGTGATAGTAATTAGAAATGTGCGAAAATACGCTCGCAATCACAACTTAGAATCACGGGCATTTTAAAGTAGCAGTCACGAGTCACTAACTGCTACTTTTCAAAATGATTTTGTAACGAGAAAAACAGCAATTTCATAATTCAAATAAGCAGTCGTTAGTTTTTAAAAACATAACACATTGGCAAGATTAATTATTGATTTCTTACCCAAAACCATGGTACTAGATACAGAGAGACGGACGGATGTTTGGAGAACAACCAAACACCGTGACATTCTGTGATTGCTGATTATGCCCTCGGACTTGTGGAGTTGTACTCGACAAGACGGGCACTAGCTGTCTCCTCTGTCGTGCTATGCCATGGTCTTTTATATGGTTTACAAAGGTCATTTCGATTACTTAATATTCTGGATGGGTGCCAGTTTGCCCTATGATTGATCGTGATTTTCCGAAACCGCCTGCTCATACGCTTGCATAATGCTCGGCTTTTAAGATGAGACATCTATGCAACTGCAATTTTTGCAATTTACAAGGTCAGTTGTGACTTATGATAAAGTGACGCCTTTAACAAAGCAAAGCGTTGTTTATATGAGTGAATTTTTTCGCGGTCGCGTAGGGGACGTTGTATCGAGTTTAACTTACGTATTGAGCTTAATGATTTATGAAATTGTCGATTTCTTACATCCCTGATGGTAACAAATGCAAAGATACAGGTGAACGTTAAAGGAATGTCTGACGATCAACATCGGACAGAACAGAACGGAACATTAACTGAAAAAAATAAAACTTTAAAATGTGTGTGATCACTGTAATAACAGATTCCAAATAGTGATCAATTTAATTTGATAAGTATGTGATTATTGTGAAAATAGATTCTAAACTGTGACTGTGAATGTGAACACAGTTTAGAATCTGTTCACAGATTTTAAGCTGTTACTGTGATCACGATGAAAATTAACTGTGATCACGGTTTTGCCCATTCCTAATGGTAACAAATGCAAAGTACAGGTGAACATTAAAGAAATGTCTGACAATCAACATCGGACAGAACGGAACATTAATTGGAAAAAATAAAAATTTGAAATGTGTGTGATCACTGTAATAACAGATTCCAAATAGTGATCAATTTAATTTGATAAGTATGTGATTATTGTGAAAACAGATTCTAAACTGTAACCGTGAATGTGAACACAGTTTAGAATCTGTGTTACTGTGATCACGATGAAAATTAACTGTGATCACAGTTTTGCCCATTCCTAATGGTAACAAATGCAAAGATACAGGTGAACATTAAAAAAATGTCTGGCAATCAACATCGGACAGAACGGAACATTAATTGCAAAAAATAAAAATTTGGAATGTGTGTGATCACTCTAATAACAGATTCCAAACAGGGATCAATTTAATTTAAAAAGTATTTGATTACTGTGATAACAGATTCTACAGTGTGATTGCGATCACGATGAAAATTAACTGTGATCACAGTTTTGCACATTCCTAATGGTAACAAATGCAAAGGTACAGGTGAACATTAAAGAAATGTCGTCTGACAATCAACTCGGATAGAACAGAACGGAACATTAATTGAAAAAACAAATGAAAATTTGAAATGTGTGTGTGATCACTGTAATAACAGATTCCAAGCAGTCATCGATTTAATTTAAAAAGTATGTGATTACTGTGATTCTAAACTGTGACTGTGGTCATAGATTCTAAGCCGTGACTGTGATCACGATGAAAATTAACTGTGGTCATAGTTTTGCACTTGTAATAAATACAAAGATACAGGTGAACACTAAAAAAATATCTGACAATCTACATTGGACAAAAGAGAACGGAACATTAATTGAAAAAAATAAAAATTTGAAATGTGTGATCACTGTAATAACAGATTCCAAACAGTGATCAATTTTAAAGGGTATGTGTTTGTGATAACAGATTCCAAACAATCAACTCGGATAGAACAGAACGGAACATTAATTGAAAAAAAAATGAAAATTTGAAATGTGTGTGATCACTGTAATAACAGATTCCAAACAGTAATCGATTTAATTTAAAAAGTATGTGATTACTGTGATAGCAGATTTTAAACTATGATTGTGAATCACGGGTAATGGTCACGAGTCACTAACTGCTAATTTGAAATATCTGTGATTCTAAACTGTGACTGAGATCACAGTGATCAATTTAATTTAAAATGTGTGTGATCACTGAAATAATAGATTCCAAACAGTGATCAATGTAATTATTTAAAATGTATGTCATTACTGTGATAGCAGATTCTAAACTGTGACTGAGATCACAGATCTGTACTTGTAACAAATGCAAAGATACAGGTGAACACTAAAAAAATGTCTGACAATCTACATTGGACACAAGAGAAAGGAACATTAATTGGAAAAAATAAAAATTTGAAATTGTGTGATCACTGTAATAACAGATTCCAAACAGTGATCAATTGAAAGGGTATGTGATTGTGATAACAGGTTCTAAACTGTGATTGTGATTACTGTGACTGCGATGGCGATGAAAATTAAATGTGATCACAGTTTTGCACATTCCTAATGTGACAGATGGTAACAAATGCAAAGATACAGGTGAATATTAAAGAAATGTCTGACAATCAACATTGGACAGAACAGAACGGAACATCAATTGAAAACAATAGAAATTTGGAATGTGTGTGATCACTAATAATCAGGCGGCGGACGCATTATATTATTCAAGGTTATCAGTGAGCGAAATGCGTGCAAATTGCAATGTATTGTGTCGATTAGTGGCGTCGTAAAACTTAGTCGTTAGCATGCAAGTAAAAAGCAGGTAATGGAAATGGTATGCGTTTCTTCCACCGCGCGCAATTCAATACGTCTCAGACCGATGACCTTGAATAATATAATTCGTCCGCTGCCTGGTAATAATAGATTCCGAACAGTTATCAATTTAATTTAAAAAGTATGTGATTACTGTGATAATAGATTCTAAACTGTGACTGTGATAATAGATTCTAAGCTGTGATTGTGATCGCGATGAAAATTAACTCGGATCACAGTTTTGCACATTCCTGATGGTAACATATGCCAAGATACAGGTAAACAATAAAGAAATGTTTGACAATCAACATTGGACAGAACAGAACGGAACATTAATTGGAGAAAGTAAAAATTTTGAATGTGTGATTCAAAACAGCGATCAATTTAATTTAAAAAGTATGTGGTTACTATGAGAGCATATTCTAAACTGTGATTGTGATCACAGATTCTAAGCTGTGACTGCAATTATGATGAAAATTAATTGTGATCACAGTTTTGCACATTCCTAATAGTAAAAAATGTAAAGATACAGGTGCACATTAAAGCAAGGTCTGACAATCAACGTCGGACAGACAGAACGAAACATTAATTGGAAAACAGCCGAGGGCGAGATATCAACGTGATCTCAAGAAATAAAAAAAGAGAAATTAAAAAGAACTAACGGTAGTGAGGGAAAACTTTAAAAATAATTTACGTAGGAAATGAATATTGAAGTTAGGAAACAAGTAACGAAGAATAAATGAATGAATTTCAGAGAACTTAGATTCAAAAATTTAAGTCAAAACATCTGATAGTGAAAGAAATAAAAGTGCAGCTACAAAAAAAATTAACGTTTTCGTAGAGAATGAAGGGGGAAGTTGAATAATCGAAGAACAAATGAGAATTAAAGACTTTGCATTGAAGGTCGACGTGTTTACCATATTTCAGAGAACAAGACAGTGGAAATTTGAGAAAAAATAAAAATTCCACAAAGAAAAATTGACGAAAAACGATACAAATTAGGAGATCGTGAAAAACCAAAAATGAAAGTCAAACTAAGGTTAGGAAAGGATATTCTTGAAAGAAAAGAGCATATGAATAAATGAAGAGTTTTGGTTGCGATGGCAATGGACAGCTGTTTCAGTCCTATTCGGTGTCTCGTCGTCAGAATAGTAGCTCGAGAATTCACACAATTTTAAGTCAAAAATCGGCCGCAAGATGTCGCGACCTAAACTGTTGGTTACTAAAAGACGATTGAAAATTGAAAACCCTTTTGGGACAGGAAAGGATGACAGAGAATGGTTGAGGAGTTTCAACAAAGAAAAGGAGAGTTATGAAAGTGAACTCAATAGGAAATAAGAAAATTCGAGTTCGAGCGAAGGGAAACGTGAAGATGAAGATGAAGTTCGGAAGCAAATAAGCAAAGAATGTTGCTCGAATTCCAGGGAATTCTTGTTTGTTTGTTGGAAGAGAAAATTACAATTATAATAAATACGTTGTACATTTGATTATTTGTCTGCTACAAACAGATTTATTGATATACTCAACGTTAAAGTTATTTTTTTGGTAAGTTGCAAACTTGATCCTTGATTCATCCTTCATTCATTTTTTGCCATCTGTAAAGTGTTTCGCAATAAAAATTGCAGCAATTACTTATTGCCGGCATTGAAAATTGTAAACTGTAAATAAATCCTATTATTAGGCGCGGTCCTAGAAGTGCTTTTGAGGGGGGGGTGTGCGATTTGCTTCGGAAAAATGACTTGTTGGGGGGGTGCAGTCGCTTCGATCGACCCCCGCCCCCGTATGACCGTGCCTCGTTACTATTGTATTATTATGGAATTGCTAGAATCTGTTACCTTACGAGTTTTTAACGTTTTCAGCCGCTCTTATAAAGAACTTGATACATTTTAAACTTTAAACAGACAAGTTTGGTTGATTTAGCGCCATCTATTATCCAAGGATCAAGGCGACACTTAAATTTTAAAATCGACACTGTTGCATTTAAATGTAAAAATTTTGGTTGAGAATTTTTTTTACTGAGACGACAAAGTTTCCATTATTTAATTTTATTTCCGGTGTACAGTACTTTATTAATTAAATTATATAAACATTTCGCAACTTAATGGATATCTTAAAAAAGCACACCATGTGGTGACAAAAAGGGAAACGATGGAAAGAAAGAATGATAAATATTTTTCTGAAAATAGAATCGAGAGGACTTTGCATTCATTTACAAATTAAAATTTCTTCACCCTCCGCAACAAACATAATTTGTTTGGCTTTCTTCGATTTTAAGTCTACTTAATGAACTTTTTTTGTTCTCTTTTCATTTGTCCATCGCGCACAGTACTTCTAATTTTATTCTTACGCCTTTGTTTCCTCCCCAATTGACGATTCGTGTTTTTCTCCTCGTCGATAGAATAGGTTCCTATTACTTTCTTGATAATTGTGACTTACTCCTTTTTTTTTGTTTGTGTTTCTTGATTTCGTAATTCGTATTTTCTTCATCAGATAGGACTCTACATTTTTAAGTTTCTTTTTTTCTAATAAGGGGAACTGCCTACATTGTTTTCAATTTCTTCATTTTTGCGGCAGTTATAATTTGTTTCTTTTTCTTCCGGTTTTGCTCTTCGCCTTCTTTTTCAAATAGAGAAATATAATATTTTTTCTCTCGTTTTCGTTTCTTGATTTCAGAATCTCTACACGCGCTTCTTTATTTTATTTTCTTTTTTAGATAATAAACAGTACTTTAAGTTTTCTTCTTTTTGTGTCGGAATTGATTAAATTACTTTTAACTTACTGCTGTCTTCCCCAACGCTTATATTTTTATTTTAATCTTCAGCAATTATTGTGCTTTCTTTTTCAGGAATTTCTTTATTTACGTTTCTAGCAATATTTTTTAAGTTCGCGCGTAAATTGTTACGACAACAGTTACACGTTAGTAATACGAAAGTAGGAAACTATAACAAATTAAATTTCAAACATTCAATTGTAACTTATTCAAGATCCGTGTTACATTGTGTACAGTTCGAGTCCTAAATTACAGGTATAATTATGTGACTCGTGACGTCATTATTTATGTATAATAGAATGCAAGTGTTGCGATGCATTATGTGCGATTATACTGTCGAGAAAACCTATAGATAATGCAGTTTCACGGCGAATAACTGTGTCAAATAAATCGGTGTCATTCCTCACGCGGAAGCGATTCATTTGCATGATTACACACATTACAAGTGAGGCACAGCAGAGCCGGAAACTCGGGGGATTAAAGTCAAGAGAAAACATCCCGCGCACACTGATCGAGATCCATATTTATATAATTATTATGTATGAGTCAATCGGTTTGTGTAATTTTCATTTCTGATTACAAAAAAAAGTTACTGTAAAGAATCTAAAAAAAATTAATTCGATTTGCGTTCTCAATAATGTCTACTTTTGTGTGCGCGTGTACTTACAAGATTTGCTCTAATTCAATTAAAAAATCCGTCATAGTAATTCAAACACAATCAATTTTTTCGCCAAGTTACGAAATTAAATTTCTTAGAAGCGCGCCGCGCCGTCCGTGCGAATTTAATTTAATCCTCAAATCGTAAACGTAAAATTCCGCAACTTACGGCCGGCCCTGTCAAACTCTCCTCGCATTAAATTTTTTTTCGACGCGGGGCCCCGGACGTTTAATGGCGATCGAAATTTTACGAGAACCGTTGAATGGAAAAAAGGTCGACGTCCCTTTAACGTCGAGCTCGCTGCGTCATCTATCGTTGAAATCTCTTGCCGGCTGCTAAGAATAGACTTGCCCCTCAGCAGTATGTGTATATGTTTATTGTGGGAACTCCTGATTAAAATGTTTTTATTGCCAAGTTTTACTGCGAGCCCCCTCATGTCCCAAAATTTATAGGACGCAGCGAGTTCGCTGTTACACCTATCGTTGAAATCTCTCACCAACCGCTGAGGATATACTAACGTATACGTTAATTTATGCTTCTTTTTAATTCTAGAAACTAGATAGTACAGACGATACGCGCAAGGTCTTGCCTTGTCTGATTGGATTATAAGAGCCATATCCTTCTGGTGGTTGGGTGGTATGCCTGGAATGTGTTCGACCTGCGCGTGTTCCACGTGCGCCGCTCGCACCGTTAGCACGTTTATTACGAGAAATGCGGCAACATTTTTTGCGCGTGTAATTGCGAGCTCGACGGCTCGGCTGCATTATGTGGATATACATATTATAGGAATAATTAATTTGTCTCGGCGTAAAAGTGCGTGAAATGTGAAACGGCTTACCTTCACTCGAAACTTACGCAAGTGTCGATTTGACTCGGCGCGGCGTACGTGTCGTGTGTCAAACGAGGAGATATATGATGGATGTAGAAAGTCGATTTGTTTACGTACGTCAGTGTGAAGAGAAATAGAGAAAATATCTTTGATGAATTTATACTTCATCACCTTAGAGCTCTTAACTTAAAACTGTTACATTAATCATAGTTAAAGCATTAGGATTATCAAAAAATCTTACTTCTTTGAATACCAATCCGTACGGAATTTGTCTGTATCAGGCTTGCAGGGAGTTAGGACCCTTTTTCTAGTTCATTCATAAAATTAGCAACTTCTGTTTAACCAAACACCTACCTACCTTCAAATTATAATTTTAGAAATGTCTGCATCACATCTGGATCACATCTTGTTCACCCCTTTTTGTCTTTGGATACCGATGAAGACAGAAAAACTCTCTGTAAGGCCTGATACAGACAATTCAGTAAACTGTGCGACGAGTTCCAAATAGCCGAGATTTTTGAGAAAGAAGGACGTTACTTGTAGCTAAACTATCGTCGAAATATCCCTATACACCAAGGGGCCTTTTGGTAATAATTATTTATTATTTCAATGACAAATGCCTCATAAAAAATTCAACAGATGTGAACAGCATTTGCAAATTAAGCACGGTGGTGTCATCATTAGAAAATAACTGCCTGTTTTACATTCAGTATTAGTTTAAACTATTATTTAACGACTTCGAGCTAAAATGATCTCTAGTGACGTTTTTCAAGTTTCTAGCATGTAAGAGTTTTATGTTTATTTTTATTTCAATTTAAAGAAATAAGGTTTGTGTTATTTCTTCCATAGAATTGAAAGATTAAAAATTAAAGAAGGTTTTTACAGCAGCAAAGAAGGTCTTTGAAGCAACAAAAAATAATAAAACAAATAAAAGAAAGATCAAGGATAAAGACCAAATCAAAAAGAAGAAAGAAAATATTTAGAAACTGACGGTGGTAATGAGAGAAATGATATACAGGATGTCTCAGGAAAACTGTTCCTAACTTTCAGAAGTAGTAGAGGGCATGTACATAATTAAGCAAATTCTACTAATAAAGTTATAGCCGGAAATGTTTTGGCGTCAAGTTAAAACGAAATAAAGAAAATGAAGACTAAAAATACTCTCCATGTAAGAAGTAACTTTTCTATTTATTTCTAGTAGCTAAACAATTTTAATTAAGTTCAATTTAATAAGAAAACTTGAAAAATTATGAGAAATGTTAAAAATTGTTGCACATCTGAGGACGATCACGAATGGCATCGAAAGTGAGAATAATTCGAGCCACCAATTCCTCTTCTATGTTGGCAGGTGTTGCATAGACGATCGATTTAGTATGACCCCAAACGTACAATCGATCGAGCAGGCCAATAAAAAGGACCATCTTTAAAAGAAAAATCTCTGAATTGGGAGGCCTGAACGATTGCGAAATATCATTCCGATTCATTTCAGCATTTGGCGTCATATTAAATTGTTCGCCTATGCAACACCTGCCAACACAGAAGAGAAGTTAGTGGCTGGAATTATTCTTGCTTTGATACCATTCGTGAAGTACAAGAAGATTAATTCTCATCAAGGAAAATCGAACGTAGGATGAAAGTTGCTCTCCTGATGAGGAAGATTTTCGAGGCAAGATGAAAGGAACGTCAAGAACAAAGAAGAGGATCAAGAAGAAATTCAGAGAACAACGTTAAAGCAAGAAAGCGAACGTGGCACAACTTTGGGGGATTAGAAGTTTCTTACAAAAAAGAAAACTTGGTAAAGAAGATTTTCGAAACAAAAAATAAAGAAGTTTTGAACCAATTCAAAGAACGCCAAAGTAAAGAAGAAGGTGTACGTGAATTAGAAGATTAAATCCTGGTAAAGAAAAGTGAAAATAGGATGCCCTTGGGGACAAGTTCTTCGAAGCAAGAAAAAAGGATGTAATAGTATGTCTTGTCGAACCAAAAAAAAAAAGAAAGATCAAGAACAAAATCGATAATAAAGGTAAAAAGGAGAAAGAAAATGTTGAGGAAACTCAGAGAAGATGATAATACTAGAGAGAACACCATAATCAACCATAGAATTGAAAGATTAAAAATTAAAGAAGGTTTTTACAGCAGCAAAGAAGGTCTTCGAAGCAACAAAAAAATAATAAAACAAATAAAAGAAAGATCAAGAATAAAGACCACACCAAAAAGAAGAAAGAAAATATTTGGAGAATGGCGGTGGTAGATAATAAGAGAAATGATACATTACACAATAGAGGATAGAAAAATTAAATCCTGACAAAGTAAAAGGGAAATGAGGATATTTGGCGAATTTTTTCTTTTTGAAGGAACCAATAGCAAGAAGTAGACCAATAATAAGCCCGTGAAATAATTGGCGACTCGCAACCAACATTTAAATAATAAGCCCAAAAAGAAATAAAAAATCACGGAAATTCAAAGAACAGCATTAATGAAAGATAAGAAACACATTTATATGGTAGAAGATGAGACACTCCTTGGCGCAAAGTAAATCGAAAGCAGAATGAAACATGGTGTCCCAGAAAAGAAGGTTTTTGAGGTAAGATAAAAAAGAAAGACAAGAACAATGATAAACCAAAAAGAAGAAGGGAAACGACTAAAAACAATGTTAATAAAAGCAATGACGTGTGTGTACAATTGAATCAATTGACAACATCGAAAAAAGGAATAAAAAATAGACGCCGATTGATGGGACTTTCTTCTCTGTCTCTCTCTTAGCTAAAATTAGCAAAACATTGAAGTAGATAAAAGAGTTTTGTCAAAATCATAGAAAATTAATTCATATTGTCACGAGGGGGATTTTCTAAAGACCACGAGGGTTTTTTTTCTGTGTTCCGCGAATAAAAAACACAAACACAAACTTGTGTAATCGAGGGCAAATTACGACCATGTTGAAATGTAAACACAATAAGGAGGTAACCGATATAACGTAAAGGTTCACATTTCATAATAACACATCAGCGGAATTTGTTACAAACGGGGCCACGCGCTTACACTAGCGTGTACGAATGATGCAAACGGACACAAAGCAGGTGACGAAAAAATACAACGCTCGAATAGACAAAAAACGTGTATTTAAAGTGCGGGCCAAAATTGGGAAGACAGTCGAGCCACCGGACCGACTCAGTGGGCACTCAACGAGGGGACCCCCAACATCGCCGTCACCGCCGCCCCAACATCGCCGTCGCCGCCGCCCACATCAACGTCGCTGCAGCCACATCATCTGCCACTGCCGCCGACAACATTGCCGAACCGTCCTAAGAGAACGAGGACCATCTCCCTCGCCAGCTGTCCAAGAGAAGACGCCACTGCCCTGGCCACGCTGTTCCAACCCAATTACCCGTAGGCTGAGCAAGGACGTGTTGTGCTCCACTCCAGCCAAGGAACGTTGTCACCGAGACCGACCATGACCAACCACTCCAGTCACGGACCGGCCTTGAGCTTCGCCAGTCTTCCCCGGCTAAGGAAACGACGCCCGCTGTTCCGTCTTAGACGAATCAACAACCCCAGTCGCCGCGAACGACCCAGGACCGCATCCCCAATTAACGGACAAACCACCCTCAACTAAATTAATTATTTAACGTAATAAAGAGGTATTAATTTTTTTAAATCATTGCCTTAAAGCTCTACCCTCTGATAAACCTACGCACCCCGAATCAACCCCAAAGGCTAAGGACGCACCATCGCGACATAGTGGAGGCCTAGCGTGACATGGCAGCCGCCCTTAGCGTGACAATATATTTTTCACAAATTCATTCATTATAAATAAAACGGGCGACAGTCAAACACAGACAAGTCTGTTCTTGTTTATTCGCGAAGTCACGTACGCCACCTAATCGTCATCCGCAATAAACGACCAATAAGAAGACGCAGATAATCACGTGATTACACCCCACTTCAACACTATTCAACAATTTGTGAAACATGTTAACATATCCAATGGTAATTTTTTTCCAACGAGTTAATAATTTAATCATTTTCAAACTGTAGAAAACTTTTCATTGCGATTTCCCAGCGAAAACATGTACGTTTATTCAACGTTAATTTCACGTTGTAATGGTGGAAATAACGTTATTCGTTGAAAAATGCAACGTTGTTTTTTGGTTGAATTAGCAACCATAATTATATCACGTTTGTATGACGTGTTTTTTAACGATCAGTTTAATATGGACGTAATTATAACGTGAAATATATGCGTAACAATTTTGTCTTTTTACGACGTGATTTATACTATGAGTAAATGCGATGTATCTACCATACGTTGATTACCACATCATTTCAACGTTAATTCAACATCTACTATTCTACGTAATAAATGAGAAAAAAATTAACGAAACTAATACGTTAGATAAATCATAATTTACAACTAAATTTTAACCCACGTTTTATAACGTTATTTTAACGTATACCGAATAAATATGCCTTACAAAACGTGATGTTGACGTTAGAAAACACTTAATTTTACAGTGATTGTCTATCGTGTTTCACACCTTTGAATTCTAATTTTACTAAAAATCTATGAAATATGAGGTTCTTCTCCATGCTTGGCAGCTTTGAAATGAAACGAAACAGGTATGAAAAGTACTGCTAATTTGGACATACGAGTCAACCACAACCCCTTTTTAAGTTGACGTAATCTGTCAAATTTTTTTAAGTTAGTTTGAATTTGATGCCCAAAATCTGTGATTAAAAATACTAAAGAACGTAATAGTCAATCAATTATACATACATATTGTCACGAATACTCATTGGGGACAGCTGTATACAGAGTGGAAAGTTTAACTGGAATAAATTCTGTAACTTAGAAGATTACGATTTGTAAAAAAATTCTTGGAACAGGTCAATTTTTATTTTTAATGGCGCATATTACAAAGGGACTTTTTTAACTTTTCAATTATTTGGAGGGGTGAAACGACCCCTAACTATGTTTTTTTAATGGAAGGATATGTTGAAAAAATTAGGAATACAGCTACGTTTTATTTTTTTATTTTTCTTTAGCAGTAAAAGGTAAAAAACAAAAAAAAAGAATTTTTTTACTAAAACCGTTTTTAATGCCAAAAATTCAGGAACTCCATTTTTATTATTTGATGAGAAGAAATAAGCATTCCATATGGTATCGTATTGTTGCGTGCAGCCAATAGATGGCGCTGCCAATGCGCTAAATTTTTAATTGTACGTAATTACCTCACTGAAGTTTTTCCCAATAGGTGGATAGGAAGAAGATGACCGATGACCGATTGAGTGGCCAACAAGATCTCCAGATCTCACCCCTTTAGACTTTTTTATGGGGATATTTAAAAAGTAAAGTTTATGTGACTAAACCAAACGACATAGCAGAACTTCAGAACTTCAAATTCTGCATGAAATTAGGAGAGTAACGCCGGAAATGTTACAAACTGTTAGGGATGGAATTTATAATCGATTAGGGTATTGTCAAGTGAGAGGTGGCGAGCATTTTGAACATCTGATGCGTTAAAATCGTTCTAGTCAAAAATTTATTTTTTATTTTTTCGCCTTTTACTGTTTAAGAAAAATTAAATTAAAAAATAAAAACGTAGCTGTATTCCCAATTGAACAAGCTTTAAGAAAAAAAATTACTCAACATACCCTTCCATTAAAAAAAAATAGTTAGGGGTTGTTTCATTCTTCCAAATAATTGAAAAGTTAAAGAAATCCATTTATAATATGCGCCATAAAAATAAAAATTGACCTGTTCCAAGAATTTTGCTACAAATGGCAATTTTCTAAGTTACAGAATTTATTCCAGTTAAACTTTCCACTCCACTGCGGTGTTCATGAGCAGCATGTAATTTTTTTTAAATTTTCATAAAGAAATAATTTTGTAAATAATAAAGTAAATTGAGAGTACTGTATTAAATGTGTTTTGTCGAATATTTTATGTTAGTGTAAATATTTTTAGAAATAGGCGATTTAGAATTACATATGTATTATAAATAAATAATTTAGAATTTTTGAAATGTATATACAAAGAAAATAACCTTAGGATTGTAATAATTAGAAAAATTGATTTAATGATGTTATGATAATATAGATGTTAGAAGGAAACTGTAGGTAGTAAAGAGTTCGGAAATTGAACGAGTGAGGGCGGCGCGTAGCTATTGTAAGTTAAAGTCCCCGGTTCGGCTTTATTACTACTGCCTCCTTCCGCTTTACGAATCAGTCACGGAAGCGATACGGCACTGGGATCTCCAAATGGCTTAGCGGTCCAGTCTAGCCGACTTGGAAAGTCGTGTCACTCGGCGGCGTGGGTTCGAATTCCACCATTAGCCATGTATGTTTGTTCAGTCTAATGATTTAGACCCAGCTTTAATACACGTCGTAATTGTCTGATTCAACGCTACACGTGGACATTGCCGCGACATTTTTTCGTTGTTTTAACGTAACCATAACACACGAATTCAACGTTTGTTACATGTTATTCCACAACGTTTTTTATACGTATGTATGCACTGGGATTTAACGTAGAAATACCGTGGACAAAGACGTTTAAAAGAAGTTGATTCGAGCGTTGTTAAAACGTATTAATAACACACGAATTCAACGTTGATTAATTGTTATTCTACAACGTTTCTTACACGTGGACAGAGACGTTTAAAAGAAATTGATTGCCGCGACATTTTTTCGTTGTTTCAACGTAACAATACCACACGAATTCAACGTTTGGTTACATGTTATTTTACAACGTTTTTTACACGTACGTGTTTTCGCTGGGTTTATTATAGTTTTACACGATGCGTAGAACTTTATACAACAAAGTATGAAAATAAAATCTTCACAGTTTGTTGCAGTAAATTTTATACAACAAAGTGTTGAAACTTTATCTTCACACTTACGAGAATTTATTGTAGTACAAAAGTCAAATTCGTGTGGAACTTTTTACTCCAAAATGGAGCAATAATTTTTGCTACCAACAAATGTAAACTTTTTTAAGGTAGAGGTATATGTGATTTTTTTAAAAATTTCAACAACTGTGTTAATAATTTTCCACCCCCATTTTACACAATGTCAATCTCACTTTGTCATTTCTCTCTGTGCATTTGGATAGCTAAATATAGTGGCTACTTTTCCTGAAGATGTTGGATATGTTCGTCAAGAGAAGTGGCAATCACTCACATCGCTTCTTCTTGACTCTTTTATCACGTAAGAGTAATACCAAAAGGGAGCTATCATTTATCTCCACAATTAAATTTCTAGAACATATAAAGAACAGTTACGTATGTGGAGCTCCTGATTCCCAATTAGTACAGTTCCTGTATTCTTTAAATAATTTTTCTTCGATTCTTCATTTCGATGTAAGAACCTGACGCAGTTAGAAATACATAGTTGAAAGTAAAGTAATTTAAGGTATAAAGTATGTTCGTAAAGTGTTTTTGTAAACAGAGAAAGAAGCAAGAATCGAATCAAAAAAGAATTCCTAATCGATGTACGTACGATCATGTACTGCAGCAATCTCGTTCCTATTAATAAACATCAACGCAATTTATATTCTTGGAGCGTGATGTTATTGGGCGTTAAAATCACCCGTAACATCGGCAATTAACGATCATTTTTCGGAGAGCTTACATGCACCAGAGAAATTATCACTAATACGCGGGCAAAATGTGATTTTAATTATTGCAAGCGACACCACGCAGGTATTAATTATGATTTACGGTGCGCATTCGAAAGTACTTGTAACAATTACAGACTAATGGTTCTACTATATAAGTTGCAGATAATTGACGCCGATAATAAAACATCGCCGTTTCGTTTCCGGAAGAAGATCTGGCGTTTCGTTTTTTTGAAACGCGAGTGAAATCGGAAATTGCCTTCGGTGATTTCAATGCGTGCACTTACGTGCGAATATTAAAAAGGTCCATCTGCATATTTTTTTTTGTTGCTTAAGACTCTGATGGGCGAAAGTAAAAAAAATTAATTGATAAAAGACGTATTTATTGCCGATGAGTTAGAATGTATGTATGATGTTAATTTAGTTAAAAATTCTGTGCGGAAGTTCGCCTAGGGTAAATCGTTATGCAAACGTTTCTCTTATTAGGTTTACAATCGACAGGTTTATACGAGGATATTTTTTCTAATAAAACATAAAATGAAAAGCGTAGAAATCGAGAGACGTCGCGTCGTTGCAATAACCTTTATAAGGAATTACTGCCGATAATTCGCACTCTCAACTCAAACTGAAGAAGCGCGAGCGATTAAGTTTTATAATCAAAAGTGAAAGGATTCAACGCGACAGAGCAAAAAATAAAAATAACAAACGGAAGCTGCAAGGAAGACACGTGTTTATATAGAAACCGTCTTTAAGCTTTATTTAATTAGCCGTCGTTTGCAATTAGTCGGCAATGCGGTTTTAGTATAGGTACTTAATTTGTGATTTGCACCAAAAAGAGCATTAACGAGATCTAATTCCAATTAAAAAAATCGCCTTTCATTTTCGGTTTCTAGCACACACTGAAACCGCCGCGCACATTCACTGTGTGAGATGTGAGAATATCGCTCCTGGAACGGCTTCGTAAGTGGAAGAAGGTGAAGAAAAGTGTAAATTGCTCCGGCAGAAAAAGCGGCACGAAAAACGAGGAGATTTAGGGCCGACCAATTATGTGCCGTTGTGTGAACAGCTGGGAAAGTTTCATTAGAGCGTTTAAAGTGTGTGTACGTACGTACTTATTTGGTATGCGTAGATAAATAGGATTTTTTTTAATGGTCATCTGAATTTGTCACTTTTCGCCTCTTACTTTTGGAGAAAATAACTGGCGAAATTTGCCTAGGGCGATTCTAAAATAAAAGAGTTTCATGAAGTTAATTTCTCTTTGTTACAATCTTCTTCTTCTTCAGAAGTAATTGAGTTGAGTTTTGAGATTACATAGTTGATTAAGGATTTACTTTAATCTATGCCTATACTTTCAATCTAAAAGGAGAGAAGGAGATTTAAATCCAAAAGTCGCGATGTCTTTCAGTACTACACGCCGAAAAGGTTGTCTAATTTGTGACGCGACCCCTCAATTAGACTTGCTTATTGGCTATTACTTACAAGTAAACAAATGATAAAAATGTACAAACAAACCCACTTAAGATTTATGGCCAATTTAAATAACTGTCCCGTGGCTTCCGAAGGTTCGCACCGATGGTTGGTAAGATTATCTACACTACGGTCAGACTGCTACCTGCTATTGTGTCTACTGCGGCCGTCTACGAGTTAACCTACTGCCCTAAATTTTCTGTTTTCAGTTGAACGACCCTCCGGAGAACACGCTATAAAGAATAATACCTTTAATTAGGGCTTACGTATTCGTCATGCACAGGAAACTACGTCGTGATAACCTGGTTCTTCTGGTACGAGCAGTAAAACAATTCTCCAGGACAAGGAATTAGACACTTTGAATAAAACTCAACAATTAATCAATCATTTATTAAAAAAAGAAAAAAAGAAAAGGGAGAACTCCTGATATCCGCCTCTGTGGGATCGGAGATCTTGAGCGAAAAACCCTTGCGTTTGAAATAAATACAAATAAACAAAATGTACGATTTTCAGAAAGTACAGTATAACTCGTTTAACAGATTTCACTTTCGAATATCGGCGCAATCAATTTTCTTTCGATTCACACCGTTGGTGGTTTAATGTCTACACAGATATCTGTTGGAGAGCTCTGCTCCTTTAGTTAGATTAATAAGTAATGGAGTTTCAACTGAGCTCGAGCCTTGGTACAGTGTTCGTCACTCTGATCGCACTCAAAGACTTGTTCTGGTTAAAAGTGCCTCAGTGGGACCACAGTGTACTTAATTAGTGGAGTTAATTAATGAATTAATCAGCTGGCTTAGAGAAGTATGTGATACAAATGCCGCCTTCAGCGATCAATTTGCAAGTAAATCAGTAACAATCACCTGTTTTTCAGGGGCCCCCCGTGGGAGGTGTTGGTTTAACCCTATCTCTAGCTAACCTGATTAATATGGTGCGTGTAGTGAGCCAAAACTTCTTCTACTCTATCACCTGAGCGTTAATTAATTGCTACCCACTTGCCTGTATTTTCAGGACCCTCTTTCGCCGTCTAACCTAGCTAATTAATTTATAGCGCAAAGAATTAGTTGACTGTGTTTGCACTCCACTGTGGGTGGTTTTGGCTCGCAGTCTCTAAGCGATCGCTTCTAATTAACCGACAAATGTCTCGGCAATGACCACAGTTTGAACCTCCCCCATATAGTGTGGAAGAAAATTTGTTACGAAAATGGCTAGGAATGTAGTTCAAATGGTTTGGTTTCCAATTTGCCTGAGAGAATCCCCAAGGGTAGAATGATTTCTAAAAGTACACTGCATTGAAAGCCCAGGTAGATGTGCGAAATAGTTAATTGCTGTTGGTTAATCAAATTACAGAATTTGTCTACTAATTAAAGAAACACTGACCCATCAATTTTTTCTAAGGTGAAGGTCACTAGTGAGTTTTAATACTCGCTGAAATGTAACTAAAAATAGTTGATTAAATTTAGCTCAATGTAATGGTACTATGAACCGTACTGACTCTTTAGTCTAATTAATGCAAATCAAATCTCTACGCAGATATTCCACCAAAGGTGCGCTGAAGGAAATAAATAAGTGTCAAATACCTAAGGCGTATAATCCGTGTCCACTTCCGCACTGTCCACTTTGATTTAAAAACACGTCGCGACGCCTACGTGTTTAATTGCCTTTCTTGTCACACTGTATTTAAACCGTACTTTTACGACTGTTACTAGTAAAAACCAACGCCAGTGAATGAAATATTATTTTTTTTACATAAACAGTGTGCGTTACAAAAATTAGGACGACACTCTCTGAGAAGATTTTCTTCGTTGCTTGTTTATAACGGAGGGGGGGGCATCTTCTCTTGATACATATAGAACACTCCCCCTTTGG
Source organism: Dorcus hopei (assembly GCA_033060865.1). Classification (NCBI taxonomy): domain Eukaryota; kingdom Metazoa; phylum Arthropoda; class Insecta; order Coleoptera; family Lucanidae; genus Dorcus; species Dorcus hopei. The sequence continues at coordinate 6,180,401 of CM065424.1, forward strand.
ATCACACATACTGTCGTCAGGTGGGATCCAACTAGACTAAAAAAAAAGAAAATATTATGTGTAGCACGCTGCTGTACAAGGGTTTCGTGGACGGCGTCGCCGGTTCGTGGGTGGTACTTCTAGTACACCTGGCGTCTGATTTTCCTCGGACCTTTCCTCAGGAAATTTCTTGGGGCGACCTCGTCTTCGAATTGGGGCCAATGGTTGAGGGTATTCTTGAATACCCGGATGACCGGAAAGGGGAGAATCGTGGCACGAAATAAATGATTTAACAAAAAAATGAATAAAGATTACAAGCGCCTAAGGAAAAACACAATTAAGCCAAATTAGAATGAACTCGACCGTTCTCGCTAGAGCTTCAATGCTATCCGTTTCCTTTCCGTAGTTCCTATCCCGTAAGTCAAAATTAACAATTAAAAGGGAGCTCCATGCTTTTTTGTAGGTTAGGAAACAGAAGAACAAGGCTGAGTCTCACTACAAATAATTTAATACTGAGAAAGCGACCGCGGTTTCATCAATTAAGACATTGTCAAGCAGAGTTCTTAGACAAGCAACAAGGAATGCCAATCATGGGGAATGGATTGGCGTTCCCTGTTGCTTGTCTAAGAACTCTGCTTGACAATGTCTTAATTGACGAAACCGCGGTCGCTTTCTCAGTATTAAATTATTTGTAGTGAGACTCAGCCTTGTTCTTCTGTTTCAAAATTAACAACACCCCCTCGGACTTGTCCGATAGCTTTTGAAAAAGCCACCGACCAATGGTAACCGTTGATTTGAATTCTAGCACACGCCCTTGACTGCATTTTTCTCGCAAACAAGTATAAATTATGAGCTCCAAACTGTCATACGCCTGTGTCACGATGTCTGCGATTTGTTTCCTCGCTAACCACGTTTTGAAAGCCTCTTGAATTGACAGAGAATTATGACGCTAGACTGGGAACAGAAACAGACAAAAACAAAACACTTCAACTCGAGCGTAATTCGATCTGACTTTTCCGTTAATGTACATGTACTCGTGATTTTAGCGCCACAAACTTTTGCAGCTCCCTGTGTGGTCTATCATTAACCGAAAGGAACTGCACGTCGCCAAGCATTGCTGCTTATCGCTTGAAAAAAAAAATACCCAGAATACGGACACCTGTTCGTTAATTGAAATAGAACATGCAACCACCGCATTTATTTTGAAAACAAATTTAGCGAACGTTTCAAACTTCACATACCAATTGTTTCATTGAAACTTGAAAAAGACGGAGGTAGGACAAAAATATCCTTATGTCTGTTTCGCTAAAGTCTCTTGGTACACAAGCTAATTGCTTACTGGTAATAAAAACTTGATGTGTTACGTCGAACTTAAATACCCTTACTCAACAAATACATTGATTTTTCCATAAGTGGCTCCCATTTCCCCCGTCTCCCCTAATATAAGAATCAATCTTATATAAAAAATATATATATTAAATTGGCATAATCTTTAGATAACGACAAGATGAAACATTAACATTTTAAACAACTTTTATGCAACGAAATCAACTACAACTGCGTGCAACGGAAATAATTTTCTGCAGCTTATTTCAATGCAATAATGTCACGCAGTGTCGTAAACACAAACACACTTTAACGACAAAGTGGTGTGCGTCATGCGATTAATGCGTGCTTTTATTATAATTAGCTCTGAGCTATGGTATTAATGAGTAATTTCATTTAAATATACGCAGTGCTAATTTGTGAAGACAGAATGAGCACATGTAGCCAGGATTTCAAGTTTGGGTGTAATCACTTCGTTCATATTTAAAATGCGCATATGGCAGTTTGAATTTGAAATTGATAAGCTGAGATGTCAAACTTTGATCTGATGCGCAAGACGTGCAACATTACTTCCTGCAAGTAATTATTGAAACGCTTTCCACGTTCGTTGTGTTACCTCGTACGCGATAAATTTCTTCTAATCGAGCACAGCGACTTCTTTTCCGTCTCGCGAACTCGGACCACTCCATATGTGTACGTACGACATACAAGTCGACCGTGGTGGATTTATATTCTTTCTCCTCCGAATTTATGTGAGCCACACGGCGGCGGAGTTCGATTTTAAATTACGGCCTGAAAATTAAATCGCGATAGACGTCGTTACTGTCGACACAAATGAACAGATTACGGTGATTACAGAGAAAACAGCGCAGACTTCGACCGTGAAACAGCACTACATACTTTTAGTAGTACACTGCGAGACAACAAGCATGGCATCTATTTACATAGAAAGGAAAATTTTCAAAATTTTTCATATGGAGTGACCTTCGATTGTTAATCGTGAAAACCAAAATCTTATTCGCCTGATTTCTCTTTCCTGAGATGAAGGGTCGGCGATAATTAACTTTTTAACTTGTTCTGTTCATGGTAATAATTAAAATTTCACGATACTCCCTCGTATACGCGCATAACTGGAAGTATGTGGTTAGTAAGTTTAAGAACTAGAAGGGAAAGCAAAACAAGAAATTGCACTGAATTATGGAAGAGGAAGAGTCCTAGCACATTTAGCCAAAGAATTGCGGAACAAAAGGAAGCAGATCTGGAAAAGAAAAAAATTATCATAAGAGGAAAGTAAAAAAAAGATGAATCAAATAAATAAAACTAAATACTATAAGAACAGTAAATGGAAAAGAACCAGAAATAGTATCTAGATGAGATTGAAAAGTATAAAACTCTGATACATGATGGTAAGAATCAGTGAAACGAAAAATAAAGGAAAGGGAAAGTAAAAATATTTGTTTCATGCTAAGATATGGTGGAAAAGATGGAGAGGTACAAGCAATAGATAATAATGACTTGCAAGAGTAAGATTATAAATTGGGAAGGAAATTGCACATTGACTTAAAAATGGAAGAAAATTTACAAAGAAATACAAACATACTGTTCGAAAGAAAGTATTTAGAGGAGACCTAAGAGGAGCAGCAGAACGAATTAGGTCCAGCAAAAGGAAAGAGTCGCGATGGAAGACTAGCATGGAAGAAGAAACAGCATTAAATCAAAACATATTAAATTTCTATAGTGCGGCCAACACTGGCCTAAACATAAAATTGCGAAAGAAACATGAGTTTGTTACGTTTCAATTTTCCAAAGAAAACGCGGAATTTAGACTATATCTGGCCCGCTTTTGATAGTTGGCAAGCCTGTACCCCTTCTTTGCTTCTTCGAAGTCTATTGGTGGATGACGCACCACGTGACTGTCTTCGGTTTCGTATCCTAGCAACCTTCGCCTGCTACAATTTCGCCTCGTTGAGGTCCTTTCTTGTTCGAAGTGTGTTACAAGTCAGACGTGTTTTCCGTGCATAATAAAATTATCGGAGTTCTCATTTGCGGCTGTGCCGGAATATTTCGTGACACCATCGAACACGTTTGGGGATAATTTTAACTCCAATTCCAGGCCTGGGAACTTATTAATCCCAGGTAGTGTAAAAAGTGCAATGGCGTGTATCAAAATGGCTGTTAACGAAACCTTTTCCCTTTGCATTCAGGCTTTTCTGTTTGGGCGCAGGCTTTTAGTCCAGGCTTCTAGGCCTAGCTCTCCGGTGGTGCTTCTGCCCTGTGAATGTACCGTGGCCCGATCGTGGAAACCTGACCAGCCATCTTGACAATCCCAGCGGATCCAGTTTGATCCAGATTATCGACGCTACCCGCGGTCGTAACTACCCACCGGCCATCGCGCTTCGGTTGATAACGTTGACTCTGCCGCACGACTGGACGCGCTGTCAAAAGGTTAGGTATTCCAACTTTAATTTAATCTGACGTTTTACGAATCGATCGGTTTATATTTTATTCATTCCTCGTGAATAGTTAAATCGCGAGGAAGAATTCCGAACTACGTATTGCGCTGCGTTTACGGTAGTTAATTTAGGCATAAATTAAGAAGCCACTTGACATTGTGTAAAGTGCTGCATGTTTTGATTTATTTAATAAAATCTCAGTTGTGTTAACTTTAACTTCGAGTTTAATTTCTGCGTTCACGCACACCAGTGAGTAAAGTCTCGCCTCTATATTTATTGTTGATTTATTTCTGCCCGATCTGGTCGATTGGAGACGTCGACTGGTCGATTGCGTTTAGCTGGGAATACTGTCTTCTGGCGCCCTTCAATAATTTTTACCGTCTTAATCAACCCGCCCCATTCTTCACTGTTGCTCGCCTGGGGAACAGCTGATACGTTTCGTCAGCAGAAGCTTGTCATCTGTCAGTGGTAAATAAGAGGCAAGGAAATTAAATTTAAATTTGGTGACAAGTTGATAAATCACTATTTGCTTTCAGAATATTAAATGATAAATTACGTCTAATAATTAAAAATGCAAATTTCAACACAACATTTGAACTATCGTAATGAACTGGCGCTGTGAATAGACATAGTACACGGCGTGCTTTTTCAAGAATCAAGAGATTTTAGCTTACGTTGTATACAGTGACAATTTCTAAAACTAAAAGTTAAGGTTTGATACTTGGAAACACGTTCTGTTTCGAGAATTAAATTTTCCAGTAAAATAATAATGCTCACTTGGTCTTCTACCTTTATTTTTTGAAAAATAATCTATCGGAATCAGCAATTGTGTTTTAGTATAGTAGTAAACTTCGGTGATTGATGGCGAAGAGCTCATCTCTCGTGATTTTGATAATACCTAGTATAGATATGCCAGTTCGAAACCACTTTCTTATGGAGAATTAACGATATGTACCAAATGTGTATGTACGGTTGCCTATTGTCGTTTTGACAGACGCTCGGTACGGGGGGCGACGCGAAGGAGGCAATGGCAGCTGCGAGGGTGCGCTGGGGTGGGGGGCAGGTGCGGTTTTCAGTAAATAGGAAGCCAGTTTTTTTTTAAATAGGAGAGCAGGTTTTATTGGCAGGGACAGTTTAATAGGAACTGCTCCCATAGAGCGCCCCTGCAGCCACCTCCCGCATCGAGGGCCTGCCATAGCGACGATAGGCAACCACACATACATGTTTATTACTTCACGAGAAAGTGGCTTCGACCCCTATGTTTTTTTATCTTGATCTTTAAGACTTCTTCTGTTGTAACTTTTTATTTGATATTTTCTTTTATTTTTAAACGATCGTTTTGTTTTTCTTTTATCATAAATCACGTTTTCTTTAAGGTAAGAATCTAAATGCTTTACATAATTTTGTAGTGACGAGAAATGAATTTTGATTAACTTTTGCAATCATTTTTTTTTAAATGCTTTCTTGAAGTTGCTTTTTTCGCATTTTTGTTGTCATTTCTTCTTCATGTTATTCGGTCATTGTTTTCTTCTTATCTTTGTTCCATTGCTGCTGCTCTCTTCTTTTTATTTAATTTTTTTATCGTTTTGTTTACATTTTCCATCGCTTTTCTGGAAAAAAATTAGAATTTTTTAAATGACCCCCGCTAACTCTTAATTATCTTCTGTTTTTAATTTTTCTTTAACCACTTGTTCTATAATGAGTGCTTTCTTTATTTTTCTTCATCAATTGTTTTGCTTTATTTCGTCGAAGAGTTTTCTGCTTTTACTTTTTTTAATCAGCTTTTTTTTTATTATACTTAAACATCATTTCAATTTTTCGTTTTACAGTTTTTTCTTTTGCTGCGTTACACTTGACAATCCAATTTTGTCGTTATTTTCTTTATGTTGTTCTTTCGTCATTATCTTCTTCATTTACTTTTCCTTTCCTTGTTCTTTCGTCTTTTCATGTATTGTTGTTTCATCGTTGTTCTACTCTTTCCGTTTGCTTATCGTTTTAAACCATTTTTCGCTCTTTCGAAGAAATTACATCGAATTTTTCAATTTTATTAAAAAAGAAACATTTTCGGTTCGCTTTTTTCTTATTGCTTGCGCGTTTTTACGATTATCATTTGTTTCTTTTATAACTCATAGCTTATAACTTATGACTTATAAACCATAAAATAATTTAACTCAAAGATCTTCAGACTTTTGATTGAAACAAATCAGAAAAAATAAAAGTAAATTAAAAGAAATTTGCAGTAACATAATTCTTAACTCTCAGGTAATAAAATATTTAAAAAAAATCGTGATTCCAGGTAAACGAATATCAAAACAACAACATTAAAATAATTTATAATAAAAGGAGAAGTAAGAAACAAGTTTTCAAAAAATTAAAGAAGAAAAGGGCTGCCGTTTTTCGTTTGCTATTGAAACCAAAAATAAAAAAAATGTTACGGTTCGTTTTCGCTTTAACGATTTTATTTTAGGGAACGTCAAAATTTTGTCTTCATTTAACGGTCTATTTGATAACAAACTCTAAAGTTCTGTTTTGGCTTCACTGATCGCTCTATTCTGAATTCAAACTCTAAGGGCTACCTTTCCGTTTCCTTTCTCGTGCGTGTAGATTGGTTAATTTCGGTTTTGGAACAAAAGGAAACGTGTTGGCGTTTGTTTGTTTGTTGATTCGAAAATAAAAATTAATATTAAAATCGCCATCTTGGTGACATTCCTGAGTGTAGGTCATTTTCGTTTGCTGTAGAAGCTAATTTATGTGATTCGTGTCGAATTCGACCACCTAGCAGTCAATAATAGGGATTTTATACACTCAAGAAAGTTGATTGGAATATCGCCAAGGCTTAAATAGCAGATAAAACTCACGTCACGAGCTCCAACTTCAATCACACAATCACACGGATGTGTCACAGGTTTTAATAGGCCCTTACTTTTAAACAAGGGGTAAGTCTTCCGATTCAACTTTGAATTTGTCAAGGTTATCGTCACGTTTCTTCTTTTAGCACGTTGTACGGGGCAGTTTCACGTTATACGAAGCAAATCCACGTTATGTGGAGGCAAATTGTAGCAGGTGATAGGCAGTAAACAGAAAAGCCGTACGAGACTCATCTAATTCTACTGCCATCAAACACCGCGAAAGTTCGGACGTGCATGTAGAACCAAAGCCCTCTTTCGAGACTTTTCGATGTAAATTTCGTGATTTATGGCATCAGACGACCGGACTTAACGCTTAACGCTTGTGTTGATTCGGATCTTTAAACCAAAGCTTTTAGAAATTCCAATCTTCTCTAAATAAAAATCGAGATTTTCTAAAATCAAATCTACTTATAAGGTAGATACGCAATTACGATGAATGATTGAGAACCATTCTTCTAGCACATGAACAACACACAAATTAGAATAAAGACAGTTATCTTCCCAAAAGTATATTGCTATATAATCGAAACGATAATGAGAAACGTGAGTTGATCTTTCCTCCGCCAGCTTAACGAGAAGCTGTCTCTAAAAGGAATCGGGGAGCCTGAAGGATCACACTTTCAGAAAGGTTGTTCTAAATAATTCGAATAAGTCTACGTTATGAACTAGTAATGGTAAGTAAGAAGATTACGGTTATGCGATATCCCCCGGCCAAATCGCTCGCTAATCAAGCTTCGGATACGTAAACTAGTTTTTCAAAGACATAAAACGGTAATGCTAGCTGCTAAAAAGTAAGAAGTAGGAAATTAGATGAAGCAATTAAGACGCGTTCCCATATTTGCCAAAGAGGCCAAACGACTTTATCGGTACGGTATCGAATTATACATCAGAGTATATCTTTTGTAATTTCAATGAATCCCTCGAGCATAATAAGAGAAAGAAGAGACGAACACGGCCGGGGTGAGTGAATGTCGGAGGAGAAAGTGGAGGTGCTTCGACCGAAATAAATAGAATATGTCAAAGTGGTAAATAACGGTAACCTTCACCGCCGGCCGCGCCGTCGTTAAGGAATTACGCCTGTATCCATTAAACGGACGTTTCGAGTTATTGCTGTTGCTTTGTAAATTATATGGATTAAAAATGCGAGCGCCGAACACATAGTGAGATTTCTATGCAGGTAATTATTTACCGATCGTAATAAGTGGAGCCGCTCGTAATTACGAAATAAATCCTAATTATTCATTCGCCGAAGGTTTCAGGGTGAACGCCGCCTCAAAGGATTAATTTATTGGCGTTCTGCTCATTGGGAATGTGGGAAAATTACGAATGGCAGGAAAGTTCATTTTTAAATAAAATATTTCAATTCTGTAAATACAGGGCGTAATCAAATAAGTTTCACAAGAGAAACAAGAGAAACTTATTCAATTACACCCTGTATGTACATAGCAGTTGGTATGGAATTTTGTGCTGGATTTTCCTTCCAACATTGCACAAATTAAATAAAAATTAACCACCCGGTAAATTAAATTTATTCTTGCTCTCCTCTTAAATACAAAGTACGATTCTTAACTGTGTTATACAATTCATTAATAATAACCGTATCTTTAATTTGTTCATTACGCAATAGCGTAACTTTCCTATTTTTAATTACGCCCGCGATTGTGTAACCGAGATTTTCACGCTTCGGCTTATCTTTTAATGAGAAAATTTTCAATTACGTCATTTGACCGTTGCGAAGAATTTTCTGATTTCCCATGTACGAAGTTTTCCGCTTGTATTCCCATACGATTGAATGAAAAGAATTCAGCAGCGTGCACGCGCGCACTTAACTTTCCGTGCTCGATTGAGTGGAATCAGCTCAATCAGTATACAAGGAGTTTTACGACTTCACACGAAAATTTTACGGCCGCAGTAACATATTCATAATTTATCACGGTTACCGTAACGGTCGTAAATGCTTCGAGTAATCTTTCTCCTTCCCATTAAGAAAAAATACGCCGTACATTTTTCTTCAGGTTTTATGGACGTCGTATAATATATGGAGTGACGGGCGATAAATTTTTGAAATTCTGTATGGAATATACTTGACCTCATCGACTTCCTTAAACATCGATAATTGCCGGCGCAAGACAATAAATAATTAACCTTCTTGCGCAACGCTAAATTTAATCGACGTTATGCAATTCGGAATTTATTTTTTTTTTGACTTGTGTGGGTTTGCCAAAATAAAGTCGGCGGCCGGAGAAAGTCGCCGGCCAAAAAGTGAGTTTGCTTCCTCTCATGCTCGATTCATTAATTATGCGTTCACATTCTAAAGCGAATTGATTTTCTTTTGGCAGGTTTTCGTCGAAGCAATTAATCGAGATAGAGGAAGTTCATTGCCACACTTTATGAAACTGGAAACGGAGGAGCATTTCGTTTTCCCTTTCAAGTCCAATCAAGGAGTTCGATTACTTTAAGGATTTTTATTTGGCGAAGCTTGGAAAAATTAACAAACGAGAAGTCAGTGGATGTTTAGTTAGAGAAGTAGTAACTTGAGTCATGATTTCCTCCGAAAAAAGAAAAGCAAAGGAGAAAGCTTCTTAATACTTGAAAATACAAAGCATTTCACTTCCAAGAATTTACTATTTTTTAATAGAATCAGACCAAGTAACAATGGAAAAAATGCCTGCATGTTTAAATACAAACAAATAATGAAAGTGGACGGAAATTTTGCAAACTAAAAATATTTCATTCATCTTCAAAGAATTTGAAGGCAAAAAACTGGGTCGGAATTAACAATGAGGAACAAGTCGACTTTTTCCCATTTGTATACTTCATCCGTCGAACAACGAACAAAAAGCGTTCTGCAAATCCTCGACCTCCTCGGTGATTGTAAGTTTGGCGAATTTTATTCTTCGGATCGTGAGAGAAGGAACGGAGCGATGTGCCCGAATATGGCGCGCACAAAAAAATTCAGCGGCGTAGGTCCGTTCCTTTCGTTTTTATCCTTGACATCCTATCAGAACATTGCGAACTGCTTTCTTTAATTAGCCCGACGGTTCGTTTCACGTGAGAACGACGGACCTGTCTCTCTTGGATTGATTGTCCTGATCGAACCTGGTGATAGTTCAATTACGTCACGCGTCCATCACCGTCACTTTCATCCTGAAGAAATTTATCCTTCGAGGACATTACATCAGTCAAAGGATTTTATTATTATAATTATAATATTACTATATTGTAATTATAATAGAACCAAATTAGAAGCAACAATTTTTTTTTGTTCGCCTGAAAAGTGCAGCTTTTAGACGTACGACCTTTAAGCACTTCGACCGACGATTATTTGCGATTTATTACTTTTCAAGTTGAGCAGGATTTTTGCGGAGTATTATTTTGCAGGAGACCTGCTGAATCACTCTGTAGTGGTTTATGTAATTACGTGACTAGGTGGAATCAAATTTCCTGGCGATCTATCTCATTTGTTGCGATTATGCGGCTAAATTTTTTAAGCAAATGCAAACAAATTACGAAGGCTCATAAACAACAAATTTGTCTATAGTCACGCAGGTTGAAGCAAATATTAAAAGACTGTAGTGCTTCCTGGAACGCGAGATAGTTCAATTTACTGCGAAACAGGGAACCCTCGCTAGATCTCACTGGCGTGCCACAAGGGCCAGTTTTGTGACCACTATTCTTTATACTCTACTACACTAGTAAAAAATTGCACTATTTGCATAATCAAATAGGCAAATGTCGACAAGCAGTATTTGCGTAAGCCAAGGAGTAACACAATTTGCACCAACAATACAAGCAAGGATTGCATAACAATTTTGTTAATTTTTTTTAGTAACTGGGCGCCTCACCCACAAGGGGGCCCGTCCTCACGATTCGGTCGCCGCTTTTGTTAAAAACAATCCTCCGAACTTTCTCTAATTAGCAACTAACTCACAGTGTCGCGGTTGTGATTTAATCGACTTCGTGACTTCAACAGGCGATCCAGTTTTTCCTCGTCCGTTCGGGACGTTTTTCTCTTGCAGCTTGCGTTCACCGTTTTCCTCGAGACGGTCCGGGCGTTCCGCAATAAATTATTATTTGTGACGACGCGGCGGCGCTACTTTCGGTTTTATTTTGCAAGAAAGTCGCTCTCGGGTGCGATTATTATTAAATGAGCCGAGCGAGATGCTACAAATTACATTTTCGCTGTCAGGGGCTATTAAACGGGACACCGTGGAAAGTTTGCAGATGAAAAATATCACAATTTAATAATTAATAGTACGTACATATACAGTGTGTAATCGAATAAGTTTCACTTACGTGAAGCTGTGATATATGTATGGGGGAAAAGTCTACGTTTACTGTTTACAAAAAAAAAAAACGTTTGAGTTGGAAAGTCTTACAGATTGTAACGCACTGGACGTTTTACTTGTTAGTAAAATCAAGGAAGAGATATTATGCAATTAATTCTTGTTGATTTTTGAAGCTTTCATCGTGCATTAATTAATTTTTAATTTGACCCACATAGTCTCCTGTTTAATAAAACAATTTGCTATTCCAACTTGGTTGTAAGAAAGTTGTTGTACACGCACTTAAATTAATTTATTCATTATTAATCCTTGTCTGATTTAATTCTTCATACTGAAATGTATACTCTGCAAACTTGTAATAATAGTAATTATTGCGCTGAGTTACCATTAGTACGTGTCTGCATCTACATACATATATATCTTCAGATTTATTACATATTATGTACACTCAAGTTGAACCACTTTTCTACTACATGTAGGCACATACTTAGAAAACTATAAATAATTTCCTACCTCTGTTTATTTAATTGCTTTTAATGTCATGATTATAAGTTTATCTGAATTTCTTGTATAGCACATAAGCTTATAAAACTATTTTAATTTTGATCCTTTGCATGCAACGCAGATCGTTCCAATTCGTTGCATTCAAGTGATAGTAACATTTAAACTGTTACATATGTAACAAACGCTTCGGCCAAGTTACATAAGCGAATTTCACCGATTTTGCTTTTAGATAGAGCGAAATTGCTTCTGATTTACATATAGAAAAGAAAGCGAAAGCGGGCCCGAAGACAAATCCTCTTTAGGAGAAAAAAATCCCAGTCTCTATGGAGCAATAAAATCCACGTTCGTCGAGCCAGCAGCAGGAAATAGGACGTTTGCTGTAGATCACTTTCATTGAAAAGGAAGAAAAAAATTGGACTTAATTGCAGGCATTCGACTCGTTCTTACTTACATACATATACGTACGTACGTGTGTGCTGTATGAAGAGTGAAACTCGAATTTAATGGTGCAAGTTGAAAAAAAGAGGAGCGTCGGAAATGGCCGGTTATGGAAATTTAATTCGACGTGTTCGATGAATTTGTGCGGACGGGATTTTTAAAAAGCGAGTTGCTCTGTAATTAAACGAGTGGTCGCCGGAGATGATGGGCAAGTTCTGGAAAGTAGCCCTGAAACGATGTTTCGTTGAGAGGAAGAGACAACTGTAATTACCTACTGGCAGAAAGGATGAAAGCGATGGCGCAAAAACGAGCCAAATTTAGTAATCTTATTTTACACTCATTTGCGTGCGTGCTTTTTCTTTTTTTAAATAATGATATTACTGTGAATATTAGTCGTTACTGCTGGGCTTTTACTAGAACAAATAATTTTGAGTGGAGGTATTCCACAGGGTTTGACACTAGGCCCTCTACTTTACATTTTATATTTGCCCCAAATATTTAACCATTCTGATTTTCAGTTTTGCGAGATTAAAAATGTGTTACATACAGGGTGGAACAAAAGTATCAAATAATAGCTGTAAGTTTTTTCATTTAAAAAGTTATGAAAAAAGGTTTAGTACAAACGCATGCTCTGTGGTACATGGTACAAAAAAACGTTTACAATAACAGAAGGCTAATAACAGTACTAAATCAACTGTTAAAATCGAGCTCCATTGGCTGCCAAGTAATGACCCAATCGGGATTTAAAATTTATTTCAGCTCTTTCTAACATCTTTATAGGTACTCTGCGCATTTCAGCAATTATTCGCATCTTCAAATCGTCCAAATTTTGTGTTTTTTTTTTAATGTTTACATGACCCCATAGGAAAAAATCCAGTGGGGATAAATCCGGGGATCTCTCAAACCACTCAATAGGCCCTTTTCCACCGATTCACCTGTTGTCAATACCTCCATCGGTAATAATGCGGTAATCGTAGGTACGACATGAGTGTAAAGTAGTTGAAGATATCTATCAGCGGGAAGGGTTTCATGAAGAAAAAATGGTCCTATGATATGTTCTCCTATAATGCCTGTCCATACAGTTACTTTTTGGTGGATATTTGCACGTAGTGTGGGTTGGTTCTTGACCAATACTGACCATTATGTCGATTTAAGTGCCGCTTAGCATAAAGGTCGCTCCATCAGAGAATACAATATTGGAAGTAAAATTCCCATCTCCATTGCATCTTTCCATCATCTGTTCGCAAATTTCCATCTGTCGCTCATATTCAAATTCAAATTCAAATTCAATTTATTACGTACTTTGCCATTATTACATGGATGTACATGTCAATTCTTAATCTAATTGCCCGGGGGCCTACAATCCGAAGTCCTTCTATCCTCTAGAAATTCCTGGATGGAATAATAACATTTTTTGCGCAGCAAGCTTTTTACCTTATTTTTGAATATTTCAGGCTTCTGACATATAATTATGTTAGGTAATTTATTAAAAAGTTTAACTCCTAACACTGTGATTGTGTTGCCAAATTTTGAGGTTTTGTGTTTCGTAATGCACAATAACTCTTTAGCGCGGGTGTCATGTCCGTGACAGAGAATGTTTGATTAGTTTAACTTTTTTTGCCGTATAAAGAGCAGGGATTTAAATATAAATAAAGAAGGGGAAGTTAAAACACCCTCTTTTATGAATGTAGATTTGCATGACTCTCTGAAGCTTAAGTTAAATATTAGACGAATTATTCGTTTTTGAGCAACAAACACTCTGTGACTGTCGCAGGCATGGCCCCATATTATTACATCGTAAGCTAAGATACTATATACCATTGCATAATATGCTTAAGAGCATAACTATAGCACCATATCGCAATTCTAAGGTATTTAATTCATAATGAAACTTTTCGATCTAGAATTGAATGACGTAATTAATCATCTCATTGAAAGTATATTAGACCGAAAAATGTGTAGTTTATTGAAAATGTGAATAGGTGGTTATAAAAATCTGATTTTCGCCAGGAGCATAACTATAGTACCATTATAAAAAAAATTAAAAAAAAATAAAGTGCGCCATGAAAAGTAAAAACAAAATGTTAGTATACGTTATTGACGTTTTGATGTCAGTGAATTTTCAAGTGCTGTTGAAAAATGTCACGTGGAACTTAAGGGGAAAATTTTGGCTTTGCGTGAACAGGGACTTGGGATTCGAGAAATTGCTCGCCAAGTAACTTGATCCCACAAGGTTATTTTAAATTTTTTGAATAATCCAGATAATTATGGAAAAAACAAAAAAGGCGGTCCAAGAAAAAAATTTCGCCTAGATCTGAACGATGATTAATTAATTTAGTAACAGCACGAAAAATTGTAGACAACTTGCTGTGGAATGTGATCTTAATGTTTCCCGCTGGACTGTAAGCAGAGTTCTGAAAAAAAGTCCCCACATTAAGAAACAAATCTAAAAACTGTCCAAAGACTTTTGCAGCGCCATAAAATTGCTCGCTTGCAATTTACCCAGGATAATATGCATCAAGACTGGGAAATTTGTTAAATAATCGTTTTGCGATTTATTTTAATTTTTTAAATATTCAAGATAATTTTTTCGGACGAGAAGAAGTTTAACTTGGACAGCCCGGACGACGGTTTCAATTCTTACTGGAGGGATTTAAGGAGAAACCCTCAGTTTTTTTCCAAAAGAAATTTTGGCGGTGGTAACGTAATGATTTGGGGAGTATTTTCGAAGGAGGGTGGTTTGAGATTGGCATTTCCGTCAAACAGAATGAACAGTGGTGAATACACGACCTTGCTAGAAAAAAATTTGCTACCATTTTTTGATGAAAATGAAAGAGGAGAATGGTTGTTCCAACAGGACAACGCAAAAGTCCATATCAATCGACACACAAAACTGTGGTTTACAGATAATGCAATAAATTTATTGGAATGGCCAGCTTGCTCCCCGGATTTAAATCCAATGCAAAATCTTTGGGGTATCATGGTTCGAAGAATTTACGAAAATAACCGTCAGTTCAACTCAACTGAAGGATTATAAAACGCCATAAATGCAATATGGAATAACCTTGAGGAAGAGGTAATGAATAAGCTTATTGCAAGCATGAACAATAGAATTTTCGAGACCATCCGTAATGTTGGAGGACATACACATTATTAATTTAGGTTTAAGTATTATTTTTTAATTTTTATTGCGCAAGTTCTAAAAATAAATAATTTTTTGATGTGGTGCTATAGTCGTGCTCCAAGAAAAATTTAGATTTTCGTTACCAATTACTTAAATTTTCAAAAAAAAAACATCATTTTTCAATTAATATAGTTTTTTAGACATGTTTAATTTACCGTTAACAATTCTAACTCAAAGGGTTCTATTAAGAATAAAATTGTTCAAAATTGCATGTGGTGCTATAGTTATGCTCTTCAGTGTATATTGTTAGTAATTTATCAATTGTCAACACATTTTTTTAAATGACGTAATGCGAAGTACGACTTGTTGATACGCTTACAAACATTGTCTATGTGTTTATCCCAAGTCAATCTCTCATCAATGTACATTCCGAGAAACAGTGTGGATTGCTCAGATTGTATTGTATTTCCATTGATTGTGTACGATTTCGTATCTGTATTTTTTCTGTTAAACAATTTTATAATGATAGTTCTCTGAGAATTAAGATTAAGTTTATTTTTACAACACCATGAACTGAATTGAGTGCTTAATTCTGAAATTTTTTCTTGAAGTTTCTCAGGAGTCCCAGCTGAGACCACCATAGACGTATCGTCTGCAAACAGAGTGATTTTATCAGTTGCTACATGTCTTGTTAAATCGTTGATAAATAGCAAGAAAATTAGTGGTCCCAAAACAGACCCCTGAGGAACTCCATAATTAATGTCATATTCGGAAGAAAACGTACCGTCCATTTTTACGCACAATTTTCGAGACGATAGGAAGGATTCTATCCAATTTAAAATTATACCTCGAATACCTAGTGCATTAAGCTTACTACATACAAACGATACATCTAAACAATCAAAGGCGCGGGAGAGATCGAAGAAGTGGCCAGCAACATGGACTGTAGATGGACTGTAAAAAATTAGCTGCAGCCCCCTCTGTCGATCTACCCGCACGAAATCCAAATTGCGAATCCGTCAATAGATCGTATTTGTCCGCAAACTTTCTCAGCCTGTCCGACATTACAGTTTCAAAAATTTTTGAAATGGTATTCAGAACCGATACAGGACGGTAGTTGTTTATGTTTAAAGCGTCATTTTTTTTGTGAATTGGAGTAATCACTGCGGTCTTCAGTGAAGAAGGAAATTTACCCGATAGAATTGAACTGTTAATGATATGTGACAATGGTTCGGCGATTATCTCTTTAGTTGCTTTTAAAATATTTACTACGTGCTGTAGTATAAACTTTGCTTTCGTAGTATATGCTTCAGAGTTGCAGCAGGTACTTTATGTAATAGAAGATACTTCGAAGAATATACTAATTTGAGAAGTATTAGCTTCTACTTCGTTTTATGCATACCATCCATTGTCTATGCCAACACCGTTCGTGTTTTTGAGATTTTGGATGATTTTCTTAATTTCTAGAGCATCCGTTGGTTCAAAAGCAAATGACCTGGGATTAATATTATCCAACGTGCAGACCATTGAAAAGTTGTGCCCATAAGCTTGTCTAAGGTTTGTTTCGGCAATATTAGAGTACCTGTGATGGTTCAGTATATAATTCATTATTAATGGTCAACTTGAGTTCTTTAGGTGCATTGAATGGATGTAATTGTGTATTGATTATATTCCATACAGTTTTTTGTTTGTTAGAAGAATTGTCTATTATTTTACCAAAATGTTGTTTTTTTTTGTGTTGATAACCAACTTATTATAATTTCTTTTTTGAGTTTTATAGATGTCTATAATTTCTGCATTTTGAGTCTGATACATACAGATCTTTTAAATTTTTACTTTCTGAAATAACATGACTGTCAACCCAATTTTTGTTTTCTGTTATAATTTTAGTTTTACATTGAACCAAAGGGCAGGTCATATCAATGTTCCAAAGTAAGGTGTTTGAAAATTCGTCAAAAAGCGAATCAATATCTTCATCGATACTATAATTTTTTAATAGACTGATGTTAGTTGAAAGCAAAATTTCTTTTAATTTAGTAAGTGTTGTATAATTAATGTTTCTACGTAGTTGATTATTTATTTTATTCTCATTAGCATGGTCAACACTGATATGTGTGTGAAAATTAGAAGTCAGTGCAAAATGATCGCTTAAATTAGGCTGTATAACCACCGTACTGCATGATTCGTAATTTATATTATCAACTATAATGTAGTCAAGTTTTGAGGCTGAGCATAATGAATTATCTTTAAAACCTAACCTAGTTGGCAGTTGAGAAGTGCATTTTAAGTCAAAGCTTGCTAATATGTCACAATTTTTTTTTGTGTCGTATTACTTAACAAATTTATATTTAAGTCTCCACACACAAAAGTATTATGTGTAATTTTTCTGCAATACTGCAGAGGTTGAATAAGTCTTTCAAAAAAAAAAGATCGAGGGAACCACTAGGTGTCCTATAGATATTTAAAATACAACATTCAAATGACTTGCTACTTCCAGTTTCAACATACAAGACTCAAAATGCATTTCGTCAGCTTTGTCGTATTTACAATTCAAAATCGTTGATTTCAAATGCTGAAGGTTCCGTATGTAGATTAACGAACCTCCGTGGATATGGTTTTCCCTGCAGAAGCTCGCTGCCAGAGTGTAACCAGGTAATTCCATAAGATCAATGAGTTCCAGGGAACACCAGTGTTCCAATATGCATATAACGTCTGGTAGAATATCGTTAGCATATGATCAAGTTTATTACTTAATGATTGAGTGTTAACTTGCATTATTCGTAAGTGTATATTAAATCTTCTGGGCCAGTAGGGAGGCTATTTCTTGAAAATTCTCCTATGTTAAGGTTGTTGATAGGGAATCTTTTTCTAAAAAAAGTTTCCGGCGGTTTATCCTTATTTACTTTATTTTTATTTTTTTTTTAGGGAAGTAGTATCGGTTTATCAACATAATCGACTTCATTTAATTCATGTATTAAATGAAGCTCATAAGGACGAATTTTTTTCTTCTTTTCAAATTCTAGGCGCTAAAGTATAGCTAATTTCTAAATTTTCTGCCACTTTCCTTGTTGAAACTTTTGTTGTTGATTTGGATCTCCCAGTTCTTTGCATATCTTCAATGCATATACACAACATACATGGCAATAAACCAAACAATCTTTATATTAAACATGTTTGCATAACTTTTCAAATAAAAAAGTTACAGCCATTACTTGATACTTTTGTTCCACCCTGTATAAAGCGAACAGAACAAGGAAAATTTTGCATTTTCATTAATTTTCTATGTTGGTTAAAGTTTGTATCTCAAACTAAGCTTACGAAGTCATCGCGGACATCCCCAATTAATTTTAATGCCATATTCTTGAAACTAATTTCTAACGAGTGTGCCTGCGCACTTTATATACTACCTACCTACAGCTTTCATGGACACCTGCTTAAAAGGTGAAGTCATTACTGAACAAGAGAAAAAGTTAAATATATTAATTCGATTTTAATTAAGTGGTTTAAGAGACCAATACTGACTCTCAGTTATCTAATGAGGTTTCTCCTATTTTTGAAACTCATTTAATTAAGAATGCAGGAGAAATTCTCCCAATAACGATTGGCATAAATCTATGTAAGATTTGCACCACAAATTTCAGACCGTTGACCAAAAAATAAACCTGTTCGATTAAGAAGAAATTTTACTTGATTTAATCGCCGCGGAGTTGCATCAATTTTTACACTTCAATACAAGTCAATTTCTAAATCCCCCAATCATAATGGGTATCACTATGAAAAAAATTATAATGAAAGCATGGGTAGTGACAATTACATTATAAATTTGAGCTTCTCCAATGAGGGACCCTGGGTTTTCTAATTCTGCGCGGATTAAAATTCTCAAGGATGTTCCTACTACCCTGCTCACTTTATGTACTACAGCTTTCGTGGACACCTGCTTAAAAGGTGAAGTCATTACTGAACAAAAGAAAAAAGTTACATATATTAATTCGATTTTAATTAAAATAAATTTTCTAAAACAAAATTGATAATATTCAAATCAGATCAATTTTTGTTCCGGTCTGTTCTTGTTAAATCCCCTTAATTAGGAAGAATTATTATAATTTATACCAAAACCATTAATTTAAACATCCGCCGCATTAAACGAACAAATTAAAACGATTTGTTCCTGTTTACTAAGAGAATTTCTTGCAGCTTACTGTAAAACCTGAACCTATTTCTGAAAACGAAATCCTTAAGGCCGATGCACTTACATGGACTTGAAGCGGCGAAAGGCTCTTAATTGTATGGTAATGAGGCGATTGATTGGTATTTTTGCGTGCGAAAAGTGAGAGTGCCCGCCGCCCACGAACGATATTTACCGTCTTCAGCTTTCGTGGCCGCCCCGATCGTATCTGCGACTTTATTGCGGCAGGCTTCGCGATCGAGATGGCCGGCAAAGATGCGCCAATTAAGGCTGTCCGTCAAGGAACCGCCGGTTGTTACTTTCTATCGAACGATTTTTATCGTCCCTATTAAGTCTACCATAAAGAACGCGCGAGAACGAAGGAAATGGAACACGACCGACGATTCGAATGCTTTTTGCGTCTCGACTATACGCACGGAGATTTCAACGATACGTTAAGCGAGGATCACCTAATTTATAAATCATCCTTAGGATTAGTTCTAACCCAATTTTTGCTGTTTGTAATTTCATTCAATACGTGTAGAATTGACGACCAACTTGATTACCCAGGGAACCTGGAGACACAATTAAAAGCTGCGTTAGTAAAAAAAATGTTAGATGGCAAAGACGCAGCGAATGCTAATTTCACGGGTTAACACCGAACACAGATGGAAGATAGGAATTACATTATTGTTTGTTTTCTTCTTGCTTCGGCAAACTTACTTTCCTGCGATCGTAAATAGCGCTCGCCTCGCACTGAAATTGCTGCAAACGTATTCGTGTTTAACAGCTCGTAAATCGCTCGAACTCTGATGTTATTCGCCAATCGGGGAAACTCTAAATATTATTATTATTATTGTTGTTGCTAGTTGTTAAATCGCGTAAGTAAGTATGTTATTAATGACGAGACCTTTCTAAATCCTTCTTCACGTTGCCAACAACAAGTTATGTTTCACCGACGCGACAGGAAGAAATTTCGAAAAGCTCGCTCCTTTATTAACATTAATTTTTTCTTTTTGATTCGCTTGTAAATAACGCACTAAATCAGTTTCGTTTTCCCTTTCATTTCCACGTTGTATACGTGACTCTGATAAATCGCGCTCGTTCAATACACGACAGTTTCTCATATTTTTTTCTTATAAATGGGCTTTTACGTCGGCCACTTCTTACACGCCCTGCATTAACTCACAATCAGTCGATTACACTTTCGACTGGCGAAGTGGACATAAATTTAATCGTCGGAAAGTGCATCTTTGCGCACGTTTTCAATGCACCGTGTGAGTGAGAGCGCGCTATGAAATGGGTTGAAGTCGAATGGAAGTCGATGATCGATCGTAATTTAAGGATAAAAGAAATTCGATTAATCACCGCCATCTGTATATGGTATCGACAAAGCAATCTAAAACCATTTGGTAAAGAATAAATGTCGTAATCTTTATTCATACCCCACTTGTAAAGTCTTTAGTTTCACTTGCTCTAAATCTGAATAGAAATGATAATGGATCTCCTAAAGCTTTGCTTGCGCAACAGCTCCGAATTCCTTCGCAATCTTAAAAATGCGTGGCCCAAATGGAGAAGTATTTTTCATTTAAAAACGAACTTCCTACACGTCGTTTTTTAATAAAACAAATATTCGCTGCACTTAAACTTGACCTAGCAAGTGACTCGCGCTCAAGAATTCCGAGCGTTTACCACCGTGAAAGGATCTTGAACAGTGTTACGACAACCGATCCGACTAATTACATACTCATTGATTGTATACCAAGTGTTTCCTAACGTACATGTGATCATTGATCACGAACTATTTTTTTTTTTTTTTTTGGAACATACGAGGAATTCTAATTTAATTCATTATTAATCACAATCGTTTCTATTCTATTCGAAAATAATGCAACAACGTAAACTTTCCGTGTAATTAATGTTTTAATGTTCTTGTTCCTGTACTTATTAACAAACAGTTTCACTCCGGTTAATTACACGATAATTTGAGTAGGTAGTAATTTTTTTGCGGTGAGAAAATGATTTATTTTGGCAGCTCGAAACAATCGGGGCAATTTAAATAAAAACAATAAATTTTCGATCGCATCTTCCGGTCGTGTAATAATAATAATAATAATAAGAGAATTGCACTTCACCTTTACAAACGATGACGGGAACTTTCGTTTTCGAGCAGGGATTTCGCTCTTTTTCACGTCGATCGGACGTTATTAATGCGCCGCATTAATATCAACGAACGCACTTCTTTGACAAATATGGGATGCAATTCAAATGCCGAAGTGAAAGTCACTAAATTAAAACCATCGTTTATCTGAAAGTCGTTGATGCGACCTCGTTTTTTCTTTTTTTTGTTCGTCGGGGTTCATGCACTTCGCGATCGCGATTTAATCAATCGACTTCGATTACTTACAAAAAATAGAATTATTAAAGAACACTTACTAATAGCGTCTTAAAAAGTTGACTTCACCTGTTATAAATATTTATAAATATACGTGTTTTTCTGAAATCAATATTAAAATATTCAAAATAATCTTCATGCGTGCAACTATGTACAACAAATTGTGTTCTTATTGGGTATAATAATGCTTCGGTTTAGTTGAGGGAACCTGTTCGAAAAAAAGCGCATAAACTCCGCGAGCTGAATCATTAATTTAAATCAGTATCTAATGGATGACATCAGTGAATTGGTAATTCGCGAGAATAATTGCGTATTCATGGGAAACTCTGCCGTATATTTAAAAACCCGTTTTGGCTTCGATCTTTGAATTTCAGGGTTGTGAAGACACCTTTTATTTTAAGGATACCACCTATAACACGAGGTCGACAACTTATAAAAGATGATCAAAGAAAACGATAAATAAAAGTCGAATATTCTATTCTCTAAAAGAAAGTAAAAGGAACTGATGTAACGGGTGTTCAAAAAGTGGTCTACCCATGAATTCGTTCTAAACTTATGGCGTAGGATGCTTCTTACGATTATATATTTCAAAAACACAACATTTTAACATAAACATCTGCAAACATAAGAAAAATGCAGTAACATGAACTTTAGAAATGTAATAAACAATATTAAAAACGTAAACAAAATTGTATTTCCGGATTATACAGTGCGCACAGTCGTGTTAGTAATTGTCGCCTTACAACCAGTGTTGTGAAGTATTTACACACATGTGCGTAGATACAGTATCTAGACACATTTTGAGTGTCTAGATACGTACCTCAGATACTGCTAATAAATTGTATCACTATCTGCATCTAGATACAACTAAGAATGATAAAGGAGACACTGGTTTTAGAAATAATCAAAAATGATCTCTTCCCACAATTATTTTGTATCAGTAGATACGTATTTCGACACCGACACTGCCATCTTCAGTACACACCCACTCTCAAGAGTTAAAAGCACTTACTTACGTTGACCGTCCAGATTTGCTGTTATACTTCTTGTTCAAGGTTTAAAAGAACTTTTTATTGAACGTCTATTTTTTTTTGACAAGTTTGTGGACAAGTTCTATTACATTCCAAACAACTATTTAATTAGTTACGGTGTCACCGCCATCTTTTCCTACAACTGCCGAGTTGTAACTAATTAAATAGTTGTTTGGAATGTAATAGAACTTGTCCACAAACTTGTCAAAAAAAATAGACGTTCAATAAAAAGTTCTTTTAAACCTTGAGCAAGCATTTCCTACAATTTTTTGTAGGAAAAGATGGCGGTGACATCGTAACTAATTAAATAGTTGTTTAGAATGTAATAGAACTTGTCTCCAAACTTGTCAAAAAAAAATAGACGTTCAATAAAAAGTTCTTTTAAACCTTGAACAAGCATTTCCTACAATTTTTGGGGGCTCAGCCGGGATCGCAAGACCCAAGAGAATCAAGAGGATCGCAAGACCCAAGAGACTCAAGAGGTTCGCAAGACTCAAGAGGATCGAAAGAAGTGAAAAGTATAAGAGGATCCAAACGATCGTAAGATTTAAAAGGATCGGAAGGTGTGAGAGGATCGAAAAGATCGAAATTATTGAAGGGAAGCTTCGGAATTAGATAGGGAAATGACAACTTTAGGAAGTTTTTCAAAAGTTGAGTATAATTTGAAACATGCTTCTCTTAAATCAGTACAAACTTTGTATATAATTATATTTGGTTCAGAAGGTCAATCTCGTCAAGTAAGACGTAAACTGAGACAATTTCAAGGTTTCAATTTTGACGAAGATTCTAGACAACTAAAAATGAACGATATCAAAGAAAAGTTGACCACAGCCGATCTTGTTGCTGCTTGTCACGTACTTGATTTGGATTATTCAGGTAGTCATGAAGAAATAGCCAGTAGGATATGTTTGTTTCTTGAAAATTTCGTTAACCCGGAAATCAGTCAAAACAATGAAGAAGAAAACGATGAAGAGAGTGACCGGGAAGAGGAAACGATTGCAAACACATGTACTGATGTGAATACTCCCAATACCGTCGCGTCTCACTCGCAATCGATCGCTTTGACTTTTCGAGATGTTGAAGATTCTATTAGACCTTATGATGGTAAAGACGGATATCCAATTGAAAAATGGATAATTGATTTTGAAGAAATTGCAGATTTAATAAAATGGAATGACTTACAAAAGTTGATTTATGCTAAAAAGTGTCTAAAAGGAATAGCAAAACTTTTCATCAATTCTGAAACAGGAATAAGAACATGGACGCACTTAAAGAAACGATTGTTGGAAGAATTTCAAGTTAAAACCAATAGTGCCGAGGTACATAAACTTTTGATGACAAGAAAGAAAAACAAAGAAGAAACTTTACAAGAATATGCACTTATCTTAAGAGAAATAGCAAGTAGAGCGGTTATTGAAGAAGAAGTAGTGTTGCAGTATATTATAGATGGAATACCAGACAAGACAGCTGACAAAATTGTACTTTACGGAGCCAAGAATTTTAATGAATTTAAAGAAAAAATGAAGATGTATTCCTTAATTAAATCTAAATCGTTAAGTCACGAATTTGGTCCTGGCAGAAGTGAATTTCAATTTAACGCAAGATGTAAGACGGAAAAACAAGAAAAAATTACAAACGGAGAAAGAGAGTCAGTAATCCAGTGTTTTAATTGTGGTGAAAAGAGCCACCGAACAAAGGAATGTCCTCATAAATTAAGAGGGCAGAAATGTTTCAACTGTAACCGTTTTGGTCATATAGCGTCATCTTGCACTTTTAAGGTAAATCGAAGAAAAGAACAACAGATGAATAGCATAATTGTTAAATCCGTCAACCATATTAAAATAATAATTGAGAAGCAAGAAATATTGGCCCTAGTAGATACAGGAGCAGATGTAAGTGTACTTAGAGAAGATATTTACAAGAAGTTAGGTTCGCCGTTGTTAACAGCTCCAAAAATTTGTTTAACCGGAATAGGAGAAAATAATGTAGAAACTATTGGTTCATTCCTAGCAACGGTTAAGATAGATGACGATGATTTTAATATCAGTTTTCACGTAGTTCCAACCTCTCTATTGAAGATGCAAGCAGTCATTGGCAACGACATTCTTAATACGGCAGAGATTCATATAACTTCAGATAAAGTTAAAATTACAAAAACAATACAAGAAAACTTCCTGATGAATATGGAATGTGAAGACAAGAGGACAGATAAGATAGATCTGAGTCATATTTTGAACGAAGAACAAAAGAAAAATATAGCTTATATTATAAACCAATATAAGCCAATAAAAACAGAAACTACAAATATCCAGATGAAAATTGTATTAACGGATGAAACTCCAATTTTTCAAAGACCTAGACGACTTCCTATACACGAGAGAAATGAAGTGGAGGAGCAAATAGAAGCATGGATTAAGGATGGTATAGTGTAACCGAGTTCATCAGAATTTGCAAGTCCAGTGGTCGTGGTTAGGAAGAAGGACAACACTGCTCGTGTTTGTATTGATTATAGAAAAATTAACAAAGTTATTGTAAAGGACAGATTTCCCTTACCGTTAATTGAAGACCAGTTGGATCAGTTGCAAAATGCTGTAGTTTTCAGTACTCTTGATTTGAAAAATGGGTTCTTTCATGTGGCCGTAGAAGAAAACAGTCGTAAGTACTCTTCGTTTGTAACACACAGTGGACAATATGAATTTTTGAAAGTACCATTCGGATTAAGCAACTCGCCAGCTGTCTTTCAAAGATTCATTAATTGTATTTTTCGAGATTTAATTCTAAAAGGAATTGTATTACCATATATGGACGATATCATTATTCCTTCCAAAGATGAAAAAGAAGGAATTAATAATTTAAAGATTGTTTTAAATGTGGCTCAAAAATATGGACTAGAAATAAACTGGAAGAAATGTCAGTTTCTAAAAAGACGCGTTAATTTCCTTGGTTACATTATAGAAGACCGAAAGATTCGTGTATCAGATGAGAAAACCCAAGCTGTTAAGAAATTTCCAAAACCTTCAACCTTGAACAAGCATTTCCTACATACATACTTCGACGTAGGTGTAAATCTTGAACTTGGTTATTACAAAATTTTATTTAAGTCAAAAATTCGTGTAAATACATACACACGTCAAAGTGGAGGAAATAATACGATTTGTCATTTTTAAACAACAACACCCTGTATATTATTCGCCAAAATAATTTTGAAACACGCAGGTCGCCTTTTATTTTTATTTTTAATTTTGGTTAGTTATAATTTTACTTTCGCCGTTTTCTTCTTCTTAGAAAATTTGGTAATTTCTGTCGAGGCATTATCAAAAGAGGGAGGAGCAAAAAAAGAATTTTTAAAACAAGATTGAGAAAAAAGAAACTAGGCGCAAGCTTAGGAATAGACAAAGAAGGCAAGAAACGCACTTATACATAAAGACAGAAAATAGAAGAGCGTACAGTAGATAGGAAAGAATGAATATGTGAATATTTGTCTCTTACAATTAAATATTTAGAACAACGCCAGTACGTATTGTTTTAATAGAAAGAAATAGAAATGGTTTAGAAATAGAAACAAGGAAAAGAGCAGGAAAATGGAATTAAAAAGATTACTTACAAATTAACACTTTCTTGTATGCCATAATAATTTTCATTTACTTGTACATTTTACTTTTGTTTTTATTAATTTTTTAAAATCTTCATTTCAATTCGATTTTTACCTGCTGCACTTTTACATGAACATCAAATTTTTACTACCGAGTTCTCTTTTCAATTTATCATAATTTGTCGTAATTTTATATTTTCTTTTTATTTTTATTAATTTTTAGACGTTTTCTTTTCAATTGCACTTTTATTTATTGCAACTTCAATCGAAATTAAAGTTTTTAGCACTGATAAAGTTTAAGTTAATTCGTTTTTTAAAACTTTTTTTCTGATAAATGTACGAACTTATCTTGTGTATTCATTTATTTCAATTTTAATCAATACCGAATTGTACATTTTATTGAGTGGACTCTTTACATCAGTCCCTGTGGCGCAGAGGATAGCGCGTTGGACTTCTAATCCAAAGGTCGTGGGTTCGATCCCCACCAGGGATGCAGGTTTCTTTTGAATCAAGTTCGATTCTAGCCTGCTTATGGTCAAACGGGTTTGCTTGGGGGGGCTCTAGCGTCAGGCCAGCGATTCGAATCTGTCAAGTTACTTGACTTTCCTTATCTGTATTGTTTTGTTTTAGTGATGATAAAATATTTTATAGTTTGAAGAGCTCTTTAGAGCACTTTCAGAGTATTCTTATCTTGTTTTAACGTAATTTAATAATTAGAACGCTATAACTTTAATCACAGACAATACTAAAGCAGACCCACTGCGCATATGAGTTAAAATGGACCTAGCAACTAGCATATATGCGAGTGGAAAAATGCATATACGCGAATGCAAAAATGCACTTGTCAAGAATAGGCCCCCCCCTGGCTTTTTGTATATGCAACAAACCGTAGTGACACCTGGTTTAGTTGCTTGAAATTACCTAGTTGCTTACCTAGTTGCTAGGTGCATTTTAACTCATATGCCTGGTGGGTCTGCTTTAATGTTGTCTGTGGTTTAATACAAATTATAATTTTATTCCCCAGTTATAAGTTGTTTTTCTTAATATAATTTTATACTCAACTGATTAAATAATTTGTTAACAAGTTCGTTCGTACTTTTCAAGTGACACAATATAGAAAGAGAAATGTAATAATGAAACATGAATGCCCATGTGAAAACTACAAAATTGGCATACTTACATACACGGTCAAAAACAGTTTTCGAGCATATCTGAATTCAATTGAAAAGTTTTTCATAACATTGTGAAGCAGGTCTTCAATTATTAGATCAAAGCGAGATGTCACTTGCATGCACTAAGAGTATTTACATCTTGTTTATTTTACGTCATACATTAATACGAGATGACGATACTCTGGGTGCGTATTAAGTTATAAGCAAAACACTAATTAATCATTAATGTTTAAATATGACATGAATAAGCAAAAAAGCTCAGTTACGGGTAATGAGTAACTGATGGGGATGACTATTATAATGTTCCTTAATACCATTCCTTTTACTTAATAAAGAATTCTTTATCTTTCTCCTCCGCTTCGTCCACTTTATTTTTATTGAAACGCAATTAAGTTTACACCAATTTAAATCATCGCACATCTTTTAAATTTGATTGAAACGCCATCTACAGTTTGTTGTTCTCCCTTCAGATTTCTCAACGTTTTCTTAAAATTGTGATTAAAAGATTGTGTAGTCTAATGAATCGGACAGAGCTAGCAAAATAGTACCAAACCATTTGAAGTCACTCTGTATAAAGTGGCGCCATCTATAGGTAACTAGCGAAGTTTTTCCGTCATCTTCAACCTTACTACTACAATGCTAGAAAAATCTTTTAGAATTTTAAATTCGCACAATTCCACCAAATAACTAAGCGAATCATCTCTAGCGCCATCTAAGGGCCTCTGGAGGAATTCGTTTTCTTTCTTTGATCTTTATTGTGTCCTTGATTTATTGGCCGCTGTCCCTTTTTTTTTCGAAAAAATCTTAAAGATCTTGAAATTCGTAGAATTGCATCAAACAATCATTTGTACCGCCATCATGTTTGACTGACTGATATTGATATCTAACTGACGTTACCCTTTTTTAAGCCTGGAAAAATCCTGCACATTTTAAAATTTCTACAGTTCCATCACACAACTAGGCGAATCATCTACAGCGCCATCTACGATCTCTGGAGGAATTATTTTTCTCTTCTTAAACCTTACTGCACCTTTTATTGATATCTATTGGCCGTAACACCTATTTTCAAGTCTCGCAGATTTTGAAATTGCCGCACCACCATTAAATAACATCATCTATAGCGCCATCTAAGGGTCTCTGCAGGAATTTTTTTCTTTCCTTCGACTTTACTGTGTCTTTGATTGACTGAAATCTATTGACCGTTACACTTAAAAAAAAACACAATTCACACAATTCTACCAAACAGTTAAGCAAATTATCAGTATCGCCATCTATGGGTCTTTTTGTTTTCTTCATTTTTATTGCGTTTTTTTTACTGTTCGATTGAGAGATTTAATCACGCCATCTGTTGTCACAGTCGTTGTTCTTCTAGCAGTTTCCTGTTATTTTACTTGAACCATAGAGCTGATGCTATTGATTAATAGTGGCGCTATCTGTCAGCCATTGACAGATATTCCTTTTTTAACATTGTACTTATCTATTCAGAAAAACGACAGTTTTATTAATCGCTTTTTAATTCTCTTGTGCAAATTCACCGTATTATCTACTACCGCGTGATTTTGATACTTTTTTATCAACTCTTGCCATGGAATTTGGACGGCATGTCTTAGCTTTACTGTAAAACAGCATCAAGGAGTGCAATGACGTACTTTTCACTTAAGCTAAAATATGCCATCCAGATTTCATGGCAAAAGTTGATAAATTTTTTTAAATATCACTCGTTACAATGTCGTTGATTAGTTTTTGAAAATTACTAAAAAGGCAAGAAGCTTCCTTCTTTATCTAAGAGGGGGCACTCCTAATCATTCGTTGATTGTAAGTAGGTAAGATTTTTGAGGTCTTCTTTTTTTAGTGAAAATAAAGATTTATATTGTGAAGAATAGTATTTGTGATGCTGATTCACAGATGGCGTTCTTGAATCACTCGTTAGCAGAGTTTGCATTTTTTGCAATATAGTCTTCTCTTTTCTGAGCGAAAGATAATAACAATAATAAACGATTGGGTGCGTATTAATAAGTCACGTTGACGTTAGGTTATAAGCAAAACACTACAACTGTTTGACAACTGTCATCCATTAAACGTCAATCAGTTTACGAAGTCAACAATCAAAATCAATTCGTTATACTAGCTGTGTTAGTATCAAATAAATTTCCGATCTAGTGGACCGAAAATTTTCATAAGCGAAAGTAGTCGCTTTTCATTGATATAACAGAGCAGCTCTAAGCTGTCTTTCAGGTAAACATGACAGCAAATGAGAGCATAACATCTCAAGGTCAACGTAAATCGAAATCCAACAAATAAGCAGAGGTGTCAAGTCTTTCTCTCGATATCGTGAGGTTATACTTATGATCACGACTGTCATTGCCGCTTTTTGTTCTGAATTTCTTTTAATTACTTTTAACTAAACTGAAAATCGCATCACAATTTCGAACAGAAAGCAGCCAATATGTCTCATGTCGTAGTTCGTTTCACCTTCCTGTCAAATCGATTATGGCAGTCGCGTCGATGTCAAGTTATTGTTACGCTCGATTTTTAAAGTTAAAATCAAAAGAGTTAAGCAACTCTGAGTTGCTCCGTTAAAGATATTAAGCGTCGGGGCATCTCATCACAATTTTGAACAGAAAGCAGCCAATTTGTCGTATGTCGTAGTTTGTTTCACCTTCCTGTAAAATTGATTATGTCAATCGCGTCAATGTCAAGTTGCTATTATTATGCTCGATTTTTAAAGTTAAAATCAAAAGAGTTAAGCGACGAAACCGAATTAATACTAAGAAACGTAATGTTTAAGTATAACATGAATAAGCAAAAAAGCTCAGATACGGTAATGATAGGGTTGATTATAACGTTCCCAAATACAATTCTTTTTACGCCAGTAATTCGACTCCTCGGCATTCAACTTTAAGTTTGAGAGCGACTGCATGATTTTATAACTCCGCATACACTCTCACGAACATGCTGGTGCGTGTGGTCGCCCCTTTAATTAAAATTAACTACAAGGTTTCAGTTCATATTGCATTTTATGGTAAAAATTTGTATCGTAAATTTCTGCATTACAACAAATTTACATTGCGCAAGTAATTTATTAAAAGAAAAAGAAATCAATCGTAAACCTTGGGCTTTGACAAATTTATGTCCGACTTTGCATTTTGACTATTTTTAACCAGAGAGAGTTTTATGTATTTATGTAGAAAAGTAAACCTATGAGCCGTAAGCATTTACATAAAAACTCAATTTCTAATACAACTACGCGGTCATGTAGTAAGTAAGTAACATACCAGGGCGTATGGCAAGCACCGCGCCCAGATTAAGTATTTTAATTTTGGCTTAGAAAGTACTAACATGATAATTACAGGCGAGATAAAATCTATCCGGATAAAAGCAAGGCGGTGATTGATTCCAGAAATAATTTACGCAAACTCATAAAACAATTCCCATGAAATTAAACGCCTAGCGTATAGACAACCCAAGTCACTCGTGAAATGTGTGTGTTGCCAAAATTTTAGGCGCCATGTTCCTACATTTATTAATTAATTAAATTTCCTTTAGTAATATTTTATATCTCACACCTAGCACATAATTTTCTTAGGTTTGTTATTATTTTTGTTATTATTGTTACATTGTCTTTAAAATAATACTAGTGATAATGTTAATAATTATATCTCACTTTAATACATGCAAATTAATTTTCTCAGTCGTTCAAATGTACAATCAGTTAATTCCTTTTTAATTGGAAAATTCTTTTCGCACGCAACTAACTGAAGTTATCCTTGGGCGTCCGAAGGATAATCTTCTTGAGTCGCTCAAACTAACTTGAGTAAAGTGCATAGCCCCCGGGTTGTTTGTCAAAAAAATTTTCCCTCGCATCCATCGTGTGTGTACTAAACATGCACGTGCTCAGGTGGAAGTGAAAGTGCTCGTTCGCAGTTTCTCCAGAAGATAAACGCAAAAACGCACCTCCTACGCACCCGTTGTGTGATTCTATGGGCACGCGGTAAATGCTCGGCCTTAATTGGAACGGTAACACACCTTTTGGTTTCGAAACGAACCCGGTTCTGGGGTAATCGGTTTACGTTTGATTAATTTCCGTTCCAGCCGCGTAATTAATCATTACCTGTCGGCGTTTAATTTTTGAATCGGTTTCAATTTTTTTTGTTCGTCGTAACTTTTTTTAACGCAGTAATTGAATTAATACGGCGAACACATTAAGTTAAATGTGAACATTAATTTTGACTGATACGAGGTGCGTTCGAAAAGAAACGTGTGAGAAACGCTGGCTTAGATTTAAAGCCCATCAGGTTGAGCGAAGTTTACTATTATGCGCAATAAATGATAGGGCAGATGCAATACATTAACGTTAGGGCAGGTCTTTTATTATTTTCGTACGAAGAAACACGGCGATTCTCAGCTATTTTTTAAATTAAAATGGAGTTTTAATTCCTTGGTTTATTAGCGCTCTCTTGTCTTTGATTCCTTGGGGGTTATTCTCGAACTGGAGAGAAGTGATCGCTCCCGAAAATTACGAATTTCTCGAAAGGTTTGTATAGGTTTATAAGAGAGTCTACGTCATTTTGACGTCACTCCCCCAAAACGAACCTTCTCCCTCGTTTCGAGGATAACCCCCCTTGCCTATTGAAGTGGAAAGGTTTGTCTCTATGTCAAGCGTTTTTCGATTAAAAAATTAAAATGTTTCAAGCACGTGGATACGTATTTCGACAGCTAAGACGTCATCCCCAGAACATAAATATAAATACTAGGAGACTTGGTGAGGAGAATACAATCTAGATTTGTCAGTCAATGATTCCATGAAGTGTTTATTTGTGTATTGAGGATGACAGCTTATCTGTAGAAATACGTATCTAGGTTTTAATTTAATTTGTTAAAACTAAACTCTAGAAACAACGAAGTATGATTCCTATGTTCTGTATATTTTTTTAAATTTTGATTATCTTGTCTTAAAAGTAAAGAATCAAAAGCCCATTCACCGCGAGCAATTTTAAGAATGTTAAGAAGATTTCCTTGCGAACTTGTTTTTTTTAGGGAAAAAGTAATATTCACTCTTGCTTTCTAAGTTATGGTTTATTTTTGACCTTTCCGCTTCTTCAGCACGAAGTTCCCATAAAATTCTTCTCCTCGATACCAGCGACCGTACCATCCGGGTAAAAGTAAGAGAAAATGACGGCCGCAAAATTGTTTGGCAATAACTCTCCGGGTCACCACCGTCTGAAACCGGCAAAATTGAGTCACGACCCGACGAACTCGTGAGTTAATAAACGCTCCGGCGCGGCCCATAACGTACACAAAAATCCACGTAATTAAGCGTTTGCAGGTGAGCTGCTTTCTTCTTCCTGCGAACGCTGGAAACCTCTGACAGGACATCAAAATACTCTACAGGCCGGATTGAAACGCCTCGGGCGAAGGAAAAAACTCAAACCCGAGAGATTGATGCTGATGAAGTTGGGGGCTTCTTCGTCTCTGTTCCAATTCCCACTTGTAATCGCGGTGTAAAATTCACTTTTCACGACTGCATATTTCATGTAAGTGGATACGCCGAGGTATGCACAGCAAAACGAACGTTTGCGTTCTCCTTGTTCTTATTGTTTCACGCACCTGCACAATGACTTACACGAGAGTGGGCGGTATAGTTATGCGATGCTTTGGTATGTCCGCTAAAGACCATCCAAGTGATCGTATCCATGTACAGATCCAAGGTCGTAATGTTTGAGAAAAATAATAAATACAAAAAGTGGGACTGGAATTTAAAAAAAAGAGTAAATTGCACAGACAAAAGCATACACGTACGAGTATGTACACCACTGGATGAAATAACTGAATACATTTATTATTTTCAAGAGTAGAACGATTACGAGAAATCAATGAAATACAAAAAAGGCGAAAGTTTTTAGAAATACGAAGGATAAAATAATGTAAAAAAATTTAAGACCCAATTTTACAATCGTTTGAATGATAATATCCTTTAACATTCTTCCATGTCTACGTCACGTTATTCCAAGGATACTCAGTTTATACGACGATTGTAAAATCGGACCTAAATGTGTTATCTTTAAGGTTCAGTAACAACTTGATTGTAATTTGTTTTTAAAAGCCAACAACTTGATCGTAATTAGTTTTTTTTTAAAGCCGATTGCTGGCGCATTTTGATGTATTAAAACAAAATTACTGTTTTTTCAAATTTAAACCTGATTTCTTGAGCTTTAAAAGCTCTAAAAAGTCACTACAGAACCACCCTTAAATTATTAAAAGATATCAAGAAATAAAATTGCCTTTCGATTAACAATTATTATCTTTCTGATTTGGTTCTATTTATTTATTTTTTTGATGCCAATACACTTTGCAATTCTGAATTTTGTTTCTCGTTTTGTGTCCTCGGGTTTCTCTGTTTACATATGCGTGTTTTTGCTTGGAATTCTGCACCGGACATCGATCGTTATCCTTCGGTCTTATTAGCAACACAACACAGTCGCTCCCTTAGGTCTGCAAGAGTTTCTCTCTGGCTCGTTAACACCGAGTGAAAGACCCCGACGACCCCATAAAGTCATCATAATTGTGATCGCCTTAAACACAAGTGGCAGGCAAAATTTTTATCGTTTACAATACCGACTACTCACCCGTGTAAGGTCGACGACATGAAAGTTTACTTACACCCGAGCCGGTTGGGTTTGTTCGTCCGCGTAAACCTTAACATGATCAACGAAGGACGTTAAAATTTGCATCGCCGCGATTATCAATTACAAGTCGAAATGATGTGTGTGCTCCTTCGTTCCGTCGCATCGCGGTGAAAGGAACGTAACTTTAATTAATCGATCCGAACGAACGAAATTGACTCGCCGCGCCGCTTAATCTCTAACCGAGTGCGAATTTTAATCGCTTCTTTTTTCGTTCTGTTTCAGGTGGGTGGCTTTTCTGTTTTTGCTGGACGTGCGGAAAAGTCGGGTGGACACCTGTCACCGGTGATGTTGGCAAGTCGTCAACCGGTTTGTCTTAATTTTTTTCTTCTGCGTTGGATTGTGCTTTTAATTAGCGATCGTGGGGAAAGTTCGATTTTGCTTTGTGTTTTGCGCTTGCTGCGCCTTGAATGCTTAAATGAGTAGTAGCAGGTTCGAATTAATTTGCAATTATAATTTTTTTTATTATCAAAAGAAGTCGTTTGTTAATAGAAATTCCGGAAAGTATACACAATGTACAACATATTTACAAGAATTCGATAGTCAGTAACTTTCGTCAGCAATGTATTAATTTAACGTGGTTATTCTAGCAATAAATTATTTGTCATTGTCTGAAGTATGCTAATTTGAAGTTGTTTGTTTGCATTTCGTATTAGCATCAAGAGGGAATCCTGTTAGTTAAATACAATTTGATACTTGTTTTATTTGGTGCACTTATAATAATATTAATTACTTAATGAAACAACTGTATTTTATAAAGATCGAAAAGTTTTATTTGGTATTGTACTTTCCTCGAAAATAAGTCGTTTAGTAAATCCGAGGAAGGGGTGCAGACCTCGGGGCGTGCCCTATGCGATTCGGCAGCTGTAAACAGGGGTCCTCCTCTGCGAATATGATGTCCCAGTCGAAAGGATCGAGATTCGTTGGCATCATCATTAAAACTCGTTACTCGGGAGGAACCAAAAGGGCCCCAAAGACTCGAACAAGGGGGCGATTCTAGTTCTCAAAACGTGCTATCGGAAGAAACACAAAATATAAGAGAAATTCGATAACGAAAAAAGAACTTTTCTTTATAAAGGTTTGGAGAATCTTCGGAAGACATCATCAACGGAATCCAGTATCAGATGTGTTGGATTCGCCCTGTCTCTTTCTTAGGTCCTTGATAAGGGCGCCTACCAACTAAACTCCTTAGCCTCTCTTGCAGCTGCTAATTCCTGGAATCCGCCGTTAAGCATTGCATCAGGAATTTCGCACTGTCCGGTGTTGTGTGTTTCCGTCTACGTAATAGTGGTTTTTTATTGTGCTAGTTTTTTACTGTCGCACGATAAGCCTTTTTAGCTCTATTTCATCTCGGGCCTTGGTTTGGCATAATCGTCTTGAGCATGTCTGTTACACAGTTCCAGTGCCCCTCACTTCTTAATAGGGTTTCAGCTACCTTTTCAGTGGAGACTATAGGTCTGTTCCAACCACGCTTTGTGACAGTTTCGAAACCGTCACAAGCATACACTCATCAAAGTTTTACACTTGACATAGTTGTAAAAATCGATCATTATTTCGGTGGGCAACTGATTATGACGGTTTCGAAACCGTCACAAAGCGTGGTTGGAACAGAGCTTATAGTTCCACATTTCCTATAGGCTTCCTCACGCGTATTTCTCCATCTACTGCAGTCAGAAACTGTATACTCTGGTATTTATATCTCCTGACAGTACCAGCAAACATTGCTTGGAAGTTTCCCGATTTTATTCAAGTGACTGGCGAATACCTCGTGCCCTGTCATGGCTTGAGTGATGTGGTGGTCTGCGCCTCCATGTTTCCGATTAAGATGAAGATCTTGGTACGTGACCTATGACCTTTGCCGTTTCACCAGCAGGGGTTCTCGAGTCTCAGCGGAGGGTTTTCTGCTCTTTTCATATTGCAGTCTAGATTCTTCTGCTTTTAGTTTAATCGGTGGGATAGCGGCGATCGCCAGGATAGCCTCTGTAGGGACCGTTCCATATTACGGCCATCTTTCTGTTTATCGACTGGAGACGTCCCTCGTAGTGTTTGTATGTATTTCATGGCCGCTGTCCATATAGGCGCCACGTACATGATGGTCGATAGTATTACTCCGGCTAGTACCTTTCTCCTTTTGGACCTACATAGGTCCGTCTATGTTTGGCATTAGCCTGGACAGCGCCGTAAGGGTTTTGCTGGCTTTCCCACATGCATGGGAGGTCATCTTCAGGTCTCGATCGAGGTATACGCCCAGATACTTTATTTCGTTCTCGCTTTTAACTTCTGTGTCTTCAAAGTTTATGCCTACAAGCCTTAGTTTCCTGGAACCCGCCAAGATAACCATCTCGGTCTTTTTGCTGGCCAACTTCAGCTCGTGATTTTCCAGCCAGTTTGTGATGTTCACCGTGGCGCATTTCGCCTTTTCTTCAAGCATAGTCGCCAGGTCGTCGGCGTGTGCAATTATATTGACTCCTTGTGCCAGTTTTAAGTGCAGCAGATCGTCATACAGTATATTCCACAGAGTCGGTCCAAGAACCGAGCCCTGAGGCATGACGCACGTCGTTTGTATCTCTTCTCCCTGTGGAGTTATGATCCACCTGTCCTCTAGATAGGATTGGACTATCTTTACCAGGAACTTGCTGATTTTTGCAGTTTTTAGGGCGTGAATGATGTGTATCCACGATGCCGAGTCTAAGGCAGAAATGCCTATGATGGCACAGGGCATTTACGGTGGACCTGCCCTGTCTAAATCCATATTGATGATCGTTTAAGACATTTTTGTCGTCTAGCTCCTCCACCAGCCTCTGTTTGACGAGCTTCTCTAAAAGTTTAGCGATTACGTCCTGGAGGCAGATGGGCCTATAAATTGGACAGTCGAGTCGAGGCTTCTCCAACAATACTAGCCTTGCCTTCTTCCGTATACTCGGGAATACGCCTTCTGGCAGGCAGGAGTTCATTACCTGTTTGAAGATGTCCAGGTTAGTCCGGGCAGCTACTATTACGGCTTCCGGGGGAATATTATCCGGGCCTGGAGACTTCCTGCTTCTTATTTTGCTTATTGCAAAGTCCATTTCTTTGGTAGTGAATGGCCTGATTTCACAGGGCTCTGTGTCGATTCGAGGACGAGACTTACCCCATTGACCACTAAAGAAAGACGTGCCGTATCGGTTCACGAGGAACACGTAAAATCATCCGCTACGAAAGTATTGGAACTGAATCTTCACAAACGATTCTAAAACCCCATTAACACCGGGCGGCCTTAACTCCAAAGCAACAGCACAGAAGGTGTAAAGAATATATTCTATCGTCGCGTCGCGTCGTTTGCAAAGCGTGCTCGTGAACTGCCAAAAATGGACGCCAAAAACACCAATCTGGGAAAATGGCGAGTGTGAAGACTGACAGTGTTCAGTGGCAATAAACTAAATCCATACCTTTCGGGTTCCATATGTTTCTATTTTATTTAATTAATGGATCCACTTATAGCAGGTTAGGTCGCGACATCGCGCGGCCTTTCTTTAATCTAAAATTGTGTCGTCTGCTGACGATCCTATTTGGGGCCAAAACTGCTGTCTCGAGGAATTCATTGCAATCAAAACTGACTTGTAACAAAGAATGTCTAGGTACTTATAGTTTTTTTTTGTTTTTAGATTTTGTTGATAGTCTTATAACCTTTATCTTTTTTTCTAATTAATGGATACACTTATAACAGTTAGGTCGCGACATCACGCGGCCTTTCTTTAACCTAAAATTGTATCTTCTGCTGACGACCCTACTTGGGGCCAAAACTGCTGCCTCGAGGAATTCATTGAAATCGATTGTAATTTGTTTTTTAAAACGTTCGATATTTTCGCAACTGATTAGTTAATTATAAAACAGAATCTATTCTGAATTGAGTAAATCACCGGATTTAGTTAATTATGCAGAATAGATTCCGC
Organism: Dorcus hopei; assembly: GCA_033060865.1. Lineage (NCBI taxonomy): Eukaryota > Metazoa > Arthropoda > Insecta > Coleoptera > Lucanidae > Dorcus > Dorcus hopei. Next base: position 6,218,390 of record CM065424.1, read on the forward strand.
ATTATGGTTGAGAAAGTGTGAAAGAAAGTGTATTCCCAATTTTAGAGTATTTCGAAGACCATCAATTGATTGTCATTGGTTGCAACAAATCGACATTAATTTAAACCTTGGTAAATTATAATGATAATGAGTGGATGAAGAAATTGGATACAAATGATAAGTAATCCAACTTTATTTTTTAAATAACATAATAATAATAACTCAGTTAAAATTAGAAATTAATAGAAATTAGAAATTAATGGAAATTCTTTGATACTTACGAATAGCGCCCCTCTTTAGGAATAATCTTTAAATTTTGGTCGAACATTTTGATTTTCAAATTTCGTTTTCATCTAAAAGTTACTTCATCCTTAATATGTGTGGCTTATCTAAAGTAGGCGATAATTTTCATCGATTTAGATTTAATTTATTTAATTTAAATTGGCAGGAAAGATTTCCACGGAAAGCATAATCGAGTTCCGGGGCGCATGGAGCTGATTTCAAATGATAGATATTTGTTCTTATGAAAAAAAAAACATCTTTTGAAATTATTTGGATTTAGATACGCATAGTTCTAGACAGTTAAAAGAGAATTAAGGTATGCGTGGCAAATAAAAGTAGTGCTCACTTTAGGGAATTGAGGACGCTGGGTTCGAATCTGAAGTTCGTTTTTCATTGATGAGGGGCGCAATTTTTGGGATGCGTTTTCAAATTTTAATCATTTTTTAGAACCAGGGAGCACGAGCTCGGTTGTGTAACTGTAAGTGTTGTGGCTTATTACAGGGATGGCGAATTTTTAAGTAATTGGTTTTTCCTACACAGACCGAGTGAAAAGTAAGGAATAATCAAAATATCTCAAAAATCTTATCCTCTATCGTAATATTGGAAAAGTTAAATTATTCAATTTTTGAAACAAAGTTGTAAACAAACGGCCTATTAGATTTCATTTGAGAGGTAACAATGCTATATTTAAATATCAATATTTTTCAGTTTAGTCTCAAGGATCTATTCTGGGTCTAATATTGTTCATCATTTGCATCAATGAATTAATTATCTGGATATATTCATACTTGCTCAACACTTCTTTATGTTCACGACGATATTGCACTTAAAAAGGCCAAAGAATGGTTTCGTGTTAATCAATTAAAATTAAATAGCACGAAAACAAGAAATATCGCGTGACACCATTCATATTTGTCGCTTCCTCTTTGACTCCATGCACTCTCCTTGTTAGTGTAGAACATTTGCTACCACAAAACTCCAATGTGAATTACTCCTGAATTAATTACCTTGATCGGTAACAAATCTGCGTTGTATCTTTCATCAGCTTTCATCGTCTAACAACAGTGAAGAATGGGTGTGAATAAATAGATTTTAAAGTAGGCGCCAGGGTGAACAAAATACCCAGCTGATCCGAAATAGGCCTCGATCTGGAATAGGCCTCGATCTCAAATAGGCCTCCTAAAGTGTCTCGGCTTTGCAGTTGATCGTTCGCAACAACCTCAAGAGATTTAATTAAAACTAACTTGCACGCTTAAGGTAGTGGCACAAATACACAAACAACTAAATTAATAATTGCTTTAATTACAGAAGCACAGATTGATTACATAAATTACAAATAAATTAATCCAATGTGGCAGAATGTCGACAAAATACTATGTTTAAAGTGATTCAGGAAAGTTGTACCCGAGTGTACACATTATATATTTGCTTAACTCGATGATTATTCAGATCTAATTCGTCCTATTACTACTACAACAATTTGCATTTACAACAAATGTTTATAGGCGCAAGATCTGTCGAAAAATCGCTCTTTAACAACACAGCAATTAATAAGAACGAAACAATTAACAAGAGATAAGCACTGATTAAACTCACGCAACTAAGAGTGTGTATTCTGCATATGTCCGAAGCGATCACTTCCCCTTTAGTCGGACACGTTCTTCGATTTCGGCGATACGAAATTGCGGAACGAAAGTGGCGAGTTTTGATAACGACAGTACCAAAAGAGCATCCAAAAAAGCTATCCTGAAGAAAAGAGTACCAAAAGAGATATCCTAAAGAAAGCCTGAGTTAAAAGAAGAAATGGTATAATTAATAACAAGACGGCGTTATGTTGTTAACCTAACATTACCAGGATTCTAGGAAAACCAGGCCCTGGGGCCCTATTATCAACCCGTTCGAAAAGATTCGTATCCGAACGATTTGTTTAGTTTTATACGAGAGTATACGTCATTTTCGCGTACGAATCTTTTCGAACGGGTTGAGAATAGGACCCCTGGCAGGGTTGTGAAAATCATCCCAAACTCGTTTGACGATGCACTAAGAATTTCCAACCACATCGAATACGAGTTCTCCTAAACTTCGACAATTTAATCACAAGATCTCAAGTGCCATCAACCTCAACCATTTATTATCGAAATGCCCTTATTAGGACATGTCACGTGGCAATCCATAAACGTACGTCTACATTCGGGTATCAGGGTTGCCACATTAAATTCTAAGTTGACTAAAAATGTCCAAATTTTGCCAACCTATTCGTTACTCGATTTGGGACTTTAATACATTTAAAACTATTTGAAACTCAAAATAATTGACGTGCTATGATGGTCATAAATAGTTTGCGGTTCGTAACGCTTGATAATCTTAATAAAGTATTTTTCATAAGAGAAGAGTTCTGCGTCATAAATAAAATGCGTCTGGCGTTGCATAATCAGACATAAAAAGCATAACCCCATCTTTCTCTCTTACACACCGTCGAGAAAGAAATAATACTGAAATATTTGTCGGCTGTAACTTGTTGCGTGAATTTGATATTGACTTTACAATCGGTATTATGACTTTCAAATAATTTGAAATGTTCTATATTAATGCATAATAGAGTCGAATGTAGCAGAGTTTTTTGGTTTCTCTTGACTGTCCATGACGTACACATACATAAAATAGTCTTCGATATAAAAAGTGTCTCTACGAAAGGAAAGCGGCGTCTTAATCCATCATACTTTTTCAGTACAAGGACAAGTAACTTCAAATGATTGATTTCTTTTCTGAACAGGACTATGAAACAAAAAAAAAACTTGGTCACATTAATTATTTATTTATTCAAATAGTCGGCGGGCAACTTTCGCCCGCCATAAAAAATTCAAGACCGACCGACGCATTTTCCGTCTCGCAGCTATCGATCGGCGCGTCGCGCCGTCGTCCGGTTTGCGCGTGCTCCCGTCCGTCCGTTACCACGGACGACGCAAATTTACAAACCTTGCGCTTACGTCCGCGAACGCTGTCCTCACCTTCGACAAACTCGTCAGCTCGTTCGGTTTTCGGCGACTTACTCGAGGAATTTACAACAGAATAACTCGTTTTCCTCCCCCCGTCGGTGCGCGCTGATTTTTCGCCCTTGGCGTCGCGTCGCTCGGTGATTTTCCGCGCGCGATGGTTTTCTGAAACCGACGACGTTGTGAGACGGTGCGTGACCGCGTGCGAAAATGAGTGTGTACAAGGAATATTGCGATTACACCGAGGATGAGTACACTAGGAATATGCTGGATGGTACGTAGCGACTTTTTCTTTGATTTAAGAAAAAAAATCATGTTGCATCTTGAATGAGTCATTCAGGAAGTCGGCAATGCGGACAAACATGTTCTGTTAGCTCGCGCCGCTTCATTTTTAAGGGTAGCAATGTGATCTTTGATTTACACCGGTACGGATTTCGCGATGTATTGATTTTTACCCCCTACCCTGTATAAATAAAGGTCCGCTGCGTCATGTTCAGTCGCCAAACTTGACGTACTGATTTGAACAAGGATTTTTCACACGCGATGTGTTATGTCGGTTGTTCCTTGTTCGTGCTGACATAATTCATAAACTTCAAACAAAAGGGGGAAACTACAGGCCTTATGTTGTTCTCATTCGAGAAACGATTTTGGAAGGAGTCTCCCATAGAATGTAAATAATACTATTTTGTGGTATGACGATTTCTCATAGTTCATGACAGTCATAACTCTCGTCGCCATTGCTCGCTCCTCTACCTTATTAATTACGAAAATAATTACAGTTCCTGTTATTGCGTTTCTTGCCTCGAATTAAGGAAAAGGAAGTGCGTGCGACTTCGTTTACATACATTTATGTTACATGTAAATTTGCATCCTGCAATCATTACTCGAAATACAAATCTTAGACATTGTAAATATTAAACGTGATTAAGAACGAAAATAAATATTTTGTTAAATGGGCCAGAACAGTATTGTTTAAATTTCGAATGAACCGTGATAGTTTAAAACAAAGATAATGAACTTCTGCTTCACTTGTTATTTACCGGACGTGGTGATAATTAACGATAATAATTTTGAAAACGTCGACTTATTTAGGTCAGCAAAACATAGTAGCAAATAGATTTGCTATTGCGGTTATTCATTATTGCCTCACCAAATTTGTAAGGTTATGGAACGACTTGCAAATTAATACATTACATCTTGCATCACTAAAAGTATCTTTCTGTTATTGTTGTTGGTTGCGATTATTCTAAGAATTAAAAAGGATTTACGTTTGAGATTCCTCAACTTTCAATCACTACATAAATTGGCGCCCAACGTGTGGGGCAGTTAAAAGATTCTGCCAGAAAAAAAGAAACACACACACATAATCACTGAGTGTATAAATTGATGACTCTCAAATTAAACACCAGCCCATATTGATTAATAAATGGATTAAATATTTGAAAAAAATAAAATAAAATAAAAAAGGAGGAAAATGGCTTCGTAAATAAAACTCAAAACAAATTAACACCAACACGAAAAAACAAAACGAAACACGATTAGATATTTTTTTAGTAAATTAAAACGATTGCGTTTCTGTACGCATGTGAGTACGAGGAACAAGATCACATTAATAAAAAAACATAACCATTTCAAAACTAGAGAACCGCCATTAAGCACCTCCTCAAATAATTTCATTTTCAAGATTAAGGTGCTAATCTTATGTTGAAACCTCAGTCTTGAAGAATCAGGCAATTTTTCGGTTAATGGAAGTTTGTGTTCTTTAGAGATCATCGAATGCTGAATTTCTTCTGATCTGTTCCTTCGGCTGTCGTTCAATCTCGTTTCATTGTCAGAACCTTGCTGGGAAGTTGTCAGAAAAAAGTTGTTACAATTCTTGAAGATTGTATCACTAAAAGTATTTCTCTATTATTGTTGTTGGTTGTTGTTATTGTAAGAATGAAAAGGTTTCAGTTTTGAGATTCCTCAACTTTTGATCACTACGTAAATTGGCGTGTGGGGTAATTAAAAGAATCTGCAAAAAAACAGCTTCCTTTTGGTTGGTTCTTTCAGTCTTTGCTTTTTCTCTTTCCCTTTTCATCTGGGAGAGATCAAGTCATCATTTCCTTTTGGAAATTTCGATCTCGTATTTTCAGAAACGTTTATTTTACGAGTTTCCTGCTTGTAGGCATCTTACAGTCATTGCTTTATGAATTTGCTTCCTCTTTCCATCCTTTTTTCTTGACCTTCGTTTTCGTTTCCCCTGGGAGAGACCATGTAATTATTTATTTTAGAAATATCGATCTCGAATCCTCAGAAATTTTTAGTCTACGAGTTTCCTTCTTATTGTCCTCTTTCACTGAGTCATTGTGTTATTATAGCCGTAATAATCTTCCATTTTCAAGAACGTCTGTTCTACGAGCTTCCTTCTGATATGTTCTTTCAGTCTTTGCTTTACAAATTAATTTCTTTTCCCATATTTTCCTTTTCACCTGGGAGAGGTATTTTCAGAAACATTTATTTTACGAGTTTCCTGCTTGTAGACATTTTTCAGTCATTGCTTTATGAATTCACTTCCTCTTTCCATCCTTTTTTTTACCTTCGTTTTCTTTTCCTCTGGGAGAGACTATGTAATGATATCTGATTTTGGAAATATCGATCTCGAATCCTCAGAAACCTTTAGTCTACGAGTTTTCCTCTTGTTGTCCTCTTTCAGTTAGAATTAATTTCTTCCTTTCATCTTTTCTGTTGGCCTTCGTTTTCTTCTCCCCAGGGAGATAATCTACGTCATCATTTCCGTTTGGTCATTCCCTCGGAAAGAATCAGTTTCATCATTTCCTCTTCGCCATCTTTCTCTAGTTGCGTACTTTTTTTTTCATTTCAGACTCTTTGTGTTTCAGTTCATGTACTGCTTCTTATCTTCTTTATTTTATTTCTTAATTTCGGTGAGTCTTATCAATCGGTTCTTCTTTTTCTATTTGGTGATTAGAATTTAATACTTCTTGTATTCAAATTTCGAAGTCGCTTGTTTAGCTTGTCTTCTGCCTCTCCTGGTCATTTCATTATTATTTTTTAAATACTTCTTTGACGCTCTTTGGAGTCTTCGTTTGTTATTTGTTTCTTCATTGCGTTTCACTGTTTTTTATTTTGTATTTTCGTTCGTTTCTTTTTGTCTCCTGTTGGTCTTTTAATTTTCTTTTTCTTTTGACTTTCTCTTCTTTCGTTTTTTTTTTCATTCTCCTTAATTTTGACATTTTCGCGTTACTTGTCTTTTTTGTCAAATTATTTTCGCACTTTTTAGAATGTAAATAATAAATTTTTGTCAGACTTATGATTTTCAAACAGCCTGCCAGACAATCGCTATAGGCTTCTTTTCTTCATTTCATCTTTATGTTTTTTTTTTTTAATTTTCCTTTATTTCCTTTTATTGAATTAATTGCTAAAACTTTTTGTTTTTGTCTCCTGTTGGTTTTTAATTTTCTTTTAATTTTGACTTTCTCCTTCTGTTTTTTTTTTTCATTCTTTCTGATTTTGACATTTCGTTTCTTTTTGTCAAATTACTTTTGGCATTACTTTTCTCGCTCTTCAGAGTTTAATTTTTATTTTTTATTTTCGTCAGACTTATGACTGTCAAACAGCCTTCATTTGTTATTTGTTCATTTGCTTCGTTTAATAACAACAATAATAATAATAATAACTTTATTCATCCTTTAGTCATGGTGATGGATAGGACATGTCAGAGGTGGTACAGCATTAGTAACATTAATAACGTACAATGAAAATGAGACACAAACATAACAATCTTAAATAGGCCAAGACAAGAGGCACCAATCTAAGCTGAGTAGTATTCAGCCATGGAATAAAAGCATTTATCAATTAAGAAACATTTAAGTTGATTCTTAAAACTAGTAATGGTTTCACAAGATTTAAGATTGATAGGTAAATGATTAAAAATTTTTAAGCTGCTATAGCAGGGATTTCGTTCAAACATAGAAGTGCGATGCTTCATAAGACGAAGTGACGAGCCATGGCGCGTTGTCACCAAAGTTTAAATTAAATTTACTTGCCTCTACTTGCCACGATTCAAGATGACAAGTCTCTGCCGATTCTACGATCAGCTGTGCCCCAATAATTTGCTTGGTCCCTGTACCTATCAAGCTTCATTAATAGGAGCCGAGTATCTACAGAGTCAAAGGCCTTGGAATGGTCAAAAAACAGGCCAATTATCTACATGATTATCAAGGTCAAGCTCACTGTTGATAACTCCATTGTCGAGACGATAGCAGTTTCAATAGATTTACCAGATATTAATGATGCTAAAGATGCTAATCTTATATTGAAACCTCAGTCTTCAAGAATTAGGTAATTTTTCGGTTAAGGAATGGTCTTTTTTAGAGATTATTGGATACTAAATTTCTTCTAATCTGTTTTTTCAGTAATTTTGCTTCCTTGTCAGAAACTCGCTGGGAAGTTGTCAGAAAGTTGTTACTTTATCTCCTCTTCCTTTCTTCACTTTTATGTAATCCGATCGTGAGATACATTAATATTAAAAAAATACTGTATTTTGAAGAAAAGTAACGATTCTTGAGTTTTTAAAATCAAAGTCCAAGAAAATTACATCGAAGGCCTACCTTCAACATACAAAATAAAATATCAGTGCACGCCACAAACATGTGTATAAAGTCGCAATAATAAATATCCAAGCCTGTCTTTATACTGGTTTTCACGAAGGCCACCGGAAGAATTAAATCTACGAATTCCTTGTAAATCAAAGTAATTTAAGGTTGTGTGCGGTGCATGCGAACAAATAAAAGTAACGCACACGATGTAAAATCTCTTGCGTATGAGAAAATTTAATTGAAGTCTGAGGTACACCAAATTTATTTCCCCCCCAATTTTTGTCGTTTCACACACGTGAGCCAACGAACTTGACCATGTCGCCATTAATTTCATCCAACGTTAATTAAAGCGACGCGGACGAATGCATTCTCTAGCGTGCTAACGTTAACTCGGAAGCAGAAGATGGAAATTAATTATTACGAATTCGGTTCTCGTTTATTTGCGTTCATTTGTTCAGTGGAGCGGCACATCTTTCACAGTTTCTTTGTCAGGCTTTGTCATTGGCTGCGACGTGCTTGTTTTGCAAGTGGACTTGAGTAATGCATAATTGGCGCTGGGAAACTAACTGCCACTGTAAATTATGCAAATTATTTTTTGCACGCATTCTGTAATAAAATGGAATCGGTGGTTACAGTTATAATGGATTTTTGTCCGCCCACTTTGTTTCCTTAAAACATCAACAAAATCTAAACGTTAGTTTTTCATATCCTTTATATTTTGCTGTAGAAATATTTTATCAATATCATAATTAACACAGAAAGTATTTTTTTTTGTGGTACGGTAGCCTTGTTTCAGACATATACTGTGCTGGCCTCTCCAACAGTATCTATGCGTTTCTTGTGAGTAAATGAAGGAGAGGCTCATTGAAACTTGTGTGGAAGTGAAATAGAGATATTACAATGTTGCGTGCGAAGGAAAGAATGCCGGCGGCTGGAGCGTGGCCCGTGTTATCAATCGGCAACGTCGATTGATGTAGCTATTTCGTTTACTCATGCGGTTTCTACTATTCTATCCTTCATTTACTCACGGAAAACGCATAGATAGTGTTGGTCAGGCCAACTGTGTATATAGAGGTTGTAAATGTAGACATGTCTTCTGAAATAGAAGGAGTTGACATACGATAAACTAAATAACTTTCTAGCACTGATTTGGAAGTGTAAATGTAAAAAGTTTGTTGCAATTAAAAAACTGTAAGTAATTTCTGTTTACATTCGAATGAATTATATTACGAGTTTGATATATTTACATGTGTAACGCGTCCTTTTTTTTTCTTAATGGAAATAAGACTTTCAAACGCCTACTTGTCAATCAATTCAGTAAAACCGGCATCTTGTAGGTCACAATTTTTCACGCAAGTATGCAAAGTATACGTAAAACTAATTAATTACGAGCTGTCACCGCAAGTTCCCACAATTATTATTTTAAACTGAAATAAGTTTCTATTCGTAACAGCTCAATTACCGCGGACGGCCTGAAAACTGCGCGGAAAAAAGTTTCCGTGAAAAGTAGCACGGACTATTATTTATTTATTTATTGTCGACTTGAAAACGGTAACGCTCAAACAATTTGTTGAGAACGAAAAACTCTAACGAGCCTTCCCGCTAATGCCATTAGATTAATGTATGTTATTATTGCAATTACATTTTTATATTATTACCATAATTGTTGTTTGATCTCGGCGTTCTTTAACATCCTTCGCTCGCTCGCTGTGAGATAATAACTTCATCCGCAGGCAGAGGAAGAATGTGAAGGTGAAGGTACACATTGGTAAAACGCGGATCAATTTACCACCACATTACATCGACACGTGATACCGATGATAAGTTAATAATAAGATAATCGAGTAGTTAACGCACACCACACAGAACATGAAAGCTTATTACATAAGGCGCGAGGATCATGTTTCGTTCGTGATGAATTCGATCTGATCGATGAGAGGATCGTTTATTTGAAAGGCCACAAGGCCATACGTGTCCTTCAATACGATACTTCTTAAGTTATTGAATTTGGACACCATGAAATCAGGTTGTGCCATTCTATTAGGCTGTGAAGTAAAATATTATTAATATTGCAACAAACTGTTGCTAGTAAAACCGGTTGCTCTATCGATTTGATTTACAATTAGAAATTTTTCGCAAGCAGTTAACTTTTAAGCGTTTAATTGAGTCGAGTGCGTTGACCGTCCTGCAGGATAAGTTGCAAAATCCTCGTCCATTCGATACGTGCGGTACACACGCACCCTTGCGTATTTAATTACGATTCTCATCCCGTTCCCATTTTTGTCCGTAATCCGTAACCGAATCCACCTGACGTAACGTAAGCGCAAGACGTTAACCTGATGGGCAGCCTCCGTGTCGAAAAATTACTCACCAGACGCCTTTATCCGTGGTCAGTCAACGTCGACGCTTGCCCCAATTCGCTTTGATGACCGCCGATGTCGTGTCTGGTTCGGATTGAATAATCAAATCTAATTATACTGCGGTCGCGCTTTTTTTTTTGGATCCGGTGGAGTAGTAGTAAAAGGAAGAAATGGAACAGAGAGAGAGCGCCATTTCGAACGATGATGCGGTTTAATTTCAGCAACACTCGCCGGGATTGAATAAATTAGGGATGACCTTAATGAGCTATGAAATGGCAGACGTTTATAATTTGAAATATAATAGTCGCTTAGTGGTAGGTACTTTTGTATTACATGTTTCAAATTATAACTGGGCTTGTGCATTCAAGTTTGATACTTTCACAACATACAATTTTATTATTATCTTCTGTTTTATGATGTACTTGCCTTGGATCTTGGATTTCGCTTATACTGAAGATTTCAGTAAAACAAGAACGTTATAAAACTTTGTAGAAATTATGCGAACGAAGCCTGTTATCTTCTTTTAAGACTTTGCTTTAAAATCTGGCCCGTTCCTTTTCAATTACTTTCTTGTCATGTGGACTATCTCTTCTTTTTTCTTTGACGGTCAACGGGCCTCTTAACTTTGGAATACCACAATTTATTTCCTTTTCTTTTCTTTGTAGGCTTATTAAAATGATCTATCTTGCTTCGTCAGTTTCTCTTCCAATTATACGCCCGTTCTCCTTCTCTTTTTCTAAGACATTCTTCTAAAGTTCTCCTTTAAGAAAGTTTTGAGCTTTGACAGCAAGCACGGCCACCTTGCATGGGATGACTTATTATGTGGCGAATTAGCTTCAATTTGTCAATCCTACTGCAATGTCAGGTCAAAAAGCGATCAAAAGATGTCGCTACTTGAAATGTTCCCCGTTTAGACTTTAACCAATTTCTTGTCATGTGACTTACCATTTTTTTGAAGATGGGTAGGGTGATCTCTAGAGGGCTGATGATTCATATTTCTTTTATTTTTGCAATTTTTTGGGCGCGTGATGGACTGTTGTCTTGCCTTGGCATACCAAGTTTAGTACACTTATTAAAATGTTGTTGGCTCTTCTTCTTTCAAGCCCTTCTTTTAGGGCCTTCCTTTGAGATCTGAACCTGTTCTCTCTTAACTATTTTCTTTCCAAGTGACTTCTTATCAATATTGCCAGTGTTCTCTAAAGTAATAGAAACGGCAGTGAAAGAAAGATTAATCAAATACTTGAAATCATATGGTCTATTAACACAAAGACTACATGGTTACATAAACAATAAACTAACAGTGTCGGCAATGGAAGACATGGTGGAAAACATCACAACAGCATTTGACTCTGGAAGTGAAGTGCAAGGGGACTTAAGCAAAGCTTTCGACACAGTTGACCACGATATACTTCTTTATAAGTTGTATTACTACGCCATTAGAATTTTTTAAGTCTTACTTAAGAAGCAGACAACAGCAAGTCGACTGACAAGGAACTCTTTCCCAGAAACTATCTTTAAAATATGGAGTACCACAAGAATCAATCCTTGGTCATTTACTGTTTATAATATATATTAACGACCTTCCTAACAATACTCCTGGAGCCGAAACTTACCTCCACGCTGATGACACATCTTTCTTAACAACGGGTACAGATAGAAATGAACTTCAACAACAAATGAATGAGACCATAACAACAAACGCAGAAAAATGGTTCGGTGCCCGTAAACTTAAAATAAACTCTAACAAAACTAATCTACTAACATTCCCTACAAAGATGCCAGGACAATAAAAAAAAGCATTATATTCTTGGGAGTACATTGTGAAAATAATTTCGTATGGAACACCCACGTAGATCATCTCAGCTGTAAATTATCAAACCACTTTGTCTTTGTACGAAATTCTAAAAACAGTATATTATTCAAGTTTTCACAGTCTGTTCTCCTGCAGAATTTTGGTCCGGGGTAATTCAGTTGAAGCTAAAGCTAAAAGAATTTTCATCTTGCAAAAAAAGCGATTAGAATTATACACGGTATTAATGACCAGCAAGTAAGTTGCAAGCCTCTCTTCTTCAACAGCAAAATACTCACCTTATTCAGTGTTTACATATACACCTGCGTCAAATTTGTAATTCAGCATCCAGAAAAATATCACACTAATGCAGATTTCCATTCATACGACACTGGAAGGAAGGATAATACTGCCATTCCATTTCACAGAATCACTAAGTCGCAACACGGTGTTAATCACTTAGGGGGTCATTCCAATTGGGGTTGCAAGTTACAACTTGGTATGATCCTGCTTCCGAGCATTATCGAGACTGCACAACGTTGTATCCTGTTAGCACCGAACATTGCCGAGATTGTAACTTCTTAGCAGTTACTAAGGAGGTACCACCGTTATTAGGTTGCAAATTCGATTAGAATGACCCCCTTAGCTTTTAAAATGTTTAACAAACTGACACAAGAAGTAAAAAAAAATTAAGCAAGAAGATACTTCATTGGTTAAAAAGCTTCCTCTTGGACGAAGTGTTCTACTCCATGGAAGAATATTTAAACTTCAAGTACCCAAAATAAGTTGCTACCTACCTGCGTAGATAGGCAGAAGTTTTACATTGGAGCGAAACTTTACTCCAATGTTGCCAGCCAGCTACAGTGGGACGGGAGGGTTCAAATCCAAACCGCGAAGGCCAAAACCCATAAGAAAATAGGCGCCACTTAATTTTTTTTGAAAGGGGGACAAGGTGAAAATTAAGAAAACCCGTTACATGCAGAACACGTCAATTTACTTAGTCACAAACAACAATCATAAAAGAATAAACACAAATAAATAAAATATGGGGAACACAAACGTTTACAACATATTCAACTTGGTCGGATCCGAACTTCGCATTAAACTATATTAAAATGATTCAAATCGTAACTAATGCAACAGAATACAAAAGAAGGCAATCTCCGGTTATTTGCACGCGTCAACGCTCGTCTACTTATATCATATTTAAATTACATCATGGTTACGCAATAAGTTGCAAGTTTAATTGCGGCAAAATCAAAGTAATGGATCAAAAACTAAATCCGCGAAATATCGCTCAAAACTAAGAAAAGAAATTATAACGCTCCGACCTTTATTCCTTTGATGTCCGATTCGTTTGTCGGTGTCTTTGCGGCAATGTCGCAGCGACGCTTTGTAGTGTGCCGGCTTACGCGTAGAGGGGCGAGGGAGGGAACTTCCAACGCCGTAATTCGCGATGCACCCAACGAGAAATAACCCTTGATATAGGTCCAAGATTAAAGTCTAGGATTAACGATAGCTCTTGCTAGAAGCCCACGATAAAAGCCTATAAGCAATGAAATAAAACGAACACATAAGTCAAACCGAGAGTTGTTGCGTATAGAACTTACCTCGGTCTGTTACCGAAGCTGGGACAAACCACGGGACACGCGGTTTTTCCTGTCTCACAACTGGGTCTAATCAGAGTCGGCAATTAGCCGTAGAAATGCACTAACATCCCTTCGATGTAATGGCACGCACAAATAAAAATATTTACGAAAAGAGAGTGTGACCCAAGAGACGGCAAGTTTCGTTCTGACAATGGCGCAACATTTCTCGTTTGACAAACACGGAACGATTATAGACAAGCGAGACACCTTCTAATCCTACCTCCGGGGAACTTTCTTAGTAACAATGGGAACCAATCGGCTGAAAGGGCAAAGATCACGCATAATACGCGTCCAGAAGTAGAACTTCGTTATAATTCGTTCAATTCCTCACATATACGCGATTTTGAACTCAAATAAGGATGGATTACGTATATAAAATGAATTTGTTTAAATAAATGAAGGTCCTGTTAATAGAAATATGCTAAAACGAAAGTTTAAGAAAAATTACGCCGGCGAAATACGGGTATTCCTACACTGACTGCAATGTGTACAACGACGCGGTCCAAGGAATCATCCGACACGTCGAATTTCGCATATACAGGGCGTGTTCGGAACAGAAATGAAGGCTGGACGGTGGCAATGCATATACAGGGGGTATTCAGAACAGGAATGAAAAAAAATGAACTGTAACAAAGTGTTTCTTAAGGTTATGTTAAAATATACTTTCTGTAATTAATATATACTATATTGTATTCTTTTTTATAGTCAAGAACGTAACTGACAAATTCTATACATTTTGGTTTAGGATGAATAAAGATTATTAATAGAGATTAACTGCTTTTCATTTTTTTACGATTGAACGTGTGCTTTGTCTCCAGAGGCCCTGCTATTTTATTTCTGCAATTTTTTAGGCAAGTCATGGTCTACTAGCTATTTTAACTTGACATACATTTCCTTATTTTTTGGTTCTTTTGGAGTAGAGTAGATTTACCCCTGCGCTCCTCTTGTTTCTTTTAGGATTATTCTTTAACATCTCCAGCTATCCACTTTTAAATGTTTTCTCAACATGTGAACTGCTAACTGGCTTCTTACTTTGCTGGCGATCAATCGGATAATTTGTCTCTTGTTCATGGTAATGTCGTTTTTGCAATTTTTTGTGTTTTTGCTGAACTGTCAGCTGATTGTTTAAAGAGGGCTTTTTCTTCTTGGTAATTTTGGACATTTGGGCTTAAGCTGAGAAATTTCTCGGAGGAACAAAACAGGTAGAAGGCAGAAATCAAGACGTCAGGACATGCAGTAAGATATCAAACGTTCAATTGAAAAGTTCATCAAGTAGATTTTGAATTTTTCGTAACATTGTGAAGTAGAACTTGAATTAGATTACTTTAGCTCTGAAAGTAGCAAATTTGTAATAACTCCACCGAAAAGGGAACTTAATTTAAGAAAAATCACACAACAAACCAAAAATGTTAGACGATTGTCATCTATCAAACATCAGTCGGCTTAGGAACTCATCCCTTTCTTCTTTCATTAAAAAATCAAAACCACCTTGATGTACATTTCAATTGAACACGCGTTACAACCGATTAACTAGTTGACAAAATGTAAAATAAATGGAACGGACACTTCGGAAAAATGAGGAAAAGAAATCAAGACAGTAAGTAAGGAAAGGAAGACGAGAACAAAATGATAGTTGGTGTTCGTAATTGTTGGTTTTTTAAATCTTCGGTGGACTGTATTTTTTGTTTGTTATTGTAGCACGACGGTCTAGTTTCCTTTATGTACTTGAAAGCACCGTTTCTTTAATAAACATTATTTATTCTTTATGAAAAATAGTACATGCAAATACGAAATTGTTTTTTACACTGTCAAATATAATTACATGTCCTTAACGATAAAAAACTGAATAAAGGACCGTATATGGATCTCGTGGATCTCTTGAAATCGCAAACAGTTGGCATGAGGCTGAAAAGGATGGACAATAGATCTGCAAGCAAACAGGTGGTTGTGATGAATCAGTGAATGCCTCTCGCTTACCTTGACAGATGACAAGTTCTGCTGACTAAATATCAGCTGCTCCCCGGACTAGCAACAGTGAAGAATGGGGTGGGTTAATTAAGATGGTAGTTAAATTAAAGGACGCCAAGTCAGACAATTATTTTAAACAACTGAACCCTAAACAACCTTGACGACGTCCCTGAATCGTCAAGCGTTGGCAGAAATATCGAAAGCAAACAGAGGCGAGACTTTACTCACTGGTGCGTTAAAGTATAAACACAAACACACAATAAAAGTTATTAACGTTTAATCCAACGAGCAAATATTACAATAATTAAAAGGGATTATAACCCTAAATAACAAAGAGTAACCTAGAGTAACAAACGGTAGTTAAAATTTACATTAACGCACTACGTCTATACATCTCAGCAGCGCATGAACAGCCGAAATTAGCTCTCTTTGTTTATGCAAAATCTACTCCGCGAAATAATCTAAATAAATTTTAAATGAGTACCTTAACCTCTCCAAAGCAAATAATGTCAAAACCTTATGACATGAAGTGTCGGCGATGGTTATAACGCCCCCTGGTGGTCACGTCCGTTGTCGGTACACCTCGTCTAAATTGCTTACACAAGGTCCGCCAAGATAGATGTCCCCTCGCGTCACTAGACGATGGACGCAACCCCAAATTACCTTGATCGGTAACGGACTCCACCAGACACGGTAATACTCCAAGCGGGAGTTCGAAATAAAATGTAGCAAGGAAGATTAAGAAAAATCTCCAGCAAGAAAAACCTACATAAAGGAAACGATTTCGTTAGCGGCCATATTAGCTTGTTCGTCGACGTTCGTCGTTATATTTTACCTAAGAATTTCTAAGCTCCCAGGCTTGGTATGAGGGTTAAAATTGTCCCCCAGATTCGTTCGGTGGTGTCGATAAACGTTCCGGCACAGCCGCTGATGAATTTCTCCTCCCAAGGAGCAAGAATTCCGATATTTCACAACACACGTAAAACACGTTAATACTCAACCAAGGTCCGAACGCAAAAGGACGATCGCGACGAAATTGAAGACGTTGGTGGTCGCTAAGATACACGCGAACATCGCAAGCGTTAACATATGACGGACCCGAAGACTCTCACGTGGTGTATCCCAACGAACGAGCTTCGAGAAAGCAAAGGAGGGATGCAAGCTTGCCAACTGTATCGAAAGGCGGCTCAAATGTCGTCTCGATTCCGCGTTTTCTTGGCGGGAAAATTGAAACGTAACAAAAGTAAAGAAAGGAAGACGACTGATGATAGCTTGGCATAAACAAATCTGAAGGCAATGATGAGCTAGAGGACATAGTTTAAAAGAAATGAAACGGACACATCGTCAGGATGGAGAAAAGAAGTAAATAAAGTGACATAACCGGGGGGGATGGGGGGCAGAAGAAGCTTCTTAAAAGTAAAGAACTTTCCCTAATTTGTTTCGTTTCATTTTTTTTTGTATTTTTTCCTTTCTAATGATGTTTCAGAATCTTTCTGTTCTGGGAAATGCGAGAAGGAAAAGGAAACCAAAGTTGGAAATTTTTTGGAAAAATTTAGGAAAAAGACGAAAGAGAACAATTGTAGAGAACGATTGAAGGAAGTCATGCTGTTTGCTTTTCTAAAAAAAAAGAAAATTATTGGAAAGCCACTCGTGTTTCTAAAAGTGTTTGCATACTTACGAAGAGAAAAGAAAATGAAGCTAAAGAGGATCGCATGTGAGAAATCGAAAAGTCAAACGCAGACTAAACAAACGGATTTTTTTACAATAAAAAATTCTTACAAATAAATAACACTTCTAGAAATAACCTGGGGAGGGGGGGGAGAGAAGAGCTTTCTTAGAATTGAAAAGCTTTTCCCTATCTACGATTTAATGCTTCCCGTAAAAGTAATTTGTTTTGTTTCAGTTTTTATTTCAATTTTTCTCTATTTTATTTCTTTCTAAAATTGCAGACTCTTCCCTTTCTGTCTTCGTCTTCTTGTATGCAGTGTGTTATTGAAAGTTGTACAGATATTTTAACTGACGATGGTACTCTTTAAATAGATGCTAAATACCTAAACTTCCTTTATACAAAAGTTACTGGTTTCAGAGATGCACAATTCATTGTCACCCCACCCTTTTCCGGGAGTCCGGTGCTGTGGCGGCGCTCCGGATGGTCAGATCTTTAAACGCGCGGCGGCATCGCGTTCCTCGTCACTTTCTGCCAAAGGATGACGTGCAGCTCAATTCGATCCGAACCGCCCCCCCCCCGGTACCGTAAGAAATACCGAAAAAAATGCTTACAAATTTCATAATTTTCAAAAAATCAGATCTCGAAAAAACGCATTTTCTTGGGATATAGGCCCCATAGGTTAGGTATCTGGGGGGCTTAACTTGCGTGTGACAAACTTTGGTCAGTAAATAAGGGCCGTGGAATTTTTTTGCTGACGATTTATTGTGGCTCTCAAACAAAAACAATAAATTGTGTATCTCTGAAACCAGTAACTTTCGTATAAAGGAAGTTTAAGTATTTAGCATCTATTTAAAATATCTGTACAACTTTTAATAACACCCAGTATACTGTATAAAATGCGGTCGTTGTTTGGTTACCTCTCTTTTACACTTTCTTTTTCGAATATTTTTTTCGAAATTTACTTAATTCGCTTCCTTTTATTTGAAAAAGAAAAAGCGAACAAAAGAGTCTTTTCTTTCATAAAATTTTTTCTTGTTTTTTTTTTTTGTTAGAAAAATCAGGAAAAGTGACAATTACGCAAGAACAATCGAGCATCGCGTCCTTGTTAAGTAAAGCTACATTTTTTCAAACAAGCTAAAGGAAGATGACAATAAAATCATAGCTGGCATGAAACAGAAGAAAATGAACAACAAGTATGCACGCAAAACACGTGATTGCCCAAATTGGAAGAGAGAAGAAGACTAAGCTATTTGCTAACAAGTTCTTCAAAGATAATTTCTTCATTTTCCTTGTTTATAAGAACGATGGTTCTTTTCAGGGTCTTCTTCTTTTTGATTTATATTTCCTTAATTTTTTCTCCCTTCTATTCACTTGATTTTCTTCGTTCCTTGATTTATTTATTTGGTTTCTTTGTTCCTTAATCTATTCAATCATTTACAAGAAATCCTTTTCTTGTCGTTATTTAAACGTTAACATTAAAAATTGAAATCGTGACATCCTGCAATCGCTTTTTGACCTAACATTGCACTAGGATTGACAAATTGCATCCAATACAAGGCGACCATGCGTGCTGTCAAAGCATAATGAAAGTTGTTAAAAATTTTGTTGCTGACGAGGCCCAAATAGGGCCGAAACAGCTATACAGAGGATGCTCGAGGAATCCACTGCGCAAACGAAACCGACTTGTAACAAAATTGTTTTACTATCATCAAAAGAATATTGTAAGTGCAGCTCAACTAGGCATAAAATAACCGAGTTGTTTTGAAACGTGATACACACGAGACAAAAAAAAAAACATGAAAGGCAATCCGTTACGCAACGTCTCATTAAAAACGATCGGAATTCATATGAATCACACACACATGCACGCTTATACCGAGAGCACAATAAATCCTTGCGACATCTCGACGTCTTTCAGTATCTATATCTCTTAATTAACAATAAACAAATACCTTAATAAATTACGCAATTAAGTACAATTTGTTTGCATGTATGTCGACGTTCGCTAATCTACACGTATCAGCACGAAATAATTCGTGAAATTTTTGTTGCTATCAAGAATACGTATAGCGATATAATTAAGAACAATAAATTTTTTTCATACGTCAACATTTTCCCCGTCCCAATTTTGAAACTATTCCTAGAACTTGGCGAACACATGTTTAATTTGTTTGTAATCTTCTGAAATTAAAGGTCCGCTTAATTCTCCGTTTGAGTCGTACCAGCTGTCGTCTGCCAGTGATGAACATTTTAATGAAATTGATCGTTATAGAAAAGTGGCAATTATCGGGCTAGGCGTTGAAAGAAATGCAATAAACTATGTTGTTTGCGGTTTCATTTGCGAAAGTAAATTTCTTCTCCCGTTCACTTACGAAAGAGAGGAGATTTTATCTAATGACCAAAAATAGTGTCACATGGCCTACACTTGCGTTATAATTTATTGTAACTTAAGGCTTGGGCACAATGAGAAAACGCGTGAAGTATGAAGTAACACACGACGTTTTATAATATAAAACGTATTCAATTCTTCGTGTATTACTTCATACTTCATGCGATTTTACAGAACTCTCTCACACGCTCCAGCCCCCCCCCCCGCCCCCTAGGTACCTAACGTTTGCTTTTTTTCGGATTCTTTTACGGTATCTGGGGGGTCCGGGCGAAACTAGCCACACGTCATCGTATGGCAGAAAATGACGAGGAACGCGATGCCGCCGCGCGCTTGAAGCTTCGATCACCCGGAATGATGCTACAACACCGGAGTCCCGGAAAAGGGCGGGGGAACTTTCTGGGGCCGCCCCCGGCACAATTACCGACGGATCTGGCCGGAGACAGCAACTTCCCCCTCGGACGCACCGTAAACCGACGATATGCGTTCGAGCGGAACGATGCACCCAATGCATTTTAAATGGGGCTATCGGAACGTTGGAGGTTTTTTCGATCTGGACGGTGCCCTATGAACCCCAGGCGGACGAGCTTTCGACGGCTGTTAGCTTAGTTCCTCCTGAGTCTTTTGAGGCCTCGCGCGTTCCGGTACGATGCACAGGCCCGGCTCAACACGGTTTATAATTCGGCTCCGGGTGGGTGACGCGCCGGAATTTTCTTTCTACGTAACCGGAACCGATATTGCCGAGTTGTTTCGACGGGAAGATAGGGCCTTTCTTCCCCTTCGCAACGCATGTCGCCCCGTTCGGCTCGCCCTTCAAACAAAAATGTCGCAAATTTTTTTAAATCTGACTTTCGAGGGCGATCGAAAATCGTCATATCGGCGCAATCTTTGAATCAAAGATGGCCGACTTATAAGGTCGAGAAATTTTCCTTTCAGAGATAAGTAGGCCAATAGGTTTTAATTCAACTGTGTCCTATCCGTTCCAATTTGATAATTTAAGTTCTTCTTCCATTCTTCTTTCCAAATTGCTTTCGAATTTGGTTTTGGTCACCACATATCTTGGATTTTATATTGACAGACGTCCATTTTGTTTCTGCATTTGAAGAATGTCCATTCCATGAAGAATTCCGTTTTGGAACTTGCAATTCGTTTTTGGAATCTGAAGTTCCCAGCTCCGTATTCCCAGTATGAAGAATCAAGTCAATTCCCAAGGATGAGCAGTAGCAGTGACAAAGGGGAGTACCAGCAGTAGTCCTTTCACATGAAAGAACGAAACGTCGACAGAAAGAAGAATTTGTGATGCTGTAAAACCGGAAGTCAGAAGAAGATGCACCACGGAAGCCTTCCAAGTATTTTATTTGGAAATTCTCCTTGCCTTTAGATTTCTTATTCCTAAATAAATTAGTTGTTTGGACAATTTGCATTTTATGAAAGAGTTTTCAGTTCTTGTCAGTTCTTCTCTGTATGAAGAAACAAATTATCAGTGTTGTTTTCGTTCCTCGGAAAGAAAATTGAAGGTTCTTCCTTTTTAGTCTGTGGGGGCGCGGTGCGTGGGTGTTACGTGCCCAGCCGGTTTGTAATGCCGACAAATACACAACTTCCAGTAAATGCAGAGTTATAGGGATCAGTCGGTATGGCCCAGTTTAACCTTCGGTCTCTGACGCGATGGCGGGTTCTCGTTGCGGCGACGGCGGTAAGGGGGACACTGTTCGGGGAAAGCGGGCTTCTGACAATGCGTCCCGGAGTTCCTGTCGATGCTGATGTCTCCGGTAACGACTCCTCTTGATGGTCGCCTTCGTCTGCCCACGTGGTACCGGTGTCGGCGCCAGCTTGGTGGTTCTTCGAGATGCAACTTGGAATTTGGCGGTGTGTTGCTCAGACCTTACACCGTAGGAGCTGATATTTTGTCCAGGTTTTTTCAGCGACAGGAGCAGAAATTTGCGTTCTGGCCTATTCGGCAGCAGTAGCAAGAGCCTTCGTTCTGGCCTATTCGGCAGCAGGATTTGAAGTTTGCGTTCTGGCCTATTCGGCAGCAGTAGCAAGAGCCTTCGTTCTGGCCTGTTCGGCAGCAGGATTTGAAGTGCCTTGCTAGTGGCACTCGGCCGGTTTATATAGGACCTCTTCCCGGGTTGTTCTAAGAACACTCCTCTTGATCCTATACTCTACGTTTAATCCGTTTTATTAGAGCGAGCCGGTGTGCGCACTTGCATCAGGAATTTCGCCGAACCCGTCCGCCTAATGTGGTCATTAGTGCGCTCGTTAATAGCCTCGGTGCGTACAGCTTGGGGATTAAGGCCCGGGGTTACCTGGATGGCGGTTGGTTCGGGGAATATGTTAGATGCGTGTGTGTTGCTACGCCACAAGTCATCTCATGTTCTGACATTGATATATTCGGTATTTTCCTTTTTCTTTTTGGGACAATTTGGTTTTAGAAAAGGAAAGAAAGTTCGGCTCCGTATCCTGTAATCCCCTCCCCAGTATTTTTGTTGGAGAATTCTTTTCTTAGAAGAAGCAAAGGCGGAGGTTCTCTCGAAGCAGACTCTACAGATTGGTTCTTGAACAATTTGCAATTAATTATGTATTCAGTTTTATGCCTAATTATTTTCCTCAGTGTTTGTCCTACGACGCGACGCCTTCTCTCCTTAAAAGCACTATTGGAGTTTCTTCTCACCTTTATTTTTCTTGTGTAATTGCATTGCACGCCTTTTAACTTCGGCGAGTTATTTAAAATTTGGTAACAATCTCTTCATTGTCTCCTCCTTCAGGAAGACTTTTTCAAAAATTAATAATTTGAATCCCTACCAATCTGTCTGTTGGTTCTTCGTAAGTCCGTTTCTCATTGCTTTATTGAGAATTTTATTTTTATCTGTCATTTCATAGTTCTTTGGACTTATTATTATTATTTCCTTTTTGCATAACACCTATCGGCTTCAGTGGGTTCTTTGGGATTTTTATCTTCTTTTAGGGAAAAAAGCATTTTGAGTCTAAACAGGAGAGTCTAAAACTTAGACTTTAGGTTTTCGTCTAAACTTTCCGTTTTCCTCAGTCTTCCAAAACAGAACGATCGTTGATCTTTTTTTTGAGTGAATTTATGATGGCCA